>CM070610.1:17267031-17623570 GCA_036346395.1 Hsuehochloa calcarea | reverse complement strand
AAGAGCTCAATCAAAGAGCACATCAAAGATTTCCTCTCTAAACACTAGCCTCTCCTCTCCTCTCCAAACCCTAGAAAACTTAGGTTTTTTTCTAAATGAGTGCTTGGAGGGCTTTTCTATCTCCTCCTTTCTATTTATAGGAAGCCCTAGGGTTTCTCTCATGGGCTCCCATTAAGGCCCAACACAAATGGGACACACACACACAATTGCGAAAGGCACAAAGTGGTTTGGACAATGGAATATTTATGATCTAAAACTTTTGTAGGGCGCTTTTTCGACTCTAGGTGAGGAAACACAACTAACAAAAGGGGATAAACGAAATTACCTAACGGGCAACCTTGCTCGATACCACTTGATGAGTCACGGCCCGATCTTCCGATAGGTTCGATTTGGTTCGTCGTGAGGACGTTGACGCTTTGAGGCTTCGACCAACAGATCGCCACCGCAATTCGCTACACCCGCACGCTGTCGTTATCGACCACGCTTGCACGCGATCGACCTTACCACGAAGGTTATTGTTCCCGCAAGCAATCAAGCAACTCACAAGAACAAGGTAGATGCAATCAATTGTATTGCGGATATGGATGAAGTTTACAAGTGGGGTTCTCAAACCGATAATCGCTAAACCGCAATTGGCGTATAATCTAAGAAAACCCGCCTAAACTATGGCGCTCATCAGTATATATAGGGGAACGTGAGGAGGTCGACCTAGGGTTGTGCGGCCGTGGGATGAAGCGCACACAACACGGACTCCGACCTCGTTAAGTTTACAAAGTCTTAATAGTTTCAAACGGTGACGCAAAGACCTTGTGTTGCGATTCGTGGAAGATCTGGTCGTAGGACCGGTCCTAGGGTGGTCTTGAGGAGTCCATGCTATCTTTGGTCGTAGATTGTGTCCAACGAGTATCGTGCTCGCTCGTTGTAGATTGCTCCAATCGAATCAACTAGTCGTAGGTCTTCTTGTAGTGGTCGAGATCTTCTTGCAAAGGTCGAGACCTTCTTGCACCGGTCGTAGTCCCGATTCCCGAGTACAAGTAAATCATCTCCATTAGGCAAGATCGTAGAGTTCTCAAATAATACACTCACCCTAGAAACGACTTTACTCCGATCGATTAAGGACGTGCTCTAGCTCTTGTCATAGGACCGTGTAGTTCAAAGACCCAGATCCGGAGGGTCTTGTGTCCTCGCTGTATCCGAGGGAGGGATGTCCTCATCAAAGAGACCAAAGAAAAATAACCGGATCAAGGAAGCACCAAAATCATCAAAAGAGAGAAGAAAACATATGAGACTTCATCCTTGAACAAACATCCATAGATTGATTGATTCAAGATGTTGCTTGTCAAAGACACTCCAGCGCATGGTTCCCTCTTGAATTGGAGTCGCCCTCGACTCAAGCTCATCTTCTTCTCCCGCGTATGGTTTCAAATCAAATGTTAAATATGGGGCTAACCCTAAAATCTGCAGGTAATTCTAATTGATATGCATTATCATTTATCTTCTTAATTATCTTAAACGGTCCTTCAACTATAGGCATCAACTTTGATTTTCTTAATTCCGGAAACCTATCCTTTCTCAAATGAACCCAAACTAAATCACCGTTCAAATTTTACAACTTTCCTACCTTTACTTCCAAAGAACCTTATACCTTTCTGGTCATATGCTCTATATTCTCTTTAGTGGTTTCATGCAACTTGAGAATAAATGCAGCACGCTTCTTAGCATCTAGATTAATTTTTTCAGAGGTCGGTAAAGGTAGTAAATCAATAGGAGCATGGGGGTTAAAACCATACACTACCTGAAATGGACTTACCTTGGTGGTGGAGTGTACTGACCTATTGTAAGCAAACTCAACATGCGGTAAACACTCTTCCCACATCTTCAAGTTTTTCTTTAAAACAGCCCAGAACATGGTGGATAACGTGCGGTTGACAACCTCCGCTTGTCCATCGCTTGGGGATGGCATGTAGTAGAGAACAGCAGCTTTGTCCCCAATTTATTCCAAAGTGATCTCCAAAAGTGGCTCAAAACTTCGCATCACGATCCGAGACAATAGTATTGGGCACTCCATGTAAGCAAATGATTTCTCACTGAAAAACAGATCACCTATGTTTGTAGCATCATCGCTTTGACAAGATATAAAATGTGCCATTTTAGAAAATCGATCCACTACTACAAATATACTGTCTCTCCCCTCTTTGTCCTCGCAATCCTAAAACAAAATCCATAGAAATATCCTCCCAAGGAGCGCAAGGAATAGGAAGAGGCATATAAAGTCCATGTGGAAGGAGACGGACTTAGCTTTGTTGCATGTAGTGCAATGAGTTACGTAGCGCCGACATCACGCCTCATCTTTGGCCAAAAGAAGTGGGTGGCCAGACATCTTCTGCCTTCTTTGCTCCAAAATGCGCCATCAAACCTCCTCCATGTGCCTCCCAGAATAACAAAAGACGAACAGAGCTAGCCGAACGCATAGCTTGTTAGCACGATAGACCAAACCATCATTCAAAGACATAGTTATTCTATGTCTTCCTCCTTTACAATGTTCAAGCACTTCCTTAAAGTCCAAATCGTGACATATAAACTCTTGATGGCCTCCAAACCAAAAATCTTGTGGTCAAGTTGAGATAACATGGTATAACGCCTAGAGAGCGATCAAGAATCACATTATCCTTAACTTTCTTATGCTTTATAACATATGGGAATGACTCAATAAATTCTACCCAGCTTAGCATGTCGCTTATTCATTTTAGCTTGACTTCTAATATGTTTTAGCGATTCATGATCCGAATGTATAACAAATTCTTTGGGCCATAGATAATGCTGCCAAGTTTGAAGCACTCGAACTAAAGCATACAATTCCTTATCATAGGTGGAATAATTCAAACTAGGCCCATTTAGTTTTTCAATAAATATGCAACTGGTTTACCTTCTTGAATCAATACACCACCTATCCCAATCCCACCGCATCACATTCAATTTCAAAAGTCTTACCAAAATCAGGGAGTTGGAGTAGGGGTGCTTGGGTGAGCTTCTCTTTCAACAAGTTGAATGCCTTCTCTTGTGCAGGTCCCCATTGGAAAGGCACTCCTTTCTTTGTCAATTCATTCAATGGTGCGGCAATGGTGCTGAAATCCCGCACAAAGCGCCGATAGAATCCAAAGAAGGCCATGGAAGCTCCGCACTTGTGACACAAGAGTAGGCGCCGCCACTTTGGATGGCTACAATCTTTGTCTCATCCACCTCAATGCCCTGTGGTGTCACAACATAACCAAGAAATGCAACTCGATCGTGCAAAAGGTGCACTTCTCGAGGTTACCAAACAAACGTGCATCTCTCAAAGCATTAAAAACAGCACGTATATGATTTAAGTGTTGCTCATGTGACTTGCTATAAATCAAGATATCATCAAAGTAAACCACCACAAATTTTCCAATGAAAGGATGTAAAACCTCGCTCATCAAACGCATAAAAGTACTAGGTGCATTAGTTAGACCGAAGGCATCACTAACCACTCATATAATCCGAACTTAGTTTTAAGAGCAGTTTTCCATTCATCTCCTAATTTCATTCTAATCTAGTGGTAACCACTCCGCAAGTCAATCTTTGTGAAAATAATAGAACCACTCAATTCATCTAGCATGTCGCCTAGCCTTGGGATAGGATGACGATACCTTATAGTAATGTTATTAATGGCTCGCAATCAACACACATACGCCAACTACCGCCTTTCTTAGGAACCAAAAGAATTGGAACAAAGACAAGGACTAAGGCTTTCTCTTACGCACTCACGGTCCAAAAGATCTTGGACTTGTCGCTGAATTTTCTTAGTCTCCTCCGATTGGTCCTATATGCAAGACGGTTTGGCAAAGTCGCCTGGGATCAAATCAATTTGATGCTCAATTCCTCGAATAGGTGGTAATCCCGGGGGTACCTCAGTTGGAAATACATCCACATACTCCTGCAAAAGGTTAGCAACAGCAGGAGGCAAAGAGCTAGCTATATCCTCAAGCGAATATAAGGCATTTTTGCATATCAAAGCATAGCATGGCACTCATTATTACAAATTTCGCAAGTTCGATTTAGTGGCAATCATAACACATCCCTTCAATTTAATTCCCTCGGACTTAGGACTAGACGCCACTTTCTCCCTTTTGGGTGGGAAAACACGTTTTGCTACTTGCTGATTTTCATAATCTTGTTTATCGGTGTTTCTTTCATTTTTAGCAAGCTCTTCTTCATCTTTCAGAATGTCAGCTGGTGTCAAAGGCAACAACTTAATCTTCTTACCCTTATGTGAAAATGAGTAGGTATTAGCTCTACCATGGTGCAAAACATCATTATCATATATCCAAGGTCTACCGAGCAATAAAGAGCATGCTTGCATAGGTACGATATCAAAGTCAGAACTATCTTTGTAATTACCTGCTGAAAATTGCACTTTCACAACTTTGTGTACCTTTAATTTACCACACGAATTGAACCATTGGATGTAGTAGGACGTGGTGTAGTTGTGTGGTCAAGCCAAGCTTCGACCATCTCGAGCTTGCAAGGTTATTGCAGCTCCTCCATCAATGATGACTCTGCAGCTCGCCCTTCACGAAACCACAGTCCAAACAAGTTGTGCCGCTGATTTTGCTCCGCTCTCTCCACTTGTGCGCCAAAGACTGCGTTGCGCAACAAGGCTCACATGATACTCGGTCAATCAGCAGCCTACTTATTCCTCTACACCATCAAGCATCACCGCTCATCTCATCTCCTCCACTCGCAATGTTAGCTGCAAGTACATATTCGCCCTCAATATCACTAGTACTTACATAACCACCGCCTTTGGTGGCAAGGTATGCTCACGACCGGGCGCCCTCATGACGTGCCCCATTCCTTGCAACGGTGGCACACAATCCCGATGGTACGACCAAAGGAAGCAACCGACGAAGAACTCTTGGTGGTGCACGCACACTAGTAACTTTACTTACCTCGGTGCATGTGATGTGGTCGGAGGTGTCGCGAACGCACCCTACTCGTGGAGGGGCAGCATCGTAGTGAAGGTGTGGCTGTTTTGGATTGCCCCAAGACCGGTCGTGGTGTAGATATGCTCCCAAAGTTGTTCTTTGGCCTTTGTTGTCGCCCCGCAATTCCTTTTCGCCAAACATGCAAGTTGGAACAATCTAGAGACGCTATCGTATTCTTTGTAATCCACTATGTCTTGAATTTCACGCCTTAATCCTCCATAAAACGTGCCATTGCAGCTTCTTCATCCTCAATAATATCACAACGCAACATGCTAATTTGTAGCTCCCGATAATATTCTTCTACTGATCTATTACCTTGGTTTAAGCGCTGCAATTTATTACGCAAATCACGCTTAAAAGAAGGTGGACAAATCATTACGCATAGCAACCTTTAACCCATCCCACGTAGTAGGCGCTAATCCTTCTGCATACCCTATTCCACCAAATGATGGCAAAGCTTTTAAATTCACTTGTGGCTTGCCTAACTCTATGCACTTCGAACTAAGTGAGCATTCAATTTCGTTCTACCGTCATCTCCCAATCTAGATAAATTTCAGCATCATAAGCACCCGCAAAAGATGGTATAGAGAACTTAACTTTAGCATATGGATCATCATTAACACGTGCATTATGTTGTCAACATTATTACCTCTCATACCTTGACGGTTGAAGTTCACCGGTTCCATTGTCGTGCATCAAAGGCGCCGTGGTCGTGCATCTCATTATCATTATCAAACTCATGGTCATGGGCTGCACCACGAGGTTCCACATGACCAACGCTTGGTGGTCGGTTCACCATTCTTTCAAGGCGTGTAGTGAGCGCCGCAATACTATCGTTGATTGAGCGTTGTAATGTGATCGTGGTAGCTTGAAGCTTCCTGTCGATGTCCTCATTAACGGTAGTGCGTTGTTCATCCAATAGCGTCATGAGCTCTTCCCTCAAAACACACTCTTGCGCATCCAATCCTTCACCTGACATGGTTAGTAGGAGACAAAAGACACACAAAGGTATTATCCCTATCACTATTAGGTGGTTGGAGGGTGGAATCACACACTCTCAAGCGTCTTACCAAGCTCTTATGAGTTTCTTACCAAATTGCAGCCGGTGGTCTAATCGGCGAAGGTGGGATGTACGATCACGGCGGAGGCGAATGCGAGGATCCAATCTGAGGGTCGAAGGTATGTGGAGCTCGGACAAGCAATGTTTAGTAGCAAGGAATAGCAATAATAAAATCAGATTAGCAAAGCTGAACCAAAGCCCACAAGACTTTCGCCATTCTTGTCGGTCTAAAAGTGCCCCTAGCCCTAGCACAATACTGATCGAAACAAGGACTCGATACAAAGGAGTCCAAAGGATGCAAGGCTGGAACTGGTAGTAGACCAACTAGGGGTGGTCGAATTGCTTCTTCTTCTTTTCTTTTGCACTTTTTTTTGCTTCTTATCTTTTCTTTTGCACTTTTTGCTTTTTTTTGCAAACGTGACCCAAGCCCAAAATTCTTCTGTTACCCTTTCTGGGTCCGATGAGGTGATTGGGTCACAAACTTTTTTCGGAGAGCAGGGGTAAAAGGTAATTAAAAGATACTCTCTCTCTCTCTCGAACTTGGACTAGTTCTCATATGCTACTTAATCCGACGAGGATCGAATCCGACCAGGTGGTGTTCCTGAGTGGATGGTAGAATGGGTGTTGCTCGAAGAGGTGGTCGGATCCGAGTAGGTGTTCGATTCCGACCAGATGGTAAATCCCGAGCGGGTGGTCGAATGGGTGTCGCTCGAAAAAGGAGGACGTACGTTCAGGATGGATGGTGGCACGGCGGCGGCGGTGCCGACTAGAGACCAAGAATGCTACTCTAAACCAAAGAACAAAGACACCGACGATGGACTCGAACTCAACAATACGAAACCGAAACAAAATTGCGAAAGGCACAAAGTGGTTTGGACAATGGAATATTTATGATCTAAAACTTTTGTAGGGCGTTTTTCCGACTCTAGGTGAGGAAACACAACTAACAAAAGGGGATAAACGAAATTACCTAACGGGCAACCTTTGCTCTGATACCACTTGATGAGTCACGGCGGCCCGATCTCCCGATAGGTTCGATTTGGTTCGTCGTGAGGATGTTGACGCTTTGAGGCTTCCGACCAATAGATCGTCACCTCGCAATTCGCTACACCCGCACGCCTGTCGTTATCGACCACGCTTGCACGCGATCGACCTTACCACGAAGGTTATTGTTCCTGCAAGCAATCGAAGCAACTCACAAGAACAAGGTAGATGCAATCTGAATTGTATTGCGGATATGGATGAAGTTTACAAGTGGGGTTCCTCAAACCGATAATCGCGAACCGCAATTGGCGTAATAATCTAAGAAAAACCCGCCTCTAAACAATGGCGGCTACTGTATATATATAGGGGAACGTGAGGAGGTCGACCTAGGGTTGTGCGGCCGTGTGATGAAGCGTACACAACCTGAATAGACGCTTTCTCGATTTTTCAACTTTAATCAAATTCAACACGCACTTTTCTTCAATAGCTATGAAAGCCAACGAGATCAGTAAATGCACAGAGGAAGCCTTGTGCTGAATCCAATTTCACCCTTAAACACAAGATTCAACAATGTAGAATTGTTCTCACTGGATCGGTCTGACCGTCGGCAAAATGGCGGTCTGAAAAGCTGGCGGTCCGACCGGCGGCCAACTGGCGGTCCGAATGGCTGGCGGTTTGACCGCCAGTATAAAATCGGTCGGAGCGGTTTAGTCCAGTAGCACTGCGCAATGCCCAAATCCAAAACGAAAATTGGTCCAACTTTTGATTCAATCAATGAAACTTGACCAAATTTGGAGCACACCTCCCTAAGGATATCTGAGACCTATTTCTAGCGACGATCGTCCAGATCCAATTCAAAGAATCGATCTCTTTAGGTTTTACCAGAGGAGTGTCCAAAACCTAGAAATATGAAAAACTTGATCCAAAACTTGCTTGTGGGGGATTGAAGATTTAGATGGTTCTAGGAGTATTCCCACACATCAAAGCAAGGTAAATGAGGTCAAGAGACCAACCAAAAACAATCGGATCAAGGAAGCACCAAAATCATCAAAAAAGAGAAGAAAACATATGAGACTTCATCCTTGAACAAACATCCATAGATTGATTGATTCAAGATGTTGCTTGTCAAAGCCACTGCCTCAAGGAGGACAAGAGCTCAATCAAAGAGCACATCAAAGATTTCCTCTCTAAACCCTAGCCTCTCCTCTCCTCTCCAAACCCTAGAAAACTTAGGTTTTTTTTCTTCTAAATGAGTGCTTGGAGGGCTTTTCTATCTCCCTCCTTTCTATTTATAGGAAGGCCTAGGGTTTCTCTCATGGGCTCCCATTAAGGCCCAACACAAATGGGACACACACACACACACATCTATTGAAGCAATCGCCTGATTCACCACGTGTAGGTTGATCAGCGGCTCTCATCATGTCGACAAGTCTCTCCCTCTGAATCCCATCGGAACCTCCAAGGGACTTGCACCGACCCCCGCGCCGCTTGATCCAACCAGTTGGAACGAACTGCCTGTTCGATCCATCTTGTCCATTCTGCACCATGCTTGAGTCACACGACCTCATCCGGCATCCAAGATCGTTCTGGACCTCAGCTCTACAAGCGTAGTCCCGATACACCTCAACGTTGACGTCGTTGACCTGCAAGCCACCTACACAGCAATATATAAAGAAATCGTCTCCGGGAACAAGTTCTTCATAACTTGACCCACATTAGCACAACAATGCAATATGCAACAATAAAGCATTGAAACTCATGCATTAAACACAACAATGCCAAAATGGCTGAAGTCCAAGTGGAAGCAGTCGGACCGCCCTACCATGCCGGTCGGACCGATTTCCCAGCGGTCGGACCGATTCCATAACGGCGGTCGGACCGCCCCAAAAGACTTTGCCAAATTTTAACTTGAAAATCCGCAAGCTCTCTGGAATTTTCCAATGGATAGAACTTTTGACTGAGAGCTCCAAAAATTATGTGACTACATCCAGGAGACTCCCCTCTCATGCCTACACAACCTATTTTTGGCCTAGCCCCAAACTCCATCATCAACTGTGGCCGGTCGAACCGGCAAGCATTGCTGGTCGGACTGCCACACGGCCGGTCTGACCGGCGGCTTGGCCGGTCGGACCGCCAATGACCTGACAACACTGAAGTTTTCCAAAATGCGAGATTCGTCAAACCAACAACATCATTGCCAATTGACTCATCACTCTAAGATCATGCACATATCCCCACAATATCCACAATCTCCCCCTTGATGAACACATTGGCAATTTACCAGAACACCCGGAGTCAACAAGCCATATGTCCTGCTTCCACGCACGACGGACCTAAAAAGCACAAGCAGAAAACATATGTGCCTCAGTATTGGGGTTAGTGATAAAAGATCTAGGAATACAGTACTAAGATGCACGATGCCTGGGAACAACAGTAGAAGCAGCAGAAAAATGATCAGGAACAAAATCATAAGAATGCACACGAGAACCACCTAGACCTCTCCGAAACGATCTACCAAAAGATCGATACTCCCCCTGTCTAGATGTTACCTGTGGTATCTCCTCACGATATCCTAAACCAGAATACTGCCTAGACCCACCAAAAGAGTCAACAAAGTTCTCTACGAACCTAGGCCTATGAGTAGTACGAAACACAGGCTGCCTAGCTCTAGAAACTACAGCAGGTGAAGAGACTCCTCTAATGGTTCTCAAAGTGCTCATCCTCTCTTTTCTCTCAATCTTTACTCTCCGGAAGCAGAACTCAACAGTGTGGCCATCTTTCTTGCAGAAAGTGCAATGGTACTTGACCTTTGAGGGTCTCATCGGTGAAATGAAGCACCTTTCTTGCTAGAAAGAGTTTAAGTAAAACCTACAGATTTGAAAACAACCTTGGATGGCTTAGGAGATTGTACCTCAAACATACCACTTTTTACAACTATTGCAATTTTAGGTAGGTGATTCTTGGAATGCTCTAGGGGATTAAAACCTAGGCCACTATTTGTCACACTCATTTTGGATTGGTCAAGAATCATGTTGAGTTTCTTTTTCCCACTAGAAAACCTCTCAAGAGTCACTTTGAGGTAATCATTCTCTTTGGCTAAATCCTCACATCTAGTGCACTTTCTTGACTTGATTGCCTCATCATGCTTACTCTTAAGAAGAGCCACTTCCACTTTCAAAACTTCACAAGACACACAATAGGAATCCTTAATCCTATTCAACTGCCCCTTAAATTTAACTCTAAAAGCCTCTTGTATCTTACCAACAATTGTTTCAACTTCAGCATTCAAGACACAAGAGGTAGAGTCAATAACTTTCTTAGAAGCAGTAAAAGATATGGATTTTTCAATTTTAGCCTTTTCTTCTAGAGTCTTGTTTAGAGCTTCAATCTCAATTGTGAGCTTAGGACAATTTTCACATGAAGCAGATCTAGAGTACATAACCATTTCTGTCGTCTCTTGTATTTTAATCCTGTTATTCTTACAATGAGAGCAAGTGTGACTAGCATCAAATTTTTGCACTTCTTTCAAGGCGCTATCCAATTTTAATTCAAGCAAAGCACAGTTTGAGCAAGATAAAGGAATAGCATCCAAAGCAGTCACATCAAGAGAAATGACATCCATGCAAACAGAACTAGACTTGAGAGATTCTAGTTCATCAAGAGTATCTTTTAATTTATTCACTACAGAGGAATGAGCAGATTTTAAGCTTGTCAATTCTTTAAGCAAGCTAGAGCAGGAATCGCAAATATCATCAGGATTAATGGATTTGAGCCTAATAACTTCTAGGTTCAAATTATCAATCATAGTGTCCTATTTCTTAATCATTTTAGCTTGCTTATGTAGTTTTTGTTCAGCCGGAACCAAAGGCCGTTTCATATCAGCAAGCGAAGGGCATACCTCATCAGGATCACTGAAAGGATCCTCGTCATTGGAGGAGTCAGTGTCGTGGCTGTTCTTGGCCATGAAACACATACCGGTGAAGTCATGAGCCTTCTTCTTGCCACGGGAGTCAGTCTCGTCGTCCTCCGTCTCCGAGTCCACATCGCTCATGTTCATATTCTCAAGAGCGGCAAGGACCCGGCTGACAAACTTGCGATAGTTTGTCTTCCTGGGTTTCGCATCCCTCGCTTGAGGATGCCTTCGTGACTCCTTCTCCTCCTTGCCCTTATGCTTGAGGCACCTAGAGCGAATGTGGTTTGGCTCACCAGATTCAAAGCATGTGATAGGTCCACCTCTCCTCCTGTTTCTCACCTTGTTGTAAGCTCTCGTGAATTTGGTGGATAGGAGGGCTAAATCATCTTCAGGTAGTTTCTCAAGTTGCTCATCGCTCAAAGAATGCAAAGCTGATAAAGAAAAACCCGATGAGCTAACATCCAAAGAATCAGAAGAGCTACCCTTAGATTGGTCGACCACTAAAGCCATCGACTCTGTCTTGGGAAGACGCGAGATAAAATCAATCTCATGCGTCTTCAACCTCGACTATAGCTTATCCATGGTAAGCTCACTCATGACAGTGTTGTCATTTATAGATGTGATTTTCATCCCCCAGACTTTCACATCAAGAGCACCCAAAAGTTGGCGTGCATTTTCCGACTCAGAAAAAACCAGGTCAACAGTGCGGAGATCATGAAGAATCTTGGAGAACCTTCCCCACAGCTCATCTAACGACTCACTAGGCCTTTGCTCGATCTTGGAGTATATTTTCTTGAGTTGGTTCTATCTCACTTCCTTGATCGCAGTGGAGCTCTCGTGATAATCACAGAGAGTCCGCCAGATCTCATGAGCAGACCGCAAATGAGCGACACGCTCAAACTCCAATTGACTAAGGCCTTGGATCAAAATATTCTGAGCCTTGCTGTTGGCCTCCACATCTGGAGTGATCACATCGTCATCGGCTGGCATGACATAAGGATTTTTTACCTTAAGCCAAATTGCGTGCCCTTGAGCCTCGATGTAGGCCTGCATTCGGGTCTTCCAATAAGCAAAATCAACTCCATCAAAAATATGTGGTTTGGTTGAACACTTGTCAGTCGACATGGCTCCAAAGACCGGTTAAGATCTATGAGAAGAGCTAATCGGGCTCTGATACCACTTGTAGGACCGGAAAGACGACTAGAGGGGGGTTGAATAGACGCTTTCTCGATTTTTCAACTTTAATCAAATTCAACACACACTTTTCTTCAATAACTATGAAAGCCAAGAAGATCAGTAAATGCACAGAGGAAGCCTTGTGCTGAATCGAATTTCACCCTTAAACACAAGATTCAACAATGTAGAATTGTTCTCACTGGACTCGTCTGACCGTCGGCAAAATGACGGTCTGAAAAGCTGGCGGTCCGACCGGCGGCTAACTGGCGGTCCGAATGGCTGGCGGTCTAAACGCCGGTATAAAATGGGTCGGACCGGTTTAGTCCAGTAGCACTGCGCAATGCCCAAATCCAAAACGAAAATTGATCCAACTTTTGATTCAACCGATGAAACTTGACCAAATTTGGAGCACACCTCCCTAAGGATATCTGAGACCTATTTCTAGCGACGATCGTCCAGATCCAATTCAAAGAATCGATCTCTTTAGGTTTTACCAAAGGAGTATCCAAAACCTAGAAATATGAAAAACTTGATCCAAAACTTGCTTGTGGGGATTGAAGATTTAGATGGTTCTAGGAGTATTCCCACACATCAAAGCAAGGTAAATGAGGTCAAGAGTGATGAGTCACGGCGGCCCGATCTTCCGATAGGTTCGATTTGGTTCGTCGTGAGGACGTTGACGCTTTGAGGCTTCCGACCAACAGATCGTCACCTCGCAATTCGCTACACCCGCACGCTTGTCGTTATCGACCACGCTTGCACGCGATCGACCTTACCACGAAGGTTATTGTTCCTGCAAGCAATCGAAGCAACTCGCAAGAACAAGGTAGATGCAATCTGAATTGTATTGCGGATATGGATGAAGTTTACAAGTGGGGTTCCTCAAACCGATAATCGGCGAACCGCAATTGGCGTAATAATCTAAGAAAACCCGCCTAAACTATGGCGCTCATCAGATATATATAGGGAACGTGAGGAGGTCGACCTAGGGTTGTGCGGCCGTGGGATGAAGCGTACACAACTTGGACTCCGACCTCGTTACGTTTACAAAGTCTTATTAGTTTCCAAAACGGTGACGCAGCACCTTGTGTTGCGTATTTTCGGTGGAAGATCTGGTCGTAGGACTGGTCCTAGGGTGGTCTTGAGGAGTCCATGCTATCTTTGGTCGTAGATTGTGTCCAACGAGTACTGTGCTCGCTTTTCTGGTTGTAGATTGCTCCAATCGAATCAACTAGTCGTAGGTCTTCTTGTAGTGGTCGTAGATCTTCTTGCAGTGGTCGTAGACCTTCTTGCACTGGTCGTAGTCCTGGTGATACGTCACGGGTCCCGATCTTCACGATGTAGGATGATCACCAAATAACTAGCTTCAAAGAAGCCAAGATAACTTGCTGCAAGCAGCGATAACTAGTGCAACTCGACAAATAAAACTCAAGCCAACCACCGTCTTTAACCGCAAACTTGAATCGAGGATTCGCCCAACCACACTCTCAAGGAACCAACCAACACAGCCTACAATCAATCGAGAAACCTCGAACGGAGTAGGAGCACCAATTGGGAGCGGATGAAGCCGCCGCTCGTAATCCCGCCAAGGAAATCACAAGAGCAAAGGGTAGAGATCAACTCTCAAAGGTTTGTTAGCACACAATTTGAACAAAGGGTTCTGTATTTTGTTTATCAAAGTCTGTGGTTTCTATGAGGCAATGAGGTATTTATACTAGGAACATCTCTCCTAGATAGGTGTAAACACGAAATGAAAAAGATAATGTAGACTATGTGAAAGGGCCTCGTGGCTGTTGGAATATCATAGCCTTCGTGTTTTGTCAATAACTCCACCTTGGGAAGTCCAAAAGATGTGCCGTCAGTTGCTTGGAAAGTTAACTTGATAAGCTTTCACACCATGTGTAGCATGCACCACGAAATAATGTAGAATGGTACAGTTTTGCATGGGAAGTTAAACGATCGCAGATCGTTGACCTTCTCGACCAGTCTTCACTAAAGCTGGTCGGCTCTCAAAATGGAAATTCCAAACAGCTCGGCTCTAGTGGCATTGAAAACTAGACTTAATAAGCTTTCCAAAATGTCCTCATGGACCTCCATAGCCTTTGGAAATCAAAAGTTATGACTGTTTCTTTCGAACTGTTCTGCTGGACTGGTCTGGTTCGAGTGTGGTCCTTCTCTGTAGTCATCTCTTTGTATGTTCCTGTCATCCTTCTTGGTGAACCTAAGCAATAGCAATGTACACGACTTAGGCAGTATATAATTCTCATTGATGTTAAAATGATTCTCACAAAGTAGCGCGTTCACCTCTTGTTGTAGCTTCTTTGCTCGACTACGTGTAATCGGTCCATCAATGACTTGGGCTGGTGTCGATGTAGGTGAGACTTGAGTTGGTGTAGCTTGATTTGGAGGTTGTAACATCTTGCTTGATAGCGTGGTCATATCACCTGGATTCCTGAGTACAAGTAAATCATCTCCATTAGGCAGCATCATAGAGTTCTCAAATAATACACTCAGCCCTAGAAACGACTTGACCTGATCGATTAAGTGACGTGCTCTAGCTCTTGTCATAGGACCGTGTAGTTCAGCACCCAGATCTGGAGGGTCTTGTGTCCTGCATGTATCCGAGGGAGGGATGTCCTCATCAAAGAGACCAGCCAAAAATAACCGGATCAAGGAAGCACCAAAATCATCAAAAGAGAGAAGAAAACATATGAGACTTCATCCTTGAACAAACATCCATAGATTGATTGATTCAATATGTTGCTTGTCAAAGCCACTCCCTCAAGGAGGACAAGAGCTCAATCAAAGAGCACATCAAAGATTTTCTCTCTAAACCTTAGTCTCTCCTCTCCTCTCTAAACCCTAGATAACTTAGGTTTTTTTTTCTAAATGAGTGCTTGGAGGGCTTTTCCATCTCCCTCCTTTCTATTTATAGGGAGGCCTAGGGTTTCTCTCATGGGCTCCCATTAAGGCCCAACACAAATGGGATACACACACACACACATCTATTGAAGCAATCGCCTGCTTCACCACGTGTAGGTTGATCAGCGGCTCTCATCATGTCGACAAGTCTCTCCCGTCCGAATCCCATCGGAACCTCCAAGGGACTTGCACCGACCGCGTCTCGCTTGATCCAACTAAGTCGCAACGAATCGCCTGCTCGATCCATCTTGTCCATTCTGTACCATGCTTGAGTCACACGAGCTCACCCGGCTTGTCCATTCTGTACCATGCTTGAGTCACACGAGCTCACCCGGCATCTATGATCGTTCTGGACCTCAGCTCTCCAAGCGTAGTCCCGATCCACCTCACTGTTGACGTCGTTGACCTGCAAGCCACCTATACAGCAATAGACAAACAAATCGTCTCCCGGAACAAGTTCTTCACAACTTGACCCACATTAGCTCAACAATGCAATATGCAACAATAAAGCATTGAAACTCATACATTAAACACAACGAAAATACAACAATGCCAAAATGGCCGAAGTCCAAGTGGAAGCCGGTCGGACCGCCCTACCATGCTGGTCGGACCGATTTCCCAGCGGTCGGACCGATTCCATAACGGCGGTCGGATCGCCCCAAAAGACTTAGCCAAATTTCAACTTGAAAATCCGCAAGCTCTCTGGAATTTTCCAATGGATAGAACTTTTGACTGGGAGCTCTAAAAATTATGTGACTACATCCAGGAGACTCCCCTCTCATGCCTACATAACCTATTTTTGGCCTAACCCCAAACTCCATCATCAACTGTGGCCGGTCGGACTGGCAAGCATTGCCGGTCGGACTACCACACGGCCGGTCTGACCGGCAGCTTGGCCGGTCGGACCGCCAATGACCTGACAGCACTAAAGTTTTTCAAAAACGCGAGATTCGTCAAACCAACAACGCCATTGCCAATTGACTCATCACACTAAGATCATGCACATATCCCCACGATATCCACAAACTGTGAAACTGAAAGCAGCTTATAGCTCAACTTACTGACAAGAGCAATATCTTTTAGAATGAATTTGTCGTTGATGCGCATAGTACCTTTGGCAAGAACTCAACCTTGAGCATTGTCCCCAAAAGTAATCATCTCATCACCGGTGGCATGAGTGACGGAGGAGAACCGTCTAGAGTCTCCGGTCATGTGGCGAGAGCAACCAGGGTCAATGAACCATATGTTCTCCTTCCGCTTGCGACGTGCCTACAAAGCACGAACAATCGTCGGTATCTTAGTACTGGGTTAGACAATAAAGCTTTAGGTAACCAAGATCGAGATATGCGATGAAACAAACAACAAATTGACAAAGAAAAAGAATTTTGATATTCGTGGTACCGGGTCGACCGCTAGCTTGTCGTGGCCGGTCTCACCGCCGTCTAGTATGACCGCGTGACACACGTCGATTGTACCAGTCCAGTCGCAGAAACTCCCGAACCTACATAAAATTGTTTAGAGGGAGTAAAGTGATGATAAGGAGCTTGATCAAACTCTACTCCAGTATGAGAAACCTTTTTTTAACATGTCTTTCTTTTCTTTCTTTGCTTTTCGAAAGCAAAATTGAACTAAATGACCCTCTCTACCACAATAAGTGTATTTATACTTGTCTTGATGAGAAGTCATATCTATTGCCTTTACAACACCCACTTGGGTAGATGAATCCTTTGCAATAGCAACTGATTTAAAAATAATTTGTTTTGGTTTAGATTCTACTTCAAACTTTTCAGGTTCAAGAAGCTTAACAATCTTACGAGGATTATTCTTGGCATGCTCAACAAAATTAAATCCTAGAACCTGAGATTTAACACTCACTTTTGACTTGTACTCTAAGATCATGTTCAAAATTTTCTTGTCAAAGGAAAATCGTCTCTCTAAAGTGTCCTTGAGATACTCATTATCTTTAGCTAGAGTGAGACAAGTTGTGCATTTAACAGATTCATTCACATGTTTCTTAGAAGCACTAGATTGAGTCAATCTTTCTTTTTTAGTAAAATCATTAGGTTGTCTAGTCAAAATTTATATTCCTATGGTAAGTTTAGGACAATTAGAGCAAGAAAATATCTCATGATAAAGAATATGTTTAATTATTTCCTGAAATGAAATAAGTCTAACTTCTAGTAATCTATAATTAGAGCAAGTTTTACTTTGAGCATTTGAAATACTTGACTCTAAACATGTAGGTGAACTAGATTTGAGCTTTTCGATTTCATTATTTGTAAGTTTTAACTTTTTATCACAAGAGTCACGTGTCATCCTTAAATCATCAAATTTAGCATTTACATTCCTAAGTTGAATCAAGTTTCATGCATTCATTGACATAGCAGTCTCCAACTCAAAATGTAAAACTTGACAAGACTCACATGACTCTTCATCAGGAATAGAAGTTCTAAGTCTATTATTTTCATAAGTTAATATTTCAACAAGACAATTATTTTCTTTCAGTTTCTTTTTTGTCTTTTTCAAATTCAATAGCAAGTTTAATCAAACCATCTTCAAGCTCATCATATGATGATCTTACCTCTTCAAGATCACTGTCATTATCGTCGTTGTTGTCATTTTTCGCCATGCAGCACATGCCCGTGAAATCATCGTTGTTCTTCTTCTTACCTTTAGCATCATCTTTGTCATGGTTGTCGTCCTCACAACTTCCATATTCCACATCACTCGGATCAAGATGCTCAATAGCAGAAAGCACCTTTTCAGCAAATTTCTGACTAAAATTTCCACCCTTGGTGTTGTTGTTTTTGAATGGCCGACGATGATAATTCTTGTCTTCCTTGATCACCTTCCCCTTGAGCTTGGGACACTCCATCTTAATATGGCTTGGCTCCCGTTTCCTCATCCTCATGTTGTTGAGTGGCTTGTATGCTCGTGAGGATATCAACACCAAATCCTCTTCAGGGAGCTGTTCAAACTGTTCCTCTGAAAAAGAAGACAAGGCATACATAGGGAAAGAACTTGACAAAGCAGCCTGCACGGAGTTAGTCACAAGTGCTAAAAATGAAGATTTATCAATCTTAGATGGCAAAGCTTCCATCTCATAGGTTTTCAATCTAAAGAAAAGATCATCTGTGGTTAAAGTATCTAGATCGACAGTTTGATTGATAGTTGTGACAACCATCAACCACTCAGAACCTAAAGATCTCAAAAATTTATTTGTGTTATCTTCATCAGTAGGAATAACATTGACACCGCACAAATTACTCAATATTTTTTCAAACCGAGCAAAAATATCATCAATAGCTTCACCAGCCTTCATAGCAAAATCAGAATATTCTTTTTGATAAAGATTTTTATGCACTTTTCTAATTTTAGTGATTCCTTCATGATAATCGCAAAGAGTTTTCCATATTAAGTGGACAGAATTAATATGAGATACATGATTAAATTCTTTGAGAGAAATCCCTTGAAACAGCAAGTTACGAGCTTGAAAATTTAAATCAACATCTGTTTTATTTATATTAGTAATAGTAACCGGAACCTCATATGGTCTAGAAACCTTATTCCAAACATCACTATCTTGAGCCTCAATATATGCTTGTATACGACACTTTCAAAAGGCAAAGTCAGTACCATCTAGCATGGGGGGACGATTCACATACCTCTCTGACGCCATAGCAACCAGCTCTGATACCACTTGTAGGATCGGATACGACAATCAGAGGGTGGTGAATGATTGTAGTGCCTTCTTTTCTGACTTACAGAAGAGTATCTACTTTGAATTCAACCGGCAACCGAATACAACGTACTCATACGAGTTTGTCACCTAGTCGTAGTGGTCAAAACTAATGTGGCTGTGGCCCGATCTTCCGAAAGGTAGTGATATGTCGATTGTGGAGAACACAACATTGATGATACAAAGGCTCCGACCAAAATGGATATTGAACTTCTCGTAATCACTACACCACTGCCCCGGTGGTTATCAATCGTGCCGAACGCGGTTGTCCTCGCCAAGAAGGCTATCCCCTGCAAGCGATCGAGAACACAAGCAAGAGAAGTAGAAGATGCATTCCGAAATTGTATTGTGAATAATGATTAAACTCACAAAGTTGGGGTTCCTTCAACCGAACGTGTCGCAAAACCACTATGCAGAATAATATAAAAAGAAACCCATCTAGAGAGGTGTTGGTTCCTAAATATTTATGAGGAGAAAGGGGGAGAGGGAATTTCGGCTAGGGGTTGGCACACAAGACAAGGGGCGCGCATAGCCCCTGGTTTTT
The DNA here is from genome assembly GCA_036346395.1 of Hsuehochloa calcarea. Classification (NCBI taxonomy): domain Eukaryota; kingdom Viridiplantae; phylum Streptophyta; class Magnoliopsida; order Poales; family Poaceae; genus Hsuehochloa; species Hsuehochloa calcarea. Next base: position 17,604,223 of record CM070610.1, on the reverse strand, counting down.
CTATCCTATTACATGAACTTTTGGTCCAAGGGAAGGTGACCTAACACCTAATGCTCTCGGCGTGGAAAAGATAGAGTCGACGTAAAACTTGTGGCCGAGCTGAAAATGTGGGGAGGAGATCTTGTGCTGGTTGAATTCCTTTTCTTGGGCGCATAGATATTATTTGGTGGTTGATCTGTTCCTTCTTTTAGCACCTAGGAAAATAGGCTTTGATTCTGACACTTCTATCTATTGGTGCATATGACCAGGGTTTGAGGGATCCTCCCTATTATTTCTAAGTAACAAAAGATCACAATTATTAAGTAGTATAACAATCTGCATAGATAAATTATTAGCACCTAGAAACGCATTCACCTCATAATTTAAGTGATGTGCGCGAGCTCTTGTCATAGGACCTCGTAGTTCAGCAACCGGATTTCGAGGATTTTTTGTAGTGCGTGTATCTGAAGGAGTGATGTCCTCATCAGAAACAAATCTGATATGTTCCACCAGTCACAGCTATTGTCGACAACTGGGTGAACAACACTGCTTGTGATCGAAGAAAGTGAAGTCGATCTGGTCGATGGAGTTGCGCTCACCTAGTCGAAAGGATTCGACTATCAGATTTGTTCCACCCTCTGGCTCGGGAGATTCACGCACTGCAAAGAACAAGAACAAGTGGAAAACAGTGGACAAGAACAAGTCAAAGATCGATCAACACAAGAACTTGTCGAAGACAGAAGAATATACAGCTGGTGACGACTAATCTTTCTTGAGTAGATCTGATCTATTATTTCTCAAACTTGTTTTGTGGCTACAAAGTGCTCTCACGACACCTCTCAAACCCTAACACTAAAACACCGAAAAACTATCTGCTAAAAGCCACCGCAAAAAGCCTCTCCAAGCCCCGTGTTACTCTGAACCTCTTCGGACTTTATATGCTAGGGCCCTAAACCGTGTCCTTATCAACACGGACATATAAACCTATCTCTTCCAAAATATGGGGATCTGAAACCCCTCAAATCCTGGGTTTTCTAATATTTCTAAACCTTCCCGTTATGAACGCCTTCCATAACTCTTCACGTGTCAAAGCCTCCAGGACGGCACCTCCTGTAGCTTCGACCACACATCATGCATTCACCTTTGATCTCCATGTACCCTAGCGTGAGCACGACCACCCTGTGACATCCACGATCACCTGAACCTTGGATTCCCCTCCTAGTTCCAGTCTTCCTCGTCATCGACCATGACCATCTCCACGCTCAACCTGTACATGCAAAGATCAAAAAACATTTTCCTGGTATAAGTTCTCCAACTTGACCAATATTAGTTCACATACGCATAACACACTCTCATTTATCAATAAACACGAATAAAATCATTCACGACCTTAAATTCTAGTTTTCAGAAAAACAACTCGAGATCATTATGTAAAACCGGTCTAACCGCTGTGTATATGCCGGTCATACCACTGGCCGACCAGACACGAGTACTCAAGGTACTTGAAGAATACAATAATTGAAGAACTCGTAGCCTATGACTACTTACTATAAACGTACGACCACTGATGCAAAGCCTACGACCACTAAGCATGAAGCCCACGACTACCGATCACGAAGCCTGCGACTACCGACCACGAAGCCCATGACTACCGATCACAAAGCCTACGACTACAGTCCATCGACCCACTGTAGTTTCGACCATCGACCAGTCACTGTAGCCTCAAAAATCAACCAGTCACTATAGTATCGACCATCGACCAGTCACTTTAGCTTTGACCATCGACCAGTCGCTGTAACTTCGACTATCGACCATGCATTGTAGCTTCCTGACCTTTGACCATGCAACTCCGACTGTCCTTCGTACTCGTTACACACCTCGACTTACGATCGAGTACATTACTCAGAGATCTACCACTCAAGACTCGGATCTACAAGACTAAAAACTAGCACTCGGTACTCAGAGCTACAGTATTCGTTGATACAGTACTCGGGGCTACAGTTTTCTGAACTATATTACCCGGTACTCGAAGCTACAGTACTCCTCATCCAGTCGAAAAGGATCATCGAGTATCATCGATTAGACCACCCGATACAAGGCAAGATCTAACCACTCACACTGAAAATTCAACAACCGAAACTTTTACAGCCACAAATGTCAATACAACCCAAACGATAATTATTCATCATCACAAAGTCTACGACCAGTCCACATGGTCTTTTCCGGCCAATCCACATGGTCTAACACGGAGGGAGTAGTTCCTTAGGAAAAAGAAAGAAGAACATGATTTCTGAGTGACAATCAGTTTTCTTTAGAAAGAAAACTCAAAATTTAATCCCTTAAGGGCCTATTTAGAATACATGTTTTTCCCTTTGATTCGTGTGAGAATTGAACTGTAGTTGCGATATTCCTAAATTATCTGGTGGTCAGTTTTCCATGCATCTTCCCTGTACACTCCACTGGGCTGTCCTCTCCCCTCCCTGAATTAACAAAAAAAAATTGAATGCTCAGTAGCAAACCAGGCATGCATCCATGCAGTTCGTCATAGGAAGAAGTTAAGAGATGTCACGTGCATGCGCACGGTCATACTAGGTAGAACAAAACCATGCTATCAGGGTACTTGTCAATACCATGCCGGATGATATATTAATTAGTTTAGCTCTTGGAACGGTATATTCCGATATCGTTCTATACCGGTATACCGTTTTGGAGTTTAATATAATAATATATATTTATAAGTATATATATATTTAATTTTATGTACACTATATAGTAGTAGGATCAAATATAGCATATACGTACTTCAATGAGTTTAATAGACGGTATTTTCAATTCCATCGATATTGTCGTCATTGTCTGGTATCGAAGCCGGCATGACCGGTATCGAGATTGGTACGGAACACAAACCTACTCTGTACTATTTTAGGTGGCGGAACGATAAGTACCGAGCATACTGTTCGGTACCGAAACGATATTGATAAATTTGCTACTAGACTTGTCATACTATACCCACTATTGAGCACCTACCGGTTGGATCGTTTTTATTTACTTTTTGAAACCATATCAAGTTATCCTCTAACTGATTGAAAAGGATATGCAAGCGATAGGTGATTAAGACTTGAAAGCATGCAAAGTACGATGTGATGATGCAATTATCTTCAGGGTATAGTCCAACCAGTAAGTATCAAGTTTTTGTGGATATTACACAAAGTCTTTAATTTATATAAATATAAACAATGGGTGACAATAAATGCTCCAATTTAAGGACAAGAAATGCCCACACTAATCCCTAAGGGGGAAAAATCTTGAAATTCTCTCGTGAATCGAGAGAAAAAGACAGGAATGAATTTACAACGCTCCATGCAGATTAATCAGCTATCGATATTATAGTTTATAACAATTAACTATGCATACAATCATATGCACTAAATTTGTATAAAAATACAGTTGTATTTTCAAATATAAACATGTTTATCGTCATATTTAGCCACACAATTACATGGGTAATTATGCTAGTTAGTATAACGATTGGTCCAGAAAATTCTAGTATTATACGACTCTAAAGTAAGTTTTATAGCTAACCTTTTCTACTTTCCATATAGTTTTGACAAAAGCGTAACTTATACATACAAGAGAAAACTAGCTGGTGTACCCGCCCAATTCCTTGACTGGCCTCGTGAGAACTGAATAAATTATAAGCTATGATGACTTACGAATTATGTATCTCGGGTTTATTTGTTAAATTACTACATATATTAGATACGCGATTGTGTATGTTATAATCTGGTACCGTAACAGGTGATGTAGATTTTTTTTACCATGATTGATGTGGTAACTTATAATCCTCAAATTAAGCCAGCATGATGGCTTCTTTTTAACATCATTTTCATAAGTGAAAACGTACTTACACATCATACGAAATCGTACATATATATACACACCGCAGCATGCAAAGACCACCCAAACATGTATAGACGCCTGCATGCCCACGTGTCCCCACAGTACACCGCTGTAGCCCTCGATCGATCACAATAATGCCTTCATCATTCCCTTCCTAACTCTCCACATAGCAGCACACCAACCTCAGCTAGCTAGCTGCAGAGTTTGAGCTAGCTGCTTGCATTGGTGGCCCAGGCTGCACGCTGCAGTAGTGACGCAACAGTTGGTGGCCATCCAGCCACCACAGCGATCGACTCCATTGCTCAAGAGCCCTCACTGCCTGGTGTAACCTCGCAGCAGCTAACAAGGTCACTGGCAAAAACAAACAAACAAAGGCATACACACCCACACTCTATATATGGCCTGTATCGGGATCCTTTATTGTTGCAACTAGCAATAGCAATAGCAATAGCAGAGAGATGTACAGTATTTCTCTACATTAATGATCCTAAGCTGTTGTATAAAATAAGGACGGATGAGAGCGATCAGCACAGTAAAAATTTGCTACAGTGCTTTCGCACAGATTTAGTGCAATGCCTACACGTACTTCTTCACATAGAATTGTTCATCCTCTTTACATATCAATGTTCTCACAGTGATTCTTTACTGTACGGCAGATGATCCGGATCCTATGGTCCATTAATACCTAGCTCTAGCTAGCTCACGCCCATCTTTCAGCTTCCTGTGCACACACACACCTTTCTCCATCTCTAACCTTTTTCTCCCTTCTTTCTCTAGCCTTTTCTACCCCCTTAAGCTTGATGCACACATCAATGGAAATGGACACCATCCTGATCTGATATGATCTGATCTGGTATCAACATCTTACCTAGTCACTTCCAATATAGTCGTGTGAAGAGGAGGAAGGAGAGGACTAGAGAAGGAGAAGCATTAACAATACTAGAACTAGATCTGACCATTCTCTACTAGTACTACACAAATGTTACCTTACCCTAGCGCTCACCATTTCTGCATCTCCCAAGAACCCCCACAGCCAAACCATACCGGCTTCCCCATGGCACCCGCGCATCTGGATCAGCACTACGACCACTTATTCCATGGCCACGGCCAGTTCAACTCCGAGACCCTGGAGGCGGTGCTCAGGCCGCCGCGGGCGGCTCCTGATCCTGCTGTGGTGACGACGGCGCTGCCGGAGCCAAGAAACGGCGTGGCCGCCGGTGGCCACGCCAGGGAGCGGAAGCGGCCGTTCAGGACGGACCGGCACAGCAAGATCCGGACGGCGCAGGGCGTCCGCGACCGCCGGATGCGGCTGTCCCTCGACGTCGCACGCGACTTCTTCGCGCTGCAGGACCGGCTCGGCTTCGACAAGGCCAGCAAGACGGTGGACTGGTTGCTCACCCAGTCCAAGACGGCCATCAACCGGCTCTCCGAGTCCTCGCTGCGAAACGCCAGCGGTGACGTGGGCATGTCGTCGCCGACGTCGGCGGAGCGCGGTGATCACCGGCTCAAGGAGGCGGCGGCTGGTGGATCAGGGAAGGGGGAAGGAGATGTGGAGAAGGTGAGGGCCAGAAGTGGTGGATCGGTGCTCATGGAACACGGCTGTGAGTCGCACCACCTCATCTCAGCGCCGATGCTTGGGGACTACTACTACGACCTCGGCGAGATGATGAGCAGCAACGGAGGAGAAGGCGACGACGATGGCGACTGCGAGGAAGACGGTGATTTCTTGGACGGTATGCAATACTAGTTGCAGATTTCATGGTTTCTCTAGTAGCTTGCAGCTTAATTAGGTCTTGATCTGTCGAGCACTTCGCTGTTGTTAGTTTGTATGCATGTGTACTGATCTAGTACTAGTACTATTGAAAAATCTTATTGTTTCATGTTGTTCTTATGCTTTGCTCTCACTAGCTATGTAAGATCTGGCTTTGTTTTGATGTCTTAATTTGGAGATTTATTGGTAAACTTTTTTTTAGTCGTCTAGGTAGGGAGGAGATTGGTTGTGTTGAGTGCATACTCATGAAATTTTGATCAAAAGGATTGCATGGTTTATATATTTCAGGTAAAGGAAACACTTGATGTAGACAAGTTCGGCAGATGCAGTTTTTTTATATCAAACACAAGAATATTAGAAAATTTTGTGTAAATGAAGGGTTTCCTAATTTAGGTTCATTTTTACTTTAGTGTAATGTAAGGATTACCTAATTTAGGTTGCATTGGTACAAGCAAATAAGACCGCCACTGGAAATTTTCCTTGTGACCAGGCGAGCTGGCGTCCCCATATATGCCAAAACTGCATGATACAATATTTCGATAATTCTATAAAAATGTATGGATGTAGTACACACAATATAATGTTATATAAACATGAAAAATTTCAATATCAAATTCGTCCCTGTTATCAGTGGTAGATAGCTTAGATGACATATAGCTAGCGTATGAGTTACTTCCACTAAGTATACGGTCATCTCAAATACCTTTCCAGATGCAATCATTTGCAAGTGCATTTCTTGATTCCTCTTTTTTTGGATGGTTGGCTGGATTCTGCAAGAGTCCTCTAAAGCAGGTCAAAAATATAAAATCACAAATTAAGTTGAAAATGTCTGGAAAGAATTCAGAGTTTAGTAACTAATAATTTCTGCAGTTTCCAATCTTGTTGGATTTTAGTTTCATTGCAGGTCAACCTCACAGTTATTCAGACAAAAAGTGGTAATATACTCTATTCATTAAAGTGAAGTAGAACTGTAGCGTGAAGAAATTATATTTAGTCAGCATCAGGGCCAAAGGAAGCTAACGATAATAAACCAACAAATACTTCTCCTGTTCTCCAATTTACTGCTAAGAATTAAGACCTAATTTGTAAATAGATAACAATTGCATCATGTACAGGGCCAATTAAGTTATTGTGTTTGATAATGATTTGGTGGTATTTCATAATTATCACCCTATTTCAAAAATGAAGGGGCGAATCTGAACCTTCTAGATTGTTTCATATTTCTTTTGGAATTTGACAGAGCTGATTTAAGGTTAATTAATAGGCATGTAAAACCCCTAATTGTCCTAATTATTTTGCCAGTAGCCTAATGCTCTTTGGCACAAAAATAAATGGATGCACAACATAGGATGGAAAATTGTGAGAATATGAAAATCGTGAAGTTGGATCCATCTTGTCCATGCACTATCTGCGACATATACAACTCGAGGATCACTTAATCTGCAATTTATTTTATCAAAACAAATTAATTATCTAGTTAATTGACAATGATAATGATATTCTCCTAAAATATTTTTCTATATAGTGGAGCTGAATCCTCCTGTTTGCCTTAAAATTGTTATACATGATTACAGGAGTACCATGGCTAACCTCAACTAAACTGCCCAATGTACCATTAATTATGTTACATTAATCCCAGCTAAAAATGTCAAGTTTGCAAAGAAAATGTAAAACAAGGAATGCATTTATTGATTCCTAGTTCCTAAATAAGTTTGCAATGCTAGCTAGAGAAAAGTCTCTGCATGCATGTGCGATCGGTGCCTTTCATAGTCGCGCAAACATTTAACCAGAATATATGAGCTTTGTGTTCATTTTCGCTCATTGGTTATTTGCTGGTATCTTTGTTTTGCTGGTTGAAGTAGTATCTATTGAAGAGAATACGCATCTCTCTCGCTCTCTCTCTCTCTCTCAGAAATATAGTTCTACACACACATATATATATAGACACACACACACCACACTGATGACACCACGGCATAGCGGTGACGATTGGTTTTCTGGGACAATGTTAGCTTCGACGTGATTTGCTCTGTAGGCTTTGCGGTGGCTTTGAGTGTTATCGATTCAGTAAGTTCCCTTAACTCTACTAATTTTTATTGTGCTAGTGTGCCATACTAGTGATTTGATTTTGTACCTATCTTTGATTTGAGTAGCACTATTATTAGGTGACTTGCATGATAGATCGTGGGCTTAAGTATTGTGTGGTGAGGATTTTGGCCATAGTGAGATTAGTGTGACAGTTTAGAGTCATAATCTAGGCTTTGAGCTAGTTGATGACATTATCTTAATTCTGTTACTTGACATATGCTGTTTCATTACTTCAGTTAGAGCAATTACTCTTGTAATATTAAATTGTTGGTTGTAAATTGAATTTAGGTAAATGGTAGAGCTCAAAACCTAGCATTTTTTTTTAGGAATTGTCACACATAATCTGTGATCATACTAGGCTATTAGTGGCGAGGAGGCATTGCTTCATGCTTGAGCATCCCTACATCATCTCGAGAGCAAATGTTTAACGTCAACTTGAGCATTGTTGCTAGTTGATTTAGCTCTCCTTACTGCATGAATTCCTGTTCAAATGATGGTATATTTGTGTTAAGAACCATCTATTTAATGCTCACGTCATTTAATTGTTGCTCGAATTATGCTTCACTGTTCATAATTAAATCAGAAATTATCCTGAAATATTAGCTAAAACCGTAATATTTACAACAGAGAAATCTTTACCACCATAAAATAATTTGTAACTTTACTCTTCAAATTCTAGTTAGAGAAGAGTAGTAAATGAATATATAGTTTCAGAGATATACAAATATATAGTATGCAAAACAAGGATTCCACATACTTATGCTGAATTACTTGGACACTAAATCATATGTTCAAGAATCTACAGTGCAGGCAAATTATCTCGGGGGAGAGAGGGGTTTAGTAGTTAACATAGAACACATGAGAGATGAGACGATACATATAGAGCAAATTAATAGCACGTATTTGAGTTTACATGCGTATACGTGCTGTCTAGACATCCGAGTATATAGCACAGAAAGACTGTACACAGTACATACTGCATACTGCATGCACACGCGCCGGCCGCTACACTACTCCTATTAGGCTATTACGAATTTACAATATGAGATCGATCGGTAGTAGCTAGCTTTTCTTGATTTGATTGGGTTGCCGCGCGCCAAAGTACCGTACTTGCCGAGCAGATCGCTCCCTCTGGTGAAATTGTTTATGTGCGTGCGTGCATGTCCGTGTCACTGAGACACTGATGGAAGCATGTATGTATGCGTATGGGCTTTGGCCGACGTTACTGTACCAGCACGTCGTGCCATTCGCGCCACTGTAGTTTCCGGCCTTGGACGTGAACAGTACTGTTTACGTGGTGGCACGCAGCCACGCACACAAATAAATGCACGACCTACCTATCTGGAAATTAAGCTACACTCGCTTGCATTTTCTGCGCGCGGAGAACGCATGGCAGAGTGCTTTGAGTTACTGTTCGGTTTTTCTTGTGGTACGTATCTTGATCTATGTTAAAGCTAAGTGCAAAAAATAACACCGAGTTCAGATCAAACGGACAGGATTAATGCAAAATAGGTATAATCATAATAAGAATGTTCAATCTAGAACCTACTATAAATTTCTATTTTTTCCCCTTAATCCTCAATTTGCGTGCTTAGAAGGAGATAGAAAACTATTTGGTAAATTTACAGGATTTCCCCCAAACAACGCGCGAGGCCGGGCTCAACTCTAGTTTGAGTTTTGAAACAGTGGGTAAGCTAGCTAGCAACAAATCAATTAACCGTACGTGTTTTCTTTAGTTCCCGGGGGAGAAGAGATGAACTGAACTGAACAATAGATCCAAAAGCCAGGTCTCCCGCTGATCACGGAATATCAGTACGGCCGATCGATGGAGAGGATCTGTGTCGCGTCGGCGCCCTATATAACAGCTGCAGAGCAACCTTAGCTAGCTAAAACACCACGACGTGCGTAGGCCCGGCCGGCCCCGTGTTTTGGGCTTCGTTGATGGATCGATATATATTTGCTGCACTTTCCTGGTAATCGCGCGGGCGCAGTCGAACTGTTGAACCATGCAAGCATGCGTGCATGTGAACTTGATCGAATCCTCCCTCGGTTCTGATAGGTGGTGTACTGGGCAATGTAAGACCTCAAAAAACATAAATTAAAGATGAGCAATCTGTACGCTTCATTTCATTAGTTTGCTTTTAGGAAGCTTCATTGCATTAGGTTTCTTATTGCATCGTAACTGCACGAAATTCACCTCTCCCTAGCTTAGCTAAAATGGTAATGCACTCAAGTTAATATGGTTGCTTGTTCAAGACCTAGAAATTAAGGGATGGACTAGCGTCGAGATCCTCAGCGAGCAAAAACAATCGGACGTAATTATATGACGACCGTCAAATCTCACTTAAAGATATCGATCTTGGTTATTCAATCTAGCGCTACAAAAATACATAAAGTGCAGCAAGCAAATAGTTACTGAGCTTGCAACAAATTAAATCACCGGTTCCCGATGCAACAAAACACAAAATGCAGACAACATGTGTAACGAATGAGATGCATTAGTGCAACAAATACAAGGAAAAAAAACTATTGCAGCAAAATAAAAAACCTTGTGCAACAATTAAAAAAAGTAACTCAAAACACCCGCAACATTTGAGTGTGTTGTATTGCCACGATGTACATCCGGAAGTATATTTGAAATTAGAATTGTGTTGCTTTAAATATTATTTTCTATACAATGGTAAGAGCTCTAATATACAAAATTAACCTGCACCATTCACCGTTATAATGTGGATCTACCAAAACAAGCAGTCTAGATTTTTATTTTTTTATTCGATTAATGTAGTAATTTCTACCATCTTAGAGTGAACATAGAAGAAAGATCCTTTTAAGTATATAATAGATAGATTGCCATGATCACAACACGCACACAGGCCCGCAAAAGTCGGGCGTCTAGCATTATTACACACGTAACTGAAAAATAGATGTTTGCTAAATTAAGAACTACCTAAACAAACTTGGGAATTATTCATGTGGATTTAGTGGTTAAACTAACACGATTTGGTTTTTAAAAAGATTGTGCTTTTCACTATAGCTGGATATTCCCGAGCAAGAAATCACCGCTACAAAAGGCTAATACTGGACGTCTCATCACATACGGTTTTTCAAAATCGTTAGTGTTAATGGTAATCACAGATGGTTTTACCAGCACAACCGTATCTATTACTAGATGCGCTAAGAACCATCTGTGATGAGCTAATATCACAAACAGTTCGTATTAAGAACTGTCTATGATAAGTATCTCATCACAGACGATTTGCATTAAAAACCGTCTGTGACTTAGAATTTTTTCTACTCTGCGATTTTGCCATGGCTTGAAATTTTTCTTACAAGCTATGGTAAAATCACAGAGTAGAGAAAAATTTTTGGTCATCACATAGGGTTTTTGTATGAAACCGTCTGTGATTCGCAGCACAAGGAGGGCAAAAAATTTTGAACGCGTGCGCGAGAGGCCAAAAAATTTAGCGCTTTCCTTATATATTATAGCCACTCCATCCTTGTCTTCCATCAGTCTCTCTCCTCCCCACGCTGAGCTCCGACGACCACCCTCAATTCCTTATCGCGGTTCGACGAGAAGACACAGCCGCCGACGACGACGAAGAGGGATGCAGAGGAGCTCCTTGTCTACTGCAGGAGGTAGACTGCCGGAAGGTACGTGTATATCCCTAAAATATACACAATTTGTTGGTTGTTTGTTGTAAAAAAAAATGATCTTAATTTTGTGTTACCTAAGGTCGGAGCGCTGCTGGAGGAGGTTTTCGGTCATCTCTCCTTCCTTGCCGACGAGCTTGAGTCGACCTCGGACGACATGCAAGAACAGCTTGCGATATACTGTGAGATACGGAGGGGAGCTCACAAGACTAATCCAAGAATCCTATGAGTTATTCAAGACTTTGGAGGCACATATGGTTTCTAGCTAGTTTAACTTTGTAACTTTATTCTTTTTTTCCCATTCGAAGAGGACGTTGTGAAACCTTTTAGTTTCCCTTTACTATATTGTGTTTGCCATTATAATTTTAATTGTATTTTAGTTGTCTTGCTAGAGGTTGAATATGTAAACTACTGTCTAGCAATTGATTGGATTTGCTCAAAATAAAATAAAAATGCAATAGAAAAAACTATCATAGACGGTTCTGAACAAGAACCGTCTATGATAGTAGGTTCTAAACAAGAATCGTCTGTGATAATTACTATCATAGGTTCAGCACCGTCTATGGTAGCTTTTTAACGGACAGTTCAAAAACCATTTGTTATCAAAGACACATAAATCCAAACGGTTCAGAATCGTCTGTGATGTCCACCTGTTATCATAGACACATAAATCCGAACGGTTCAGAAACCGTCTGTGATGACAATTTAGAACCGTCTATGGTGATATTTTCTGTAGTTGTGACTTCTCACGTCTTAGAAATAATAATATTAATAAGAAAGAATGTTCACCAATTCATAGATTTATCATATATATAATAAAGAAGCAAAAGTTGCACAGCTATTATAACTCTATTTCTACAATATTTTTGGCAAAACGGTACTCTTCTACATTATAGGTTTTCCTTCTTATTCAGCTCATGCCTTCCATGATTGCATCCGAGTTTCATACAGTGTATACATAACCTTATCCGACGGCCGGTTCACCGACTAGATCTGTGCAGCGTAGTGTAATTTCATTCAGTCGATATTGTGGAGTAGCTAGCGCTAGCTAGGGTACTAGACACGCACACTGCCACCCCTTAGTGGCGTCTGCGTACAGTGTTGGGGCCAGCAGTTTCCAACATTTCAAATCAGCCGCTCGACTGGTGTCGTGATGTGAGTGACGGTCCTAGCCCGCTCCTGCCGCGCGCACGTCTTGGCAGTGATCTGCGCCTCTAAGCGGGCAGCCACCAATGGCAACAACGCACTCAAAATGCACCGCGATGTTGATGGACATTACGATGGGCCGATCACTCGAGCCGAAACCGGAACCCAACCCTGCCGGCCACGAGCCCACGATCTCACCGCGCGCGCGGCACGGGAAAAACCAGTGCCGCGCGCGCGGTTTTGTACGTGCGGAGGCTGGTTGGCTAGCTGCCGCTTCGGCCCGTCACTCGCAGGCCCAGCACGCCCCGCGCGCCGAGCCGTGGCTTGGAACTGGAAACCGCGCTCCTGGACCTGGACAGCATGGAAGGTCTCGGCCGGCACGGCAAGGACCACGTGACGTGCGGGCAGCCGGCCGACCCATTTCGCGTGCGTCCTTGTCAGAGTTGCACGACATTTCTCCCGGGACGGGCCCACCGAATCTACCGCTAATGCATGGTGGGACGTACTGACGCAAAAAAAATCTTGACTTGTAAGCAAGATGCTAGGATATGCTACGCCCGTCGTTTTCTCTAATGAAGTTGCCGTGTTATTGTGCCACCATGGTGTGTTGCGTAAACGACGTCTCCGCGAGATGGAACGACTGCAACAACCACCAACGTTGTTCGACACTCGATGGTGCATCTACCCCTTAATTTGCCTTCCTTTTGACCTTTTTGTTCACAAAAAAGGGATATTAATAGACAAAGGGATATTAATAGACACCATACGACCGATCTCATCTATCCAATCGTACACTCCTACTACATCCAGCTGTCTCACACTCCGCTGCCACATCTCCATCACTAGTTAGCCTTATCATGTTGAGCATTTTCATATCTCTTTCTCTGTGCTTTTCTAACCAAAGAGTCATCCGGTCATTACTCATTCCCCACCAATGGATCTTTCTCTCTCTCTCTGCTGCTCTGACCAAGCACCACCGCCGAGCTCTCCGGCAAGCTATGGCTAAGCATCTCTCTCTCCCACGTGCTAGCACGTGAACTCCTTCCTCTACTCTCTCTCCACGCACAGTCGAGATCTGTTGTCGTTGGCGGGTAGACGCCGCCGCGGTGACCTCTCTGAGAGCGTTGGGGCGAGCTGAGTCCTACCACCGAGTGTGGCCTCCACGAGCACCATTGTGGCCTACAGAGAATTATTGCAATAGTTAAATCAATTTGTTGCAAAATGTTTACTTAAATGTTGGAGGCTTGTGTGCTAATGTAAAATGATTGTTGTACCAATTACTATTTTGTTGCAACTGTCTTTTTCGTTTATTGCAATAATAGTATTTTTTTGTTGCATAATTTGTGTCGAATTGCTTCACAAGAAGTTTTATTTTGTTGTATTTTTTTTGTTGCAGTGTCTTCTTAAAATGTTGCATCAACTTTTTCTAATTGTGTTGCATATAGTCTTTTTTTTTGTTGCAGTAGAGCATGCGATTCTCAATTATGTTACGAATATTTAATTCTATTGTTGCACAAGCAATTTTAAAATATTGTCATTATTATTTTCAAACGTTGCAGTGTCGTAATGTTGTAATTTTTTTGTTTGGGATTTCTGATCTTGTTTTAGCACTTAGCTAAGTCATATACTCGTGGATTTCATTCTTCATTTAAGTGAGTAGATGATATATTTTTTCAATTTTTCTCAGTATTTTCACTGTTATTTTGCATTTTGTTGCATGCGTTAATTATTATTGTTGCATAAATTCCTCACCAATGTTGCATCGAAGCGTACGACGGAAACATACATCTGGATGCTAGCCGTACAAAAAAAAAACTATAACATTAGCAACAACGAAGGTACGTAGCTAGGGAGTGGTGACAAGTGGGCACGTATGTACGTAGCATGGTGCGCCTATGATCCTCCTTGCTTCACGCGCTGCTGAGCTGCATCTTGTCCGCCCACTACTACAAAATAGACCATACTAGACACATGAACCGTCTGTGATACCTAACTATCACAGATGGAGAACCGTCTGTGAATTACCACAGATGGTTCTATTTACAAGCCGTCTGTGATAGTGATACATCACAGACAATTCATAATAAGAACCGTTTCTGATACTTTTGTTTTGTTGGGCGAAAAACAAAAATTTGGACTTAACGGACGGGCTGCTGAAACTCGCTTTATATTAACCGAGTCTCCTCACACCTCACACCTCCATCTCCTCCTCTGCCGTCTCTCCTCCTCACACCTTGTGCCCCGGTCTCCCCCGAGCTCATCGCCCACGGCCTCCTCTACCTCGCCCTGGCCTCATCGTCGCCGGCCTCCCCTGAGCTCATCGCCCGCGGCCTCCTCCACCTCGCCCTGAGCTCATCGTCGCCGACCTCCCTCGACCTCATAGCCCATGGGCTCCCCCGACATCGTCGCCCCCGATCTCCTCCGCCTCGCCCCGGCCTCCCCCAACCTTATCGCCCACAGCCTCCCTCGACATCGTCGCCCCCGACCGCCACCTCACATCGTCGCCCCCGGCCTCCTCACACCATCGCCCCTCGGCCTCCTCCACTTCGTCACCCCAGCATCTTATGAACTCGTCGCCCCCGGTCTCCTCCACCTCGCCCTGGCTTCATCATCGCCGACCTCCCCCGACCTCATTGCCCATAGCCTCCACCTCACATCGTACACTGTCCGATAAAACAGCCATAACTTTTGCATACGAACTCGAATTGTGACGTTGTTTGGCTCGTTGGAAAACTAACGAAAAGTTCAATCCAAAAATCCATAAGCCCATATCAAATTCAGTTGCGAGGCTAGGAGGCTCCAGACAAAGTAAAACCCCCCCCAAAAAAAAAGGTCGGTTAGGGCCTCAAAACAGCCTCCAATGTTTCAGCACCTGTTTTTGATTTTTTTTTTTTGCAATAGAAAAAGCTATCACACACGGTTCTAAACAATTACCATAGACGGTTATTGTTTCGAACCGTCTGTGATAGCCTTTTCACATACGGTTAAAAAACCGTCTATGATAACCTCATATCATCACATACACTTTTTCACAGACAGTTCAAAAACCGTCTATGATGACAGTTTGGAGCTGTTTGTGATGACCCTCTCTGTAGTAGTAGCCCTACCCTGCAACGACCAACTTGCATTGGGTACTAACTGTCCTTTGGCTTCTAGTTTTGTCCCCATGTGTAAACTCCGGGCCAAAGAGCATCCAAAATTAAGGAGACAGGATAATAATTTAATAGGATGTACAGCTGATTAAGCAAAGCATAGGATCAAGGCCATAAAAAAGCTTATACTACTATTGTCATGATATCGGCGTACTTTATTGGCATAAATCATTGTTGACAGTGGACTCCTAGCTACTAGCTAGCTACCCTGCAAGCACATGTAGAAAATAAAATGGAAAATTCTGAAACATGGATCAAGTTGGCATCTCAAAAAAATTAAGGACAGCTCTAAAATATGCATCTTCCACACCTTTAAGAAAAAATAGAAAAATAAATTAACAGAAGAAATTTCACCTAATATATTATCCACAGGAAGGCAGGAAGATTACTGAATTTGATCCAAACAAATGGGTAATCCACAAGTTAATGCATCTTAAAAAAAAGGAGTTGTGTAGGGTTCCTATGAAAATTGTGATGTTTCTTGTGGTATTTGCACTATTTTCTGTAAAAATCCGTCGAAAACTCCGATGTTCCAAACGGCGTTGATCAGACACAATTGGCTCATCAAATTCCTGAACATTATAAGTCAATAGGGAGAAAAACAAACATTCTCAACGTGCATTAGTTTGGTATGGAAACAAACAGACACACATCATACTACTAACAATTGAACCAAGATTTGTTCAACATACAATACGCATGACTTAATTAAAAGGGAAATTAAGGAACCATGCCAGCTAATTCCACCTTCCATTATACCCCAAATACAGTACAGTACAGTACACCCATGTCACCCTTCCATATGAAAGACTAACTAGACACAGCTCTCTTATATCCTTTCCCAACACATGCAATTGCATACCATGCATGCATGCACAAGAACACAAGGGATACATAAAAGGGAAAATTGGCTCAGTAGCATTTCAATTGTTAGTATTTAGAGAAATAACATCCAAATTGTGGTCAGCTATAAAATGACACCATGAACAACCAAAAATCTTAAAAATAGCACTACCGTCACATTTTACGTTCGTCTTGACATGTGATATTGTGAGATAATACAATTTTAATGCCCATTTTACCCCTCTTCTCTCCTCTCTGTGCACACAGAAGCGAACTCAAGGAATAGGGTGCCGTCCTCCTCGACATCTTGGCTAGGTGGAGTAGAGGATAGAGGGTGCTGGGTGATGGTGGGCTCGAGCTGCGGGTTGGTGACGAAAACGCGAGCATGACGTGTTCCCTGTCGATGGAAGATGATTTGAGGTGGCGCTAATCTATAGGAATGGCTGGGCAGAGGCGGTGGCTGTAGAAAGGGAGGAGTCCGCTAGTGGTGAACTCCAGCATTGTCCCAACCTGGATTTTGGGTGCAGAAGAAATAGGGTTGTGTTGTGATCTCTCCCGTGGTGGTGTATCAGACTGGGGTGTACTGAGGAGGGCCAATGACAACGACAGCCAAGGTGTTGAGGAGGGGCTTCGATGACGGCGAGCACTAGTGGTGGCCCAGCTTGTGGTGATCTACCTGGACTGGTTGCGGCAGACATCGAGGACGAGGAGGCCACGGATCCAGTCGAAGGGCTTGGGCAGATGGCACAACTGTCGATCGGCCAGGTGGGCCTGCCCCAACACCCTCCCATCCTCCACCTCTCTAATATCCTCCATCTTACACTCCCTTGCGATGGGCTTGCCGTCGTGAGAGTGGGAGAGGAGGGCGCGAGAGGAGTCAATGAGCTTGTGGTCGGGGAGGGGGGCTGAGGAGGCAGAGCGCATCATGCATGGAGGAGACATCGGCCACAACGCGGGTCCTGGCGACGAGAATAGACAGGTGGCGGAGGCTTGGCATGCCCCGACCAGCTCGAACCCAACGAGGCCCAATGACGCATGCGGAGACAGTGCTGGCGGCTGCTCGAGGTCGCGCGAGGAGGAGAGCGTCGAGGATGTCAGTTCCATGGCGATCGATGGCGAGAATGGCTACTTTGGTTCAGTTGGCGAGTGGCGGAATGGAGGGAAGGGAAGAGGAGGAGAAGAGGGGGTGGCAGAGGAAGAGGTCACGGATGAGGGAGAGGTTGTGAGTGAGGGAGGAGTCGCGGGTGGCAAGGTTGAAGGATCTAGACCCACCATTATGACTTAATGAAGTGTTTTAGTGATCAATGATAAATCTATTTGTGAGACTAACACTTCTATTGTTATATCTAGTGTGTAGTCTCATTTGGATATAAAGGTGAGATTAATGGATGTATGCATTCGACATCTTATTCTTATATATTGTTGGATTTCTCGGATCCAAAATATAGGTTGAACTCCACCATAAGTTTAACTTGAATATGTGTGTATGTTCCTATTACACATTCGTATATGCATACATTTAGGGGGAGTTCACTCTATATGTTGTGGTTTCATTAGTATTGATTCATATTCTATTTTCCACATACATTAAGGATCTTTACTTTGAAGCATATCCTTGAGTATATAAAACTTGTGTAGTTCATATGTACTTATTTGTTCTCTCATTTATCTACATTCAATTATGTGAAATTGAAGTGGTTATTATCAATTACCAAAGAGGAAAAGATTGAAGTACCTTGTCCCACCGTTATGAGTTAATGGTATGGTGTGGTAATTAATGATAATCATATTGTGGAACTAACATTCTCCATGAGTTGGATGATTAGGTTATGTTCTAGGATAATGAAGACTTTGAATAACATCATGAGTTGATCATCAAGTCAAGAGAAGACCCATCATATGTTGATGCATATCAAGACTCGGGATGAAGGATGTCATCATGAGTTGATGAGCATCTAGTCAAGATCCCAAAGTAAAGGAGATCATCCTGTGTTGATGATTATCAAAGTCAAGGACCCAGTCTTGAAGTAAAGATGTGCCTCATCAAGCTTCAAGAAGATGCTTAAGGCAAAGGTATGATTAGCTAGGGCTAAGGATGTGTTCCTAGTCTTTTATTGGTCTTGGTGTTTAGTTGGAAGATCGGATTGCTAGTATAGGCTGCCGTACTATTAAGAGGGGTCTTGACTAGTAGTTTGAGTTAGTAATATATTGATAGCTTGTTGTACTCGCTCTAGCTCATCTATACATAGTGCTATTGTGGATTTCATGGGGATATGTTCCAGATCTTAGGATGATGTGACAATTGGCAATGGCGTTTACGGTTTGTCGTTTCACGTGTTTTCGACAAAGTTACAGGCTTACTGGACAGGGGCGGTCCGACCGGTCCTTGCACGGCGGTCCGACCGGTCTCAAATCGGTCGGACCGGCCATGTGGGGCGGTCGGACCGGCGATGACCAAAGTGGTCAAAACGAGCTGGGCCAAAAATAGGTGTTGTAGGCAAGTGAGGGGATCCCAATGCACTTGGTCTCATGATTTTTTGGAGTCTCCAGTAAAAAGTTCTATTGGTTTAAAGTTTCCAGAAGTTTTCGGAATTTGGGAGCTTGAATTTCGGCTAAGTCCCAAGGGGCGGTCCGACCGCTCATTGAGGAGCGGTCCGACCGCCAAGGCGGCGTCCGACCGGCTCACCTGGAGCGGTCAGACCGGTATTGACTTGAACGTCGGCCAACTTCATGGCGATGTTGATTTGTTAGGTCAAAGTCATTAGTTTCATGGCATATGATTTGCATGATGCATGTTTTGACTAACATGGGTCAAGTTGTGAAGAACTTGTTCCCGAATTCGTGTTTGCTTGTCTATGGTTGTGCAGGTTGCTTGGTGATCAACGACGGTCAGCGGCGAGGAGGATCGGGACTAGACTTGGAGAGTTGAGGTCCAGAACGATCGACGATGCCGGGTGAGGTCAATGACTCAAGCGTGATACAAGATGGACAAGGGTGACCTATTGGCGAATCCATGGCGCATGGTGAAGCGGTTTAGGTCAAAGGTTAAAGACGGCGCTTTGCGAAGCGTGTGTGTGTGACCCGTTTGTTAGTGGGCCTTACCGGGAGCCCAAGGGAGTCAAACCCTAGGAGTCTAGGCCACCACTATAAATAGGGGGAGGTGGTGGCTGCACCATCTAGCTTTTTTTCTCTCTCGCCTCTTTTGTTGCGAAACCCTAATTGGCTTAGGGGAGTTGAGGTGGAGGCTAGGGCTCTTGATGGTTTGTGGTGAATTTCGTGGTCTTTGATTGTCTACTGATCCATGATGGTGTGGATGTAATCCAGCATCAATCACGAAATCAATCTATGCAAGGTTTGCTTGAGATAAGTCTCTTTTCGTTCTTGCTTTCAATTTCGTGATTTTAGGGCTTTCTTTGATCCACGAGTTTTTGATTGATTCCTTCACGTGGATTAGCTTGCTGTGATGTGTGGTAACCCATCTAGGATCAATTTGATCATCAATCACCCACGAGCAAGCGATTGGATCTAGTTTTCTCTTTTGCCCGGTTTTGCACCCTTCTTCAATCAGATCGTAAAAGATATTTGTTCGTCCAAGAATTATCATAATTGTTGATTGGAATAGGTCCTTAATATCATAGAGAAGGTGTGTGCAAAGTTTCGTGAAGTTTGGAGTTGAGAATCAAAAGTTAGACCTAATTGCAACTTCGTCATCGGGCTGTTTTTACTGTTCTGGAGCCTGCCGGTCGGACCGCCCCACACCAGAGGTCAGACCGATTTTGGTGCCGGTCCGACCGCCCCACACCAGAGGTCAGACCGATTTTGTTGCCGGTCAGACCGCCCGTATAACAGCGGTCAGACCGGCCAGCCTCTGTTAAGATTTGATTCTTGCTGATTTTTATCGCATTGCTTAGGGGTTTAATTGGATTCAATACTAGTCTTCTGCATCAGATCGGTATATTGATCTTCATAGCTTCATCATAGCTATTGGAGTGAAATTGTGTTGAATTCATATTTTGTGAAAAAGTGAGCGTGCTCCTATTCACCCCCCCTCTAGTCGCCTTTTCGGTCCAACAAGTGGTATCAGAGCCCGGTTAGTTCAATCTTGATCTTAACCGGTCACTGAACTTTGGCGATGGATAGATTCTCTACAAAACCGCATATGTTCAATGGACAAGACTATGCCTATTGGAAGAATCGTATCGAGTATTTCTTGAGAGCGAGGACAAGCTATATGGGACGTTGTTCGATCCCCGCTCATTATTCCTGAGGTTGAAACTCCTGCTTCTGTGGTTCTTTTGGCTAACAACAACAAGGCCAAGAATCTTTTATATGGTGCGCTTGGTAGACAAGAATATGATAGGATTTGCAATTTTATGATTGCATTGCGAGATTTGGAACACTCTCGAAACATATCATGAGGGTTCGTCCCAAATTAAGAAAGTGCGCCAAACAATCTATAAGCGTGATTATAACAAATTTGAGATGCGTCCGAGAGAGCATCAATGACATTTTCAATCGCTTTAATAAAGTGATTAATCAAATGAAAGTCATTAATATTGAATATTCTCAATCTGAAAATGCCACCCACCTCTTGGTCGCAATCAACACCAAGGAGTGGGAGATGAAGGCTCTTGCTATAGAAGAGAATGTTGATCTTTCGAGTCTTACTTTAGAATTGCTTTATAGTAAACTCAAGACTCATGAAATTAAAAGAGTTGATCATCCCAAGAAAGATAATTTAGCTTTGGTAGCAGATCCTCACAAAAGGCTTTTGATGACTCTTTTGAATCTTCTTCGGATTTTCATTTGCTTGCTTATCTGCGATTTCGAGGAGGAGCTTGAAAATATTCTGAGACAGAGTTAGCCCTTTTAGCTAAAAAATTCACACGGCTTACAACAATGTGAGAAATAAAAGAGAGGTGGTCCTTACTTGCTATGAGTGTGGAGAGCTTTACCACATCCGGCCAATTGCCCCAAGCTAAAAGGTAAGGGTAAGCACAGGGAGGAAAAGACGACTTGGAAGAAGCCTCATGAGAACAACTCACGAGTATGATCTTTGTCAAGCTCATAAAGGCCGCTCACCGGTCCTTGCCGCTTTTGGAGAGCACTCCGTTAGCGATGTGGACTCGGGAGCGAAGAGGATAAGAAAGGAAGGCCAAGGACTTCACCGGCATGTGCTTCATGGTCGACACCGACGACATTGATAATGATGAGGTATCTTTTTCTTATAATGAGCTTTCTGCTAAATATGATTCTATAGTTGAGCAAGTGCTTAGTCAAGATGAAGCGCTAGAATTTGTTATGACTAAAAATAAGAAACTAGAGTCAAAAATTGGTAAACTGAAACTAGAACTTGCAAATGTTAAGACTCTTGAACCTGATGAATGTGTATCTTGTCATGCTATGCATTCAGAAATTACCAATTTACAATCTGCTCATAATATTGCTTTACAACAACTTGAAAATGCTAGAACCGAGCTAATTGAAATTAAATCTACTCCTTGTGAAAAATGCTTAGAGTCTAGCAAGTTGATTGCTTCTGATGTGATTGATTCTAGCCCTTGCACTTCATGCTTAGAAAAGGAACGTGAAATCAAAGATATCTTAGAAGCTGCTAGAGTCAAATATGCTAAGCTTAAGGACAATATTGAAAATACTACTTGTGCTTCATGTTCCACTCTTAAGCTTGAAATTGCTTTGTATAAGGAGAAATCAATGGATAAAACTTGTGATGCTTGTGTTAACTTGAGAAAAGAAAATGCTTACCTTCATGATACATTAGAGAAATTTTCTAAAGGTAAGAAACAATTAAACATGATTCTTGACAAGTCTAAAACTCCTTATAAGAAGCAAGGTTTAGGATTCAATTCTTTTCAAGACAATTCAAACCCAAAAATCATTCAAGTCTTGGAAAAAGGTTTAATTGAATTCAAAACCCAACCTGCAAAAACATCTTTTAAATCTGCAGGTTTTGCCCAACCTTGTATTAATTCGAATGGTGCTTCTTCTAGTGGTACCAAGTACCATTGCACTTATTGCAAGAAAGGTGGGCATTTGATTGAATTCTGTTGGCGTAGGTTGAAAAATGATAGGAAAAATCTTGATAGAATTTCATTCAGGCAACCTAGAGCTTTTATGAGACATGATAACACTGAAAGGAATAAACCTGGATTAGGATTTTTCTCACATGCTAATCATCATGCTTTTACATATCCTAATTCTCATGTTCTTGATTCGCGGTCGTACCACTGCCGGTCACCGGCTCGACCGATATGGTCGTCGGTCGACCGCCAACTGTAGCCAGTCCGATCGCCATGGACGCTTTAATTCCATGTTAACTTAAACATTGCTCATAACAGAATTTTAGATGAAATCAAGGATAACACTTCGCTTTGCATACTACTCGCAGACGTGTGTCTCAAGAACTTGGGTTCCCAAGTCTTGTTTAACTAACCCCATATCGAGACACATCGTTCTTCTGTGCCTTGATTTTTTCAGGATTGCCGCGGAAAGAGGAAGAGCACGTGTTTTGTTGACTCCGGCTGTTCACGTCATATGACCGGAGACTCAAGATGGTCCACCTCTTTCATGCGGTCGACGGGTTTCAAGCATCTCCGAGAACTTCCCATCGCCAGGCCGTTAAGCTCTTATTCAGGTACTTACACTCTACTCTCTTTGTATGGCATTTGATATTCATGTTCTTTATCCTTGTCCATTCGGGGGTTTTTCTTATTCTGATTGTGCGGGCTGTCGGCTAGATAGGAAGAGTACCTCAGGCGCTTGTCACCCACTAGGCACTTCTTTTGTCTTTTGTTTTTATCCTCACCAAATCTTTAGACCCAACTAGGTTTGTCACCTTGAGAAGCAAGTTAGGGGTTATTTATCCTTATGGGTTGGTTTGAGGGGGAGTTTGATCTTTTCTGATCTTTCCCTGTTCTTTTGATCTTTTATTGTTCTTTTTACGGACTTAGTGATCTTTTGAACTTTTTAGGTTTTAGGCTTTTAATTGCATCTCATTGTGTCATATTGCATTCATATGAAAAATCCAACAAGTGGTATAACAACAAGTGGTAACAAGTGGTTACAACAAGTGGTATGAAAAATCCAAAAAGATGCATTATAATATAAGTTTTTCTGCTTATCTTTTAAAATTGATGGAGCTTTGCCTATTACCCTTTGGAGCTCTTGTATTTCAATTCTTGCTCAATGTCATGTCTAGTTCTTTGACTTGCTAGAATTATCATGCTTTTACATGTGTAGCTAAGTCTTTGCTATATGAGCTAGAACCTTTTAAACAACTCGAATTAAGAAATTGCAATTTGTGGATGTTTTAGCGAGTTGCGCAATTAGTGCTCTTCTTGTGACATTGGCCCTGTCAGAATTGCTTTGTTAGCTCTTTGATCTAAAATTGACCATTACTTGAGCTTTTGTGTTCTTGAGATTCTAAAGCGCTCATGTGAAAATGAAAATCAAGATTGTCTTATGCTTAAACTGTGCCAAACTATTCTTACGAGACCGCTTGTCAAATGACATGAACTTGGAGATAGTTTGATGAACCGAACGATCTCATGGGGACCGCTTGTCGAAATGACATGAACCTCAAGATTTGTCGCCTTAGAAGCTTAGAAAGAGTTTGTGGATGGCTCCTAGTCCGGATCTTCTTTACTAAGATATACCTTTAATCAACTTTTGGTCGAAGCTTAGGATGAGTTTGTGGATGGCTCCTAGTCCAGATCTTGTCACTAAGTTAGATCATTAGTCAACTTCAATATTCAATGCAAATGAGAAAATGTTGACAAATGGGCGTTTACAAATATTGAGCAAAATGATTCAATACGGACTTGATTGACTCTTAATGTGGTCTTTGTTAGATTTTTGATCTCACTTTGACATTTTGACATGGCCAATTTCACTTTAGGATCCTGTTGATGAACTTGTCAATTTGAAGCGTTGCTTAAATTGATCAAATCTCGCTTTACTTTTGAGCCTTTGTGCTTAGCTTTGATATATATGTCTTACCATGATCTTGCTAGCTACTGTCGGGCTTGATATCTTTGCTTGTGCAATATTAGAGATACTAGATTGTTCTTTGGGTAATCTCCAAAGCTTCTTGTAATCAAAAATTGAAAAACACAAAAATGAAGCCACTCCATTGCACCGCATGCATACTCCTGCTTATGCTTCTTTTATTTACGCTTCTTTCTTTATCATCTATTGGTTATCTCGGATGAGAGGAAGGCGTGATTCCTTGATGAATCCATTGTCAAAGGGGGAGAAGATGTGTTAATTAATGAGAAGATATTTCTTTGGGAGAAGATGTGTTATATTTCTTTGCTATTTTTATTTGGAGAAGATGTGTTAATAAGAAGATATTTCTTTGTTGGGGGAGAAGATTAAACAAAGGGGAGAAATTTTGAGATATATATTTTTTTTTTGTTTTACAAAGGGGGAGTAACTGAAAAGTTGAAAGTTTTTGAAAATCGAGGATCATAGTGAGGGGGAGTTCTTGAGTTGCATTCTTATTGTTTTATTGAATATTCTGAACTTGAATTGCATTCTTTTATCCTCACAATGATCATAGGTCAATTGAACAATTGTTCTTTCATATGGACCTTATGTGAGAATTTTGACCATTTTCTGGAAATCAAAGTTTTAATGCTTACTTTTGCCTTGTCTCACATGCCTATACTATTCTGATGCCATCTTGGTCATTTTCATTGCTTTTTCTTGCTTATGGACCAAGTTGTGCCTTTGTGCGAAAACTGCGAGTAAACTCGTTTTTAAACCTCTTACTTACATTTTCTGGATAATTGCCAATGTGTTCATCAAGGGGGAGATTGTGGATTTCATAGGGATATGTTCCAGATCTTAGGATGATGTGACAATTGGCAATGGCGTTTACGGTTTGTCGTTTCACGTATTTTCGACAAAGTTACAGGCTTACTGGACAGGGGCGGTCCGACCGGTCCTTGCACGGCGGTCCGACCGGTCTCAAATCGGTCGGACCGGCCATGTGGGGCGGTCGGACGGCGATGACCAAAGTGGTCAAAACTAATTTGGGCCAAAAATAGGTGTTGTAGGCAAGTGAGGGATCCCAATGCACTTGGTCTCATGATTTTGGAGTCTCCAAGAAAAGTTCTATTGGTTTAAAGTTTCGAAGGTTTGAATTTGGGAGCTTGAATTTCGGCTAAGTCCCAAGGGCGGTCCGACCGCTCCACGAGGAGCGGTCCGACCGCCAAGGCGGTCCGACCGCTCACCGGGCGGTCGGGCCGTATTGACTTGAACGTCGGCCAACTTCGTGGCGATGTTGATTTGTTAGGTCAAAGTCATTGGTTTCATGGCATATGATTTGCATGATGCATGTTTTGACTAACATGGGTCAAGTTGTGAAGAACTTGTTCCCGAATTCGTGTTTGCTTGTCTATGGTTGTGCAGGTTGCTTGGTGATCAACGACGGTCAACGGCGAGGAGGATCGGGACTAGACTTGGAGAGTTGAGGTCCAGAACGATCGACGATGCCGGGTGAGGTCAATGACTCAATCGTGACACAAGATGGACAAGGGTGACCTATTGGCAAATCCATGGCGCATGGTGAAGCGGTTTAGGTCAAAGGTTAAAGACGGCGCTTTGCGAAGCGTGCGTGTGTGACCCGTTTGTTAGTGGGCCTTAACGGGAGCCCAATGGAGTCAAACCCTAGGAGTCTAGGCCTCCACTATAAATAGGGGGAGGTGGTGGCTGCACCATCTAGCTTTTTTTCTCTCTCGCCTCTTCTGTTGCGAAACCCTAATTGGCTTAGGGGAGTTGAGGTGGAGGCTAGGGCTCTTGATGGTTTGTGGTGAATTTCGTGGTCTTTGATTGTCTACTGATCCATGATGGTGTGGATGTAATCCAGCATCAATCACGAAATCAATCTATGCAAGGTTTGCTTGAGATAAGTCTCTTTTCGTTCTTGCTTTCAATTTCGTGATTTTAGGGCTTTCTTTGATCCACGAGTTTTTGATTGATTCCTTCACGTGGATTAGCTTGCTGTGATGTGTGGTAACCCATCTAGGATCAATTTGATCATCAATCACCCACGAGCAAGGGATTGGATCTAGTTTTCTCTTTTGCCCGGTTTTGCACCCTTCTTCAATCAGATCGTAAAAGATATTTGTTCGTCCAAGAATTATCATAATTGTTGATTGGAATAGGTCCTTAATATCATAGAGAAGGTGTGTGCAAAGTTTCGTGAAGTTTGGAGTTGAGAATCAAAAGTTAGACCTAATTGCAACTTCGTCATCGGCCGTTTTTATCGCTCGAGCTCGCGGTCGGACCGCCCCACACCAGAGGTCAGACCGATTTTGGTGCCGGTCCGACCGCCCCACACCAGAGGTCAGACCGATTTTGGTGCCGGTCAGACCGCCCGTATAACAATGATCGACCGCCACCTCTAAGATTTGATTCTTGCGATTTTTGTCGCATTGCTTAGGGGTTTAATTGGATTCAATACTAGTCTTCCGCTGTACTGGTATATTGATCTTCATAGCTTCATCATAGCTATTGGAGTGAAATTGTGTTGAATTCAGATTTTGTGAAAAAGTGAGCGTGCTCCTATTCACCCCCCCCCCCTCTAGGGATAGAATAAGGGCATACATGTCTTTTTACCCATCCTCTGTCTCTTAATAGCTGTCAGAGTGACAACGAAGTTATTCTCAAAATTTCAGAGTGTTCATGATGCCATTTTGCAGCGTGTCTCCAAAGTGATGTCATTTCTCCTAATACAAGCAAAAGCGATGTTATTGAACCAATTTCCCCCACATAAAACTATCCCTCCTGCACTTTCATCAAGTTTTCTTTTCCATCGTGCACACCATCTATCTATTATCTTGTCAAAGGAGATGCAAAAGAAGTCGCCACATTCGCTCTCAAGGGTTTCAAACTTCTATATTAATCGGAGGAAAAAGAGAAAGATCTACACCGTTGTCATGGTTGGTCCAGATTATAACAGTCTATATTAAAAGAAAGATTCTATATCAAGTACCATAAAACTAAAATTGGGAATAAAAATGTAACATCTCAGCCAAACATGAGCCTGGAATGTTACTAAAAACAACAAGATAAAAATTTAAAATCTAAAATAAAAATTTTATAACCTAAGACATTACACAAAATTTTGACAGAACCTCCTTTGTTCAGTTAACTATAGAGGAGATTGCATCAATTATCCATAACACAAATAAATACTTTAAACATCCAACTTAAATCATAATCATAAAAGACTTCGTAATACCATAATTAACTCCATTTCAAAATAACGGAAGCATGAAGGTATATCCGAATAAAACATCATAATAGTTTGCTCAAATGTGAATTCGAGTCCACAATTATTCATTCATGAAAGTTCGTGGAAGTGTGAAACAATTCATATCACTAGCGCTTCCTATGCATGACATCCACGCGAGGATACCTAAAATACAAACAAGCGATGAGGGTGAATCACCGACTTAGCAAGTGCAAATAAATCAAGAAACCAATTTTGTAACTTTGACACGATCGATTAATCACAATATCCATCTCAAGAACAACTCATATGCTACATGCAATGCAAATGCCAATAGATGCACCTTTTCTTTTCTCTTTGCATTTACCGGTAATGCGGAGTATGCGTCCGTCGATGCATACCCATGCTTGTGCCTTCTAGCACAGAGACCATAAGCTTACACTCCACAAGTGTAGGGACCATAAGCCCATCCAAACATGACGAGGACCTCAAAATCAATACTTAGCCTCGACATGGCCAAGTCTCAAGGATAACAAAATGATGCATATGAATCTATACCATTATCCATCATAAGAATGTAATATTCAGAAATGACATTCATGAAAAGAATATAGTCACAATGCAAGGATCCATAAGCATTCACTTCAATATTACTACTGACTAAAAACACTTCCCTTGACCGTGCGAAGAATGATGATACGAAGAGGACGCTGCCCCCCAGAACTAATCCACCGCCTGAACATTTTAAACAATCTTAAAAATAGAATATTTCTGGACAAGACATTGCTAGAAACAAATATATGACAAGCAACGCTCCCTAACGCAGCCCAAAACACCAACTCCCATAAACAACACTCTGTCCCAGAATGGGACAGTCCTCTTCTAAAAATCATAACTTGTTTAACCAAAATTAGTGATCTTTGATCCCCTGGAAGGCTTACAACATTTCCCACAATAAACTAGTTGGCAATATTCCCAAATTCTGTCATCCTATATCCATACAAATAGATTACTCAACCTGCTAAAACTCATTAGAGGTTCTGGATAGCGAGACTAAAACTTACATAACTTCCAGTACAGACATCCAACAAATATGATCTTTAACTCTCTGGAAAGGTTATAAAAATGCCTACAACTTTCATGTTGGTGTAATCCTCTAAAAAATTCTTTATATAATTCCTTATAACCAGTTACTACAATTTGTCAGAATCTGACAGTCTGAAGGAACAGTACAAGAAAAATCCGTATCCTTTAAATGGCTTATCCAAAATTCATGATATTTATTAATCTGGAAAGCTAATGGAATTTCCCATAAAAGTTGTGTTGGGAGGCTCCCCTGAATCGGTCATTATCTAAACCTTATCTATTAAACAAGACGACTGTTGTAATCTCGTCGGGATTTCTAGACAGTAGTAAAGAAACTAATGTATCTCTCAAACCACAACTCTGAATGATGTGATCCGGGACTCTATGGAAATCTAACAACAGTGCTCATAAATCTCTAAGAGATGTTCTAGCCAAATTCCATGGTTAACTACCCTAAAACAAAGAACGCACTAAAGACTGCCAGAAATCAATCTATTACCGATATCGCCTAAACGCAAAATTACAACACTAATTGAATGGGATTAGGAGGGTTACCCTTCAAAAACCTGCTAAAGAATGCCAAAACGACCACATGAATCACTCATCCTTCCCTCCTCTCTTGCCCCTTCCTTCTTCTTGGCTGGCCAACACCGAGGGCGAGCGGTCCTCCTCTTCTTCTTGGCCGGTAGCGGGAGGGGTGTCCTTGGCCAGCAGCAGGGGGCCTCACCAATGGAGGAGAAGTTGCTGGGAGGGGGAGGAGATGCTGGAGGTGGCGGCCAAGGGGGAGGAGATGGGTGGCGGCCAAGGGGGAGGGGGAGCCCTAGGGTTTGCCTCCCCTTATGGCCGGCCACACCCCTCCACCTTTGGGCCTATGTGCTGTGGGCCGGAAGCCCACGGCCCAGGTTGTCCAAAATTTGCAAAAAATCCCCCTCTAAACTTCTGTATATTCCAATTTCTAATTAATTCTTTCCCCCTAATTCTTTCTTCATGCTTAAATAAATTTCGGGGTTTTACATTCTACCCCCTTAAACGGAATTCGACCCCGAATTCTAACCACGCTTAACGCCCAAGAATAAAACCTCTAGAATTTTACCATCAATACCACATACTTGCTGCAAATAAATCTGGATATTACTCGCGCATGCGAAATTCCTATTCCCAAGTGACCTCTCTCTCGGTCTAACGCGACCATAGCACCCTTACATACTTTCACATTTTGTTCGTGAGAACTCGCTCTGATCCCTCCAAAATTTTGCACTTGTCGGGATTTGAAAGTAAGGTTTTTTTACTCGATGGTCAACGGCTCCAACGAAACCTCACACTCCAAATCTCTCAAGAATTCCTCCAATAACCGGTCATACAAGACGTTGTGTACCCCGCGCATGGACTCGAGATGGTTCTAGCGATACTCTTCCTTCCAAAATCCCCGCAACTTCCTGAAGCAAACAGTGTACGTTGGACCAACCTTTTCTTTGGCACCACACCACACATACTGCACTTAACACACGGAACTCTTGTTCTATCTCTCAATTAATCACTTCACATATAAGGAGTATCTCTTTTAACAATGGTCGCACAAACAACTCGCCTTAAACCAACCCTCTTACAAACAGAACCTAGCTGACAAACGAAGGATTCCATCGCAACCACTCATTACCAACTACCAACTACCCTCCAAAAGAGTCAAATCCAAAATCGAAGACTCGACATGGAAACTTTTCCATGTTTCAAGTAGGCAGTTTAGAAATAAATGCCACATAAGCCAAAAGCGAAATCACTCGAATAACCAAATTAACTATTTTTCTTTCTTTTTCTTAACTGGAAAGAACCACACATATCAACAAGAACCAACTCAATTTGTAATTGACATCCGTCATAAGCAGATAGTTCAAATAAGAACTAAGAGAATATCTCACCACCCAAGATCAACCCATTTCCACAATCTTTCTTTTAAGAATTGAACTTTCTCTTAAATCATAGGATCCCAAATCATCGCATAACACACTAACTCATGTCTCTTAAATTGGCAACCTCAAAACTATGCTCAACCGAACACAAAATTCACACTTATGCAGGGAGACTCTTCCAATCCACAATATGACACACTAGTCAACTTCTCTACCAGATGGATCACTTTGACAAATAACTCCCAACACACTCAATATAGATTTCACCCACAACACATTCCTCAATCCATTAAGGATGATCAATTTGAAATTCACATCACACACTCTCATTTACTACAATCAAAGGATACTATCAATGATCATCCCACTATTCGGTATTGTTGGACCGAAACGGCGACTAGAGGGGGAGTAGTAGAGCACGATCTCCTTTTCACAAAGATCGGCTTCAACACGATTTTCACTCCGATAGCTATGAGAGCTATGAAGATCAATATCCAAGCACAACAGAAGTCTTGTATTGAATCCAATCTAAACCCCAGAGCAAAACAACCAAAATCAACCAAAACTCGATTTTCATGTGTTGGGCGGTCTGACCTCTATGTCAATGGCGGTCGGATCGGTCACCTTGGGCGGTCGGACCTTCAGCCTGATGAACAGTGAAATCAGCCCAAAAAATAAAGTTGCAAATAGGTGCAACTTTTGATCTACAACTCCAAACTCGATGAAACTTGGAACACACCTTCTCTAGGATATCAGGAACATATTCCAATCAAAGATCGTGAAGATCCTGGGCAAATTTCCGACCTTCTCCCGTTTGAAGGATGGTTCAAAACCGAGTCAAAACGAAAACTAGATCCAAAACCTTGCTCGTGGGTTAGAGATGATCAAGATGATCCTAGATGAGTTCTCACATATCACAACAAGCAAGATTGGGGACAGAAACCAAAAGAAAACTTGAGAATGAAAGAAATCCCCAAAATCACAAAATAGAGAGTAAGAACGAAAAGAGACTCATCTCAAGAGACCTTGCATAGATTGATTTGTGATTATTGCTGGTTTATAGCCACTCCATCACAGAGGATAAAACTCAATACATGAGCACACAATCAATCTCCTCTTGAAGAATCCTAACCTCACCACTCCCTAATCTCAACTCAAAAGCAAACTAGGGTTTCAAAATAAGCAAAAGGATCAAGGAGGTGCTACACCACCCTCCCATATTTATAGTGGGGGCTAACCTTCTAGAAGAGTTTCCTATTGGGCATCCGTTAAGTCCACACACAAACGGGTTTAACTCACACACGCATTTTAAAGCACCGTCTTCATCTTCTCTTGACCTAAACCGCTTCTCCTTACGTCGTCTTGCGCCGCGGTTTAGCCAAAAGCAATCAAGGCGGTATTTTAGTGATATTACCAAAATACCCCTTCTCTATCCTTCTCCAAAGACCGAGTCCAATCTTCATGAAGAAGTTCCATGCTTCGCCACGTGTAGGTTGATCAACGGCTCTCATCATGTCGGCAAGTCTCTCCCATCCGGCTCCCACCGAAACCACCGTGGCACTTGCACTGACCCCCGCACCGCTTGATGCAACCCGTCGCACCGAACTCCCTGTTCGGTCATTCTTGTCCATTTTGCACCATGCTTGAATCCATAAACTTCACTCGGCATCCCCGATCGTTCTGAACCTCAGCTCTCAATCCTAGTCCCGATCATCCTCGCCATTGACCGTCGTTGATCTCCAAGCAACTTGCGTAATAATAGAACAAGAAATCGATTCCGAGAACAAGTTCTTCTCAACTTGACCCACGTTAGTCAAAACGTGCATCACACAACATATATGAAGTGAAACCCATGAACTTGACTTAACAAACAAACATCGCCGCTACGAGAGCCGACGAAACAAGTGACAATCGGTCAGACCGCTACTCAAGGGCCGGTCTAACCGCCCTCTGGCCGGTCTGACCGCCGCCGTGGCCGGTTAGACCGCCCAGAAGGGACTTAGCCAAATTTCATACCTTGAAATCCGAAACCTCTCTGAAAATTTCAAAAGAATAGATCTTTTGACTGGAAGCTCCAAATATTTTGAGACCAAGTATATGAGAATCTCCTCTCTTGTCTACACCCCCTATTTTTGGCCCAGCTCTAAATTCAACCAAACATAACTAGCCGGTCCGACTGCCGCCTATGTCCGGTCGAACCGCCCCCGACCGGTCTGACCGCCAGGGGTGGCCAGTCAGACCGCCACTAGCCGGTCTGACCACCACCCTGGCTGGTCAGACCACCTAAGACCTGACAGCATTGGAATTTTGCCAAAAACGCGTGATTCGACAAACTTTTAAAGCCATTGCCAATTGTAACATCATCTTAAGATCATGAGCATATCCCCATGATATCCACAGGTATCCACTCTTGTTCTACTACTTTTACATATAATCATTGGCAACCAAGGTCCTCGCATAAAAATGCAAAGCCCAAATTCAACCTCCAAGACTCCTACGACAAACTTCTCGTATAAAAGATCGAAAACCTCATATTCATTCACTAAAATTCCCACATTCCAAGCATACTCAATCATTATCATCTACATGTAAATATTTTCTCTATCAAATTATCTTTTAGAGGAATTCTATCTCTCAGAAGGTTATTCACTAAGCCAGGACATATCTGTCGACATCTCAACACTCCCTACTATTGTAACACTCCAGCCCAACATTGAGCTTGGAATGCCACTAAACTATCCTTAACAACTAATAAATATCAACACACTATGATATTTCAGCAAGCAAAATAATAATAAAACCAATCCACGAGTCACAATAGAGCATGAATAATGACTGGTCAAGTATGAATAAATAAGCAAGGGAAACATAGCAAGGTAAACAGTCTAAAACAGTACCAAGCCAATAAATCTAAAACCTTAGAACAAATAGACTAGTCCAAAATATTGACATAAGCTTATTCAATCTCTAACATGTCCTAAAAGTAGTCCAGCAATAATGAATCTGTAGGATCGTAAAGGCGACTACCGGGGGGGGATAGGCGCTTTCTCAAATTTTTCATCTTAAACAAATTCAACACACACTTTTATCCTTTAGCTAGGAAAGCTAAGAAGATCAGTAAACGCACAGAGGAAGACTTGTGCTGAATTCAATTACCCCCTTAACCACAAGACTCAAACACGGAGAGTTGATCTCAGTGGACCGGTCGGACCGCTGTTGATCTGGCGATCGATCGTGCTGGCGGTCGACCATCAGAGTCAAGGGCGGTCCGATCACGGCGGTCGGACGGCGGTGCAAAATCGGTCGGACCGATTTGGTCCAGAGGCAATGCACAATGCCCAAATCCAAAACGAAAATTGGTCCAACTTTTGATTCAACCAATGAAACTTGACCAAATTTGGAGCACACCTCCCTAAGGATATCTGAGTCCTATTTCTAGCGACGATCGATCTGATCCACTTCAAATAAATGATCTCTTTAGGTTTTACCAAAGAAGTGTTCCAAAACCTAGAAATATGAAAATCTTGATTCAAGACTTGCTTGTGGGGGTTGATGATCTAGAAGATTCTAGGAGTATTCCCACACATCAAAGCAAGATAAAATCGGTCAAGAGACCAAGCATAAACACTTGAATCAAGGAAGCACCAAAATCATCAAAAGAGAGAAGAACACAAAAGAGACAATCGATCTCTTAAGCAAGCACCACAAGATTGATTGATCCAACAAGATGCTTACAAAGCCACTCCCT
Organism: Hsuehochloa calcarea; assembly: GCA_036346395.1. NCBI lineage: Eukaryota > Viridiplantae > Streptophyta > Magnoliopsida > Poales > Poaceae > Hsuehochloa > Hsuehochloa calcarea. Next base: position 17,569,692 of record CM070610.1, on the reverse strand, counting down.
CAAGGAGGGCAAGAGCTCAATCAAAGAGCACACACATACAATCTTCCTCTCCTCTCCTCTCCAAACCCTAACCCTAAAAAGGACTTGGAGTTCCTAAATGAGTGCTTGAGGGTTTTTCCTCTCCTCCCTTTCTATTTATAGGAGAGGCTAGGGTTTCCACTAATGGGCTCCCATGAAGGCCCACACACACATGGGACCCACTCACACATATATGTTGAAGCAATCACCTGCTTCACCACGTGTAGGTTGATCAGCGGCTCTCATCACGTTGCCAAGTCTCTCCCGTTCGAATCCCATCGGAACCTCCAAGAGACTTGCACCGACTGATCCAACCAGCTGCACCGAACTGCCCGTTTGATCCATCTTGCCCATTCTGCACCATGCTTGAGTCACACGACCTCACCCGGCATCCATGATCGTTCTGGACCTCAGCTCTCCAAGCGTAGTCCCGATCCACCTCACCGCTGACGCCGCTGACTGCAAGCCACCGCACAATAGACAAACAAATCGTCTCCGAGAACAAGTTCTTCACAACTTGACCCACGTCAGTTTAACAATGCAATATGCAACAATAAAGCATTGTAATCCATACATAAAACACATTCAAATCACAACAATGCTAAAAAGGCTAACCTCCAAGTGATCGACGGTCTGACCGCCCCACACAGCCGGTCCGACCGATTTCAGGCCGGTCGAACCGATTCCATAACGGCGGTCGGACCGCCCGAAATGACTTAGCCAAATTTTCATCTTAAAAATCCGAAACCTTCTGGAATTTTCAAATGAATAGAACTTTTGACTAGGAGCTCCAAAAATTATGTGACCACATCCAGGAGACTCCCCTCACTTGCCTACACAACCTATTTTTGGCCTAGCCCCAAACTCCATCAACAACTTTGGGCGGTCGGACCGGCAAGCATTGCCGGTCGGACCTCTCCACTGGTCGGTCGGACCGGCACTGGCGGTCGACCGCCATATTTACTCGACAAAGATCGAGCAAACCCGAAAACGCGAGATTTTGCAAACCAACAAAGCCATTGCCAATTGACTCATCATCCTGAGATCATGCACATATCCTTACGATATCCACAATCTCCCCCTTGATGAACACATTGGTAATTTCCCAGAAAATGTAGTTTTAAGGTTTGAAAAGTAAAAATTCGCAGTTTTCGCGCAAAGGCACAACTTGATCCATAAGCAAGAAAAAGCCTAGGAAACGATCAAGCTGGCTTCAGAATAGTATAAGCAAGTGAGATAAGGCAATGAAAGCACAAAAAGATTCAATTTCCAGAAAGTAGCCAAAAATCTCACTTAGGTCCATATGAAAGACAAATGTTCTATTTGACCTTTGATCATTGTGAGTCTTTTTCAATTGCAAATATAATCGGAAAAAGGCAATAAAACCAAGAGACTCAACTCACTATGATCATAAATTTTCAGAAGGTTCATTTTTTATATGAGTTCTTTTATATGAAACTAAAAGCTCCAAAACAACATTTTTCTCAATCTTTCTCCCGCTTTGACAATGAATTCATCAAGATGCATGGGAAAAGATAGAGTATGAAGGAATGACTTTATTTTTGAACTTTAGTAAAAAGGAGCCATGACCATTATCCATGTAGACAGTACAAGTATCATACCAAGCCATATTAAGTGAAGAAGCTATGTTCAATCATGGCAAAACATGTACTGCAAAGCTAAGACCAAAATAGCAGTAATCTGAGATTAAAAGAATTAATACCATGAACAGTTGTTCAATATCATAGTTTCACTAAAAGCAACAAAAAATGAGTCAAGCCATGTCTATAAGAAAAAAGAGACCCAAAACTGGAACTGAGGCATTTTGAGCATTAAGAGTTCAAATATGAAGCAATATCCAAGCACTTAGCAATTTGAGCATTTTCCTAAAAATGATTTTTTCATTGTGCTAGATCTCAAGCCTTTCAGCGACCATCTCAAGCAAGAAGCTTAAAAGAGTGGTCTAGGTCATCCAAAACTCCCCCTGAGTTCATGCCTAGTGCAATGGCAAGCGATCCTCGGGAGAAAGGATTAGTGAGATCGGTTTTTTCGCATAAAAAATCTCATTCTTCATTTGCTTGACTTAAGAGATTAAAAAGCTCATTTTACATCTCAAAAAAGTTCAAGACTCAATTTAACCTATATGACATGGCATGAATCATAAGAGGATCACTAGAGCAAAACTAGACACACGATCCAACAAGACATGATTTGATTCAGTTTGCTCACAGATATAAAGCTAGCAAGGCAAAAGCTAAGCTAAAACACGAAGAGCCAAAAAAGAAGTCTAGCTGACTATCACTTGACATGACAAGGTATAGAGTACGAAATCAAGCCATACAAGGATAATAATCAAAACTCCACAAGTTTTATTATACAATGCAAGATATTGAAATCGAAAAATGCATTATGATACAATGAATGCAAAAAGAGCAAATTCCCCTCAAAACATCCATGCCTCAGTACTGGGGTTAGAGATAAACGATCTAGGAGTCCAGTACTGAGACGCACGATGCCTGGGAATAGCAGTAGAAGCAGTAGAAAATTGATCAGGAACAAAATCATAAGGATGCACATGAGAACCACCTAGATCTCTCCGAAACGATCTACCAAAAGTTTGATACTCCCCCTGTCTAGGTGCTACCCATGGTCTCTCCTCACGATATCCTAAACCAAAATACTGCCTGGACCCACCAAAAGAGTCAACAAAGTTCTCTACAAATCTAGGCCTATATGTGGTACGATAAACAAGCTGCCTAGCTGATGAGGACATCCCTCCTTCGGATACACGTACTACACAAAACCCTCCATATTTGGGTGTTGAACTACACGGTCCTATGACAAGAGCTAGAGCACGTCACTTAATCGATCAGGTAAAGTTGTTTCTAGGGCTGAGTGTATTATCTGAGAATTCTATGATGCTGCCTAATGGAGACGATTTACTTGTACTCAGGAATCTAGGATTACGACCAGTTCAAGAAGGTCTACGACCACTACAAGAAGATCTACGACCACTACAAGAGGACCTACGACTAGTTGATTCGATTGGAGCAATCTCGACGAGCGAGCACAAGACTCGTTGAACACAATCTACGACCAAGGATAGCATGGACTCCTCAAGACCACCCTAGGACCAGATCTTCGACCAGAAATACGCAACACAAGGTGCTGCGTCACCGTTTTGGAAACTAATAAGACTTTGTAAACGTAACGAGGTCGGAGTCCGGGTTGTGTACGCTTCATCCCACGGCCGCACAACCCTAGGTCGACCTCCTCGCGTTCCCTATATATATCTGATAGCCGCCATAGTTTAGAGGCGGATTTTTCTTAGATTATTCTCGCCAATTGCGCTTAAATGGATTATCGGTTTGAGGAACCCCACTTGTAAACTTCATCCATATCCGCAATACAATTCAGATTGCATCTACCTTGTTCTTGTGAGTTGCTTCGATTGCTTGCAGGACCAATAACCTTCGTGGTAAGGTCGATCGCGTGCAAGCGTGGTCGATAACGACAGGCGTGCGGGTGTAGCGAATTGCGGTGACGATCCGCTGGTCGGAAGCCTCAAAGCGTCAACGTCCTCACGACGAACCAAATCGAACCTATCGGAAGATCGGGCCGCTGTGACTCATCAAGTGGTATCAGAGCAAAGGTTGCCCGTTAGGTAATTTCGTTTATCCCCTTTTGTTAGTTGTGTTCCCTCACCTAGAGTCCAGAAAAACCGCCCTACAAAAGTTTTAGATCGTAATTATTCCATTGTCCAAACCACTTTGTGCCTTTCGCAATTTTGTTTTCACTTTTCGCATTGTTGATTTCGAGTCCATCGTCGGTGTCTTTGTTGCTGCTTTAGAGTTTCATTCTTGGTCTCTAGTCAGCACCGTCGCCGCCGTGCCACCATCCATCCTGGACACACGACCTCTTTTTTCGAGCGACACCCATTCGACCACCCGCTCGGGATTTACCATCTGGTCGGAATCGAACACCTACTCGGATCCGATCACCTCTTCGAGCAACACCCATTCTACCATCCACTCAGGAACCACCACCTGGTCGGATTCGATCCCCTGGTCGGATTCCGTAGCCGCAACAGAACTAGTCCAAGTTCAGAGAGAGAGAGAGAGAGAGTATCTTTTAATTACCTTTTTACCCCTGCTCTCTGGAAAAAGTTTGTGACCCAATCACCTCATCGGACCCAAAAAGGATAATAGAAGAATTTTGGGCTTGGGTCCCGTTTGCAAAAAAAAAGAGAAAGCAAAAAGTGCAAAAGAAAAGAAAAGAAGCAAAAAGTGCAAAAGAAAAGGAAAGAAGCAAAAAAAAAGTGCAAAAGAAAAGAAGAAGAAGCAATTCGACCACCCCTAGTTGGTCTACTAGCAGTTCCAGCCTTGCATCCTTTGGACTCCTTTGTATCGAGTCCTTGTTTCGATCAGTATTGTGCTAGGGCTAGGAGCACTTTTAGACCAAAGAATCGCGGATGGCAATCTTGTGGGCTTTGGTTCACTTTGCTAATCTGATTTTATTATTGCTATTCCTTGCTACTAAACATTGCCTGTCCGAGCTCCACATACTTTCGACCCTCAGATTGGATCCTCGCATTCGCCTCCGCCGTGATCGTACATCCCACCTTCGCCGATTAGACCACCTGCTGCAATTTGGTAAGAAACTCATAAGAGCTTGGTAAGACGCTTGAGAGTGTGTGATTCCACCCTCCGACCACCTAATAGTGATAGGGATAATACCTTTGTGTTGTCTTTTGTCTCCTACTAACCATGTCAGGTGAAGGATTGGATGCGCAAGAGTGTGTTTTGAGGGAAGAGCTCATGACGCTATTGGATGAACAACGCACTACCGTTAATGAGGACATCGACAGGAAGCTTCAAGCTACCACGATCACATTACAACGCTCAATCAACGATAGTATTGCGCGCCACTACACGCCTCGAAAGAATGGTGAACCGACCACCAAACGTTGGTCGTGTGGAACCTCATGGTGCAGCCCATGACCATGAGTTTGATAATGATAATGAGATTCACGACCACGACGCCTTTGATACACGACAACGAAACCGACTGAACTTCAACCGTCAAGGTATGAGAGGTAATAATGTTCAACAACATAATGCACATGTTAATGATGATCCATATGCTAAAGTTAAGTTCTCTATACTATCTTTTGCGGGTGCTTATGATCTTTGAAATATATCTAGATTGGGAGATGACGGTAGAATGTAAATTGAATGCTCACTTAGTTCCCAAGTACATAGAGTTAGGCAAGCCACAAGTGAATTTAAAAACTTTGCCATCATTTGGTGGAATAGGGTATGCACCGAAGGATTAGCGCCTACTACGTGGATGGGTTAAAGGTTGCTATGCGTAACAGATTTGTCCCACCTTCTTTTAAACGTGATTTGCGTAATAAATTGCAGCGCTTAAACCAAGGTAATAGATCCGTAGAAGAATATTACAGGAGCTACAAATTAGCATGTTGCGTTGTGATATTATTGAGGATGAAGAAGCTGCAATGGCACGTTTTTATGGAGGATTAAGACGTGAAATTCAGGACATAGTGGATTACAAAGAATACGATAGCGTATCTAGATTGTTCCAACTTGCATGTTTGGCAGAAAAGGAATTGCAGGGACGACAACAGAGGCCAAGGAACAACTTTGGGAGCATGTCTACACCACGACGATCTTGGGGGCAAGCCAAAATAGCCCCACCTTCACTACGATCGGCTGCTGCCCTCCACGAGTAGGGCGCGTTGAAGACACCTCGACCACATCACATGCACCGAGGTAAGTAGAGTTACTAGTGTGCACCACCCTGAGTTCTTCGTCGGTTGCTTCCACTGGTCGTACCACTGGGATTGTGTGCCACCGTTGCAAGGGAATGGGGCACGTCATGAGGGATTGCCCCAGTCAGCGAGCATACCTTGCCACCAAGGACGGTGGTTATGTAAGTACTAGTGATATTGAGGACGAATATGTACTTGCAGCTAACCTTGCAGGTGGAAGAGATGAGATAGACAGTGATGCTGACGATGTAGAGGAACAAGTAGCTGCTGTTGACACCGAGTATCATGTGAGCCTTATTGCGCAACGAGTGCTGAGCGCACAAGTGGAGAGAGCGGAGCAAAATCAACGACACAACTTGTTTGGACTGATTTCGTGAAGGACAGAGCCTCAGAGAGTCATCATTGATGGAGGGAGCTGCAACAACCTTGCAAGCTCCGAGATGGTCGAGAAGCTTGGCTTGACCACACAACCACACCCACGTCCCTACTACATCCAATGGTTCAATTCGTGGTAAGTTAAAGGTAAACAAAGTTGTGAACGTGCAATTTTCAGCTGGTAATTACAAAGATAGTTCTGACTTTGATATAGTACCGATGCAAGCCTGCTATTTATTGCTCGGTAGGCCTTGGATATATGACAATGATGTTTTGCACCATGGTAGAGCTAATACCTACTCGTTCTTACACAAGGGTAAGAAGATTAAGTTATTGCCTTTGACACCAGCTGAGATTTTGAAAGATGAAGAAGAGCGCGCTAAAAATTAAAGAAACACCGATAAGCATGATTCTGAAAATCAGCAAGTAGCAAAACGTGTTTTCCCACCTAAAAGGGATAAAGTGGCGTCTAGTCCTAAGTCTGAGGGGATTAAATTGAAGGGATGTGTTATGATTGCCACTAAATCTGAACTTGCTGAAATTTGTGATAATGAGCTGCTATGCTATGCTTTGATATGCAAAAATGTCTTATACTCGCTTGAGGATATAGCTAGCTCTTTGCCTCCTGCTGTTGCTAACCTTTTGCAGGAGTATGTGGATGTATTTCCAACTGAGGTACCCCCGGGATTACCACCTATTCGAGGAATTGAGTCATTCCCATATGTTATAAAGCATAAGAAAGGTAAGGATAATGTGATTGCTGATGCGCTCTCTAGACGTTATACCATGTTATCTCAACTTGACCATAAGATTTTTGGTTTGGAGGCCATTAAGAGTTTATATGTCACTGATTTGGACTTTAAGGAAGTGCTTGAACATTGTAAAGGAGGGAAGACATGGAATAACTATGTACTGAATGATGGTTTGGTCTATCGTGCTAACAAGCTATGCATTCCAGCTAGCTCTGTTCGTCTTTTGTTGTTACAGGAGGCACATGGAGGAGGTTTGATGGCGCATTTTGGAGCAAAGAAGACAGAAGATGTGCTGGCCACCATCTTCTTTGGCCAAAGATGAGGCGTGATGTCGAGCGCCACGTAGCTCATTGCACTACATGCATCAAAGCTAAGTCCGTCTCCTTCCACATGGACTTTATATGCCTCTTCCTATTCCTAGCGCCCCTTGGGAGGATATTTCTATGGATTTTGTTTTAGGATTGCCTAGGACAAAGAGGGGGAGAGATAGTATATTTGTAGTAGTGGATCGATTTTCTAAAATGGCACATTTTATATCTTGTCACATGTCGGACCCGGGAGTAACACCCCAGAATCCTCTGTGCATTTCTGAACTAGTCCCATGATCAGTAGCTAGTTCACACAGTAAACAGATATGGTAACATCCATAAATCACATAACTTTATTAATAAATATCAGAGTTGATTACAAGAAAGGCTTACAAGCCAACATTAAACAAACACAGCGGAAGACGAAGAAGTAGTGGAATCCAGCTGATCTGCCACAGGCAATCGACTGGGGTAGCGGCCTAGTTTCTTTTTACAAGCCAACATTAAACAAACATTAAAATTTTATTTTTCAATTTAAATCCAATAAAATTCCAGAAAATCCAATAAATCTCAATAAACTTTCTTTTTGACCTTAAAACCAAGAAATTAAATAATTTATTTTTCTTTTTCCTTTTTAACAGGGAAAACTCATTTTAGGCTACAGAAAATCGAGAAAATTATTCGGCAACCAGAAAGTCCAATAAAATAATAAATTTATTTATTTATATTTTGGTAACATAACTTTGGGATGTTACAAACTACCCCCCTTAAAAGGAATCTCGTCCCCGAGATTCGGAAAAACTAGAAAGAAAGAAGATGGACATAGGTTAAATAAATTGAGATAGAGAGTCTATCTTCAGGTTAGCTTCAATTCAAGGGTGTTGAGTTGTTCGATGTTTTGAAGCATCAATTCGTCATTCCGGTGCATCGATAGGTCAGAAGTCCAATGGTTTGTTAGAGAAGAGAGAATAGCAAGGGATGAGAAAGAAAGCTACGAGATGAGAAGAGTACCCATTTAAAGCAAACGTTGTACACAAGATCAAAAGATCTATGTACGACGCACCAAAAGAGAACATACGATACAAGTTAAGAAACAATACAACGTTCTACTCGATCAATACTCGTAAGCTGGTGAAAGGACTCAATACACAGAATGAGTCTTGGCAAACTTAGACTATATGGTTAGGCTGACATCGCAATCTTCGGTAAATCTTGCATATTGTCCTTGAATGACTTGACAACCTTACGATGTTTTCTTGATGGTTCCAGGTCTTGCGGTCTTGAACGTAATGGTAAGAACGTGTTGACCATCTATAGAAGCTTTTCAATGGAAAGAGGATCCAATTAATATTATAAAACGGTGAAGAGAGAATTAGGTAAGAAAGAATACCATGAAGGAACTAAAGATAGACAGATGACCAAGATGAGGAGAGAACAATTTATTTTTCTTGTTATATAAAATAAGTTTTGAAGTTTTCAACTAACGTCCATTCTAACTAGGTCACGACCTACAGTCGATATGGCTCTGATACCATTTACATCGGACCGGAGTAACACCCGTAATCCTCTGTGCATTTACGAACTAGTCCCATGATCGTGAGCTAGTTCACACAATGTGAGATATGGTAACATCCATAAATCACATAACTTTATTAATAAATATCAGAGTTGATTACAAGAAAGGCTTACAAGCCAACATTAAACAAACACAGCGGAAGACGAAGAAGTAGTGGAATCCAGCTGATCTGCCACAGGCAATCGACTGGGGTAGCGGCCTAGTCGTCGAGATCCGAAGTCCTTCTCCTCTGAAATTTATTTGCATGAAGCAAGGGTGAGCACAACTACCGTGCTCGCAAGTTACACCCAATAACAGAGTTAATGCATGCATGGATATATCAAAGGAAGGCTTATTGGTTGAATTTGCATAAAGCAATGTTTTGTTTAAGTATTTGTTACTAAGTTCCAAAGCAGTTATTCTATAACTAAAATTCATTTTTATAAATTCCCAAGTTTTATAGTAGGATAACCTCCATATGAAACATGGTGATGGATACCCTCCTATCACATGGCTAACCGCCCAATTTTACCACAAGGATTAACCATCCTCAAATCATTTGCAAAAATTATTTTTAAAACAAAATCAAAGTCTAACTTTGAGTGGCTTTGCTCAGCATGTTCATGACCGTGGACACAGCTATTCGAATAGTTTTACACTCTGCAGAGGTTGTACAACTTTACCCACAAGAGATAATCAACTTTTAATGTCCGTCTGACACACTTCCGTAGGTGTGCGACTAAGTGATTATCACGAGACCTTTACAATGCGTCTTTCCAAAGTAGTCATGCCCGCTAAGGTTTCACTTCCTTTGGATTAACCATCCGCTAGAAGCCCCCTCTTGCGCCGCTAAGGTTTCACTTCCATTGGGTTAACCACCACGAAACCCCTCTTGCACCAAGTGGGAATCTTGTCTAATCGACACCCACACACCAAAATGGCACAACTAACAATGGAGCGTTGCAAATTATTCACCTTTTGTCCCATTCCGGACTTGTGGTACTACGGTGGAGCTTTGCAAGATGCGGCTCGAAGACCGGTCCTTAACTGACTTGGGCGACTTTCAAAATAACCCCTGGGCCTCAAACCTACCCGGATTGAGCCCGTGCATAAACCTGCACCCACCAAGCATTCATTTCGCCCAAGTACAAACCAACTTTTCATTTTTTGCTTTTCAAAGTCATTTGTAAAATCTTCCATGACAAACCAATGTCATAGGCTTTTAAACAATTGTTGATCATTTGGGCCAAATTCCCGGAACTGAACATTTTTGGTCTAAGCATGTCTAAGCATAATTTTTCCCAAAATGTTCTGGTTCATACTACTGCATAAACCAGATTTTTATCTAATGTGTCAAGGTATGTTTCATTCAATAGCAAAGTTGGCTATACAATGGCAATGGGAATAACTATAATTTAAAAACATGTATTTAAATTACTTGAATAGAAATAGCATGCAATAATAATTTAAAACAGAATTTAAATAATTTGAAATATTGGGATCAAATATGATCAAAGGTATAACTTGCCTTGCTTGGTTAAATGTTGTTCACAAACGACGTCGAAATGCGGATGTCCGAAGTCGTCGAAATCTATACGCGTAAACAATCCAAATTCAAATAGCATTCAAATGAAATCCAAATAAAATCCAAAAATTAAAAGATAAATACTGGAAGGAAGATATCGACTTTATAAGAATATAGGAATTTGATTTGACGGAATCGGAGTTCGTATGAAGGAGAACGAACTTCCAGAAGATTGAAAGGGAGAGTGAATAGTAGTTTGCATGGCACTATTCATTTGCATGCAACTTACGTGAATAGTAAAAGATCGGGGAGAATTGGCCGTGCCAGTGATAGGAAGGGAGAGGTGACTGGCGAACAACAAAAATGGAATCTTGGGAATGAGACGGACCCAATGGTGGCGGTCGCGTCACTGGCGGAGGTCTAGCATGACGGTAGCGCGCAAAACAATGCAAGGTGATTAGTGGTGCCGGAGAGCCGATAATGTTTTGGAGAAAAGGAAGGTAGCACAATGTAGAGCATCGTGAGGCGAAGCTAACGGTATTGGCGACATCGCCGGCGGATCAAAGACGTCGTGCCGAAACGGCATGTAAGGTGGTTCGGTCTCGGTGGAAAATTCTTGGTTGCGGCGAAAAGAGAGCGGCGAACTCCAGGATAGGAAGGGGAAACCGAGGGGCACGAGGCGACGCAGTCGGTTCGGAAAAATACTAACCGAGGAGGGAGAACGGAGGTGGCGAAGTTTGTACGTGTATGTGTGCATGGCACTATTCATGCATGCACACATGAATAGTGTAAGGAGCGGAAGAACTGGCCGTGCAGGCGATAGGAATGGAGAGATGGCCGGCGGACAACGAATATGGAACCTCGGCGATGTACTCTACCCAACGGTAGAAGTTCGGCCGGCGACGACTGGTTGCGGCGGCAACGCGCAATTAGAAAAACAGCTAATATATAATAAAAACTCAAAATTACAAAATAAATACTGATAAATAAAGGATGAATTTAGATGATTTTACGAGCAAGAATCATCGGATTCGGAGTTTGCAATAGAGAGAAAGAATTTTTGGAAGTATTTTCACATCTCTTTATTTTGCTACAGTATATGACTAGAAAATGCATGGCTACTGTTGTTCTTCCTGGTTGAGCCGAAACACACAGAGGAAGAAAAGAATTGCTACGCTCGCTATAGGAAGAGGAAAGGTGGCCGGCAAGTTACCAAAATGGATTGCCGACGTCGAGACGAAGCCAATGGAGGTGACGGCGCAGTCGGGGATGGTCGGCGACGCGGCGGCGGCGCTGGGAACAGTTCGGCCATGGAGGAGGGCGGAAGCTCCGGCGATCTTTTGACGAGGCGAAGATGCACACGCCAGAAACACGACGTCGCGGTGCCGACGGTGGTGACGAAAGTGGCGGCGCTCCACCGGAGGAGACGCACGAGAGGAAGAACGAAAAACTGCCGGCGATCTTCAAATTGCAACTGTGGCTAAACTAGGGGAAGAGGGAAGGAGATCTTTTGGGGGTGAGTTGAGGGTGGAGAGAAGCTCCTGTTGGTTGGTTTTTATAGGGGAGGGGGTGGCCGGATTGATGAGAAAACGCGAGAATAAAAGCTTCAGTTTTCGGGTGAAATAATGAGACGGAGAAAACTGAAAACTGCTCTTAAATGGGAGGAAGAAACGGCCAATTGATGGTGTAGTAATGTAGAGGAAGTTAATACGGACGTTTGGGTTCAAACGGATTTGAATTTGGTCCTTCGTGTACAAAGATACGGGAGAAATGGCGAGGAGCAGCCATTAATGGCAGCTTGGTAGCTCTCGGTTGTGGTGGCGACGGCGGTGGCGGTGGCCGGCGGCGGGTGGCCGAGGGAGGGGCGGCGGGGTGGTCAGTGGGGTCGGCAAGAGCTGGTGGTGATGGCTGACATTTGTGCTTTCGGGAGAATGAAAAACTAGAGAGAGAAAATGTTGCTCTCGGTTGGGAGGAAGAAGATGAAGTTGGAGAAGCAATAAAAGAGAGGGAGGGGGGTATTAATCAGTACACATGACTTGGCCGGTTGGTAGTGCATGCAAATTGTTCTGAGGTTAAGCGAGAGCGCCCTGGGAGCAGGGGTGGGATGGGTGGGGTGGGATGGGTGACCTGACGGGAACCTTCCAAAAAAAATTTTATTATTATTTATTTTCGAAATTCAAATAAGCCACAAATTGAGAACACTTTATAAAATAGTAAAAAGAGGCTAAAAAATCTAGGAAAATTCTCAAAAATTTCTAGAATTATTTTGGACTCAATAAAAATAATTCCAACTTAAAGTTGGCTTTTATTTTTAATTTTATTTTTCAGAAAATAGGAAAAGCCTTTTTAAATACCAGAAAATACCAGAAATTAATTAAAATTTTATTTTTCAATTTAAATCCAATAAAATTCCAGAAAATCCAATAAATCTCAATAAACTTTCTTTTTGACCTTAAAACCAAGAAATTAAATAATTTATTTTTCTTTTTCCTTTTTAACAGGGAAAACTCATTTTAGGCTACAGAAAATCGAGAAAATTATTCGGCAACCAAAAAGTCCAATAAAATAATAAATTTATTTATTTATATTTTGGTAACATAACTTTGGGATGTTACATCACAAGAGCGATGATGCTACAAACATAGCTGATTGGTTTTTTAGTGAAATCATTCGCTTACATGGAGTGCCCAATACTATTGTCTCGGATCGTGATGCGAAGTTTTTGAGCCACTTTTGGAGATCACTTTGGAATAAATTGGGGACAAAGCTGCTGTTCTCTACTACATGCCATCCCCAAACTGATGGACAAGCAGAGGTTGTCAACCGCACGTTATCCACCATGTTGCGGTCATTTTAAAGAAGAACTTGAAGATGTGGGAAGAGTGTTTACCGCGATATTGAGTTTGCTTACAATAGGTCAGTACACTCCACCACCAAGGTAAGTCCATTTCAGGTAGTGTATGGTTTTAACCCCATGCTCCTATTGATTTACTACCTTTACCGACCTCTGAAAAAATTAATCGAGATGCTAAGAAGCGTGCTGCATTTATTCTCAAGTTGCATGAAACCACTAAAGAGAATATAGAGCATATGACTGAAAGGTATAAGGTTGCTGGAAGTAAAGGTAGGAAAGTTGTAAAATTTGAACCAGGTGATTTAGTTTGGGTTCATTTGAGAAAGGATAGGTTTCCGGAATTAAGAAAATCAAAGTTGATGCCTAGAGCTGCAGGACCGTTTAAGATAATTAAGAAGATAAATGATAATGCATATCGGTTAGAATTACTGCAGATTTTGGGGTTAGCCCACATTTAACATTTCAGATTTGAAACCATACGTGGGAGAAGAAGATGAGCTTGAGTCGAGGACGACTCCAATTCAAGAGGGGGAGTATGATGAGGACATCCCTCCTTCGGATACACGTACTACACAAAACCCTCCATATTTGGGTGTTGAACTACACGGTCCTATGACAAGAGCTAGAGCACGTCACTTAATCGATCAGGTAAAGTCGTTTCTAGGGCTGAGTGTATTATCTGAGAACTCTATGATGCTGCCTAATGGAGACGATTTACTTGTACTCAGGAATCTAGGATTACGACCAGTTCAAGAAGGTCTACGACCACTGCAAGAAGATCTACGACCACTACAAGAGGACCTACGACTAGTTGATTCGATTGGAGCAATCTACGACCAGAAAAGCGAGCACAGTACTCGTTGGACACAATCTACGACCAAGGATAGCATGGACTCCTCAAGACCACCCTAGGACCAGATCTTCGACCAGAAATACGCAACACAAGGTGCTGCATCACCGTTTTGGAAACTAATAAGACTTTGTAAACGTAACGAGGTCGGAGTCCGGGTTGTGTACGCTTCATCCCACGGCCGCACAACCCTAGGTCGACCTCCTCGCGTTCCCCTATATATATACAGTAGCCGCCATAGTTTAGAGGCGGGTTTTTCTTAGATTATTCTGCCAATTGCAGTTTCGCCGATTATCGGTTTGAGGAACCCCACTTGTAAACTTCATCCATATCCGTAATACAATTCAGATTGCATCTACCTTGTTCTTGTGAGTTGCTTCGATTGCTTGCAGGACCAATAACCTTCGTGGTAAGGTCGATCGCGTGCAAGCGTGGTCGATAACGACAGGCGTGCGGGTGTAGCGAATTGCGAGGTGACGATCTGTTGGTCGGAAGCCTCAAAGCGTCAACGTCCTCACGACGAACCAATCGAATCTATCGGAAGATCGGGCCGCCGTGACTCATCACTAGCTCTAGAGACTACAGCTGGAGAAGGGACTCCTCTAATGGATCTCAAAGCGCTCATCCTCTCTTTTCTCTCAATTTTTGCTCTCCGGAAGCAGAACTCAACAGTGTGGCCTTCTTTCTTGCAGAAAGTGCAATGGTACTTGACCTTTTGAGGGATCTGTACTGGTGAAACAGAAGCACCTTTCTTGTTAGAAAGAGTTTGAGCAGAACCTGTAGATTTGAAAACAACCTTAGAAGGCATAGGAGGTTCTACCTCAAACAGACCACTTTTCACAACTCTAACAATCTTAGGTGAGTGATTCTTGGAATGCTCTAGGGAAATAAAACCTAGGCTACTATTCTTCTTACTCACTTTAGATTGATTAAGAATCATGTTGAGTTTCTTTTTCCCACCAGTAAACTTCTCAAGAGTCACTTTGAGGTAATCATTCTCTTTGGCTAAAACTCCACATTTAGAGCACTTTCTAGAATTGATTGCCTCATCATGTTTGCTCTTAAGAAGAGCCATGTCGGTGTTTTAGAACCGATCTTACGTAAAGATTGTTTGATTCGGGGGGTCTCCTAGAGATGAAATCACGCAGAGCGATTGACACGGGATTTTTATACAGGTTCAAGCCTTCTCCGGGGAGAATAACAACCCTACTCCTGTGTGTGTATGGTATTGACTGTATTCTTGACGATCAAGCAAGAAACTAAGACTATTACAAAGAACAGTACTTGTGTTTTCTCCTTGACTAGCTCTGTTTTGGCCCTCCCTTTCGCCCTCTAATTGATGTCTTTATATAGTCGTGAAGGAATAGCCGTTTTGTCCTGCGGAAGAGGCGCCTAATTAATCCAGTAATTGGGCGCATGATGGCAGTAATTACCGGCGCATTGGCTTCTTCACGCCGTCTGGCAGTTATCTTTCAGAGGTAATGGGGTATTTAAGCACTATTACTACCCGGAATAATAGTGCATGTGGACCGTCCGGATTCCTTAATCAATTGGACCCACTCGCTTGTAGGTTTGATTATAAGGTGGTCGTGGTTGACTTGGTCGTAGCAGAACTTACGACTGGGTACAAGTCGTAGCAGAGCTTACGACTGGATAATAGTCGTAGAAGGACTTACGACTAAGTAATGGTCGTAGAAGGGCTTACGACCAGATAGTGGTCGTAGAAGGACTTACGACCATGACATAGTCGTAGTAAGACTTACGACTATGGGGGTGATTATAGGAGAACTTACAATCACTTGGTAGGCCTCCCCCTTATGAATATAAGGGGTACTTCTGGGGACTACGTGACATCATATTTACCCATAATAAGAATTATAGATAAAAGATAAAATGAGGATTATCAGATCCTCGTCATCTAGCCCCCCAGCTTCAAGTGAGAGTAACTTACTTGGTGAAGGATTTGCAAATGGTCCTACGACTATGAAAATGTCGCGGAACCATGGTCGAAGGAAAACTCTTCGACATTTGAGTGCTACTTTGACCAGGAATTTGCTTGGCGGTAAAGGTTGCTTACGATTATCAAATAGTCGTAAAAACCCTACGATTTGTGAGGTGGTCATAGTAGGGCAATCGGAGAAAAACCCTTCCGATTGTAACTTCATTCGACTGTAAAGACTTGGTCAAGAAAGTAATTTCGCTTGGAGGTGACATAACGAACCAAATTTTCTCGAATGCACTGTCTGGGAATTGCAAACGACTCCACAGATCTGTTGATGAGACGATTCGAGCGGTTGCAATCGTGAAGATTGCTTACGACTATCAAAAGTCGAAAAACCCTCTGATCGTGAAGTGGTCGTAGTAGGGGATCGGAGAAAAACCCTTCCGATTGATACTTCCTTGACCGGAAAGACTTGGTCAAGAAAGTAATTTCGCGCAGGTGACAATACGCACCTAAATTTCTCGAATGCAGACCGTGCAGGGAATTGCAAGCGACTCCCACAGACACATCCGATGAGACGATTCTGAGCGGCGGCAATCGTGCGGTTATAAAACTCACCGGAGTTAGACTTAGAGTTTTTACCTTTTCCCCAAATCGTTCCCATCGTTCTTTAGGTTTTCGCCTTCTCCGCCTCAGACTTGACTTCGTCTTCTCCGCCGGCAACCCAATCTAGAACTTCTTGTTTCTGAGAGAAATGGCCAAGAAAGTTTCCGAATGGGAAGAGTCGGAGATGGATCAACAAATCAAAGTTTTGGTCGACGGGAAGATTCCGAGATGGCTCGGTGAAATGGATTCCGCTATTAGGCGACTGGCCGTCGGGGGAAAATGGGCAAATCCCCGTCTTCCAAGCGTACTGTGAGTGCGGCCTCCGACTGCCTGCTCACCCCTTTCTTACGATGGTACTCGAGCATTTTGGAGTGGAATTAGTGAACCTAGGTCCTAATTCCATTACCATGCTGAGTGTCTTCGTGTACCTGTGCGAGGCGTACTTGGGGATTCCGGCGGACCTCGAGCTTTTCCAGTATTATTATGGAATGGCTCGACAAACCGGAATCGCCGGAAGCTGCGGTCTGAAGCTCCACGACTTGAAGTCGAGGGAGTACATTCAGAGCTTTACTCGGTCTTCATGGCCGGGATGGAGAAAGAGGTGGTTTTACTGGAAAGTCACCTCAGAAGACAGTCTTTCTTTCGCGGGGAAGGCTGCCGAGAAGAAATCTTCATGGGATTCGACTCCTGAAGATATCAGCCGGATTGCCCCCTATATTCAAGCCATCAAGGACTTGAAAGAAGAAGGGCTGACCGGATGGCATGTGGTGAAAGATTTCATCACACGCCGAATTAGTCCTCTGAAGAAACGAGCATCTCCTATGTGGAGATACTCGGGGAGAGGAGACCCAACCAGGGACTACGACGAGGGTAAGTGAACCTCCGACTTAGCCCTCGGTTTGGTCTTTCTTAACATTGTCTAATATTCTTATCTGTTTACAAAGATCTTTCACAGGCGTAGATTGACGCTAGAGTCAGACTCATCTGTGAGAAATCTTCGCCACTCCGAGTGGCGGTTCCTCGAATCATTGCGGCTTTGCCCGCAGATGAAAAGATAGAGCGCCTAAAGGTAATCAAAAAGTTGATTTTTTCTTTAGGACTCTATAGTCGTAGAAGAACTTACAACTAGTGGTGATCGTAGAATATCTTACGATCAAGAAAGTGTCGTAGAAAAACTTACGACTTGGCACTGGTCGTAGAAAAACTTACGACTGATTAGTAATTCTTCTTTTTCTGTTTTGCTTTACAGAAAGTAGGCATGGAAAATCGTCAGGACGACGAGAAAGTCGCACTGATGACCATTGGCGCAGGGTTGTCGAAAGACAAGACCTCAGCTCCTCCATCTAAAAGACGTCGACTTGCAAGGTCGGCCGACAAGGGAGGAGCAAGCTCGAGCTCTGGTCTTTCGACCAGACTCTCTACAAAGCCTGCGGCAGTCATAGCCATAACTGAAGCCGAGGCTGCAGCTATCGAAGCCGAGGAGGTTGAAGCAGCTGAATCTCTTAAGCGCAAACCTCGCAAGGCTAAGGTACCCTTCTATTATGACAAGGAATCTTTCGCGATTCTTTGCCACTCCTAGTTTTGTTAAGCAAGCCGAAAAGGAGATCTGGAAAGATTTTATGTCTTTTATGAAGGGCGATCTTTGCTCGGCACAACTCGCAATCGAGGGTAGTGCTGCTTTTAGAATGGTCGAGACTGATCTCGGCCATCCAGAGAACCAGGAGACCAGAGCCCTGGTTCCTGTTCAAACTCTACGACTGCGTGGTCGTGCCGAGCTAATTGTTGAACCTCGACCCGGGCGTGGTCGTGGAGAAGAAGAAGTCCTCCGTTGGGAGGATTGCTCCTAAATTCCTGGTTAAGACCAGGGTGCAGAGGTATGTGAAATGTACTAAAGTGTAAGAACAACATTTACCTTATTCCTTTTCACAACCTGATTTGCTTTTCTTTATTTTTAGTCCGACTCCTTCAGCCCCCGGGAATGCTTCCGTTGAGAAGCCCATTGTCATCTCTTCAGTTGCTGGAGAGGTAACAACGGAAGTGGTTGAAGGATCTCCCTTGACCCAGGTGGCTCCCGAAGTGGTTTCTCCAACTGCTGAGGTTGTAACTACGACTACTGAGGTCATAGCTACGACCATTGAGAGGGCAGCTGCGACTACCGAGGTCGTAGAGACCACAGAGGCAGCTGCAAAAGCCTCTGGTCAAGGTGAGGATGACTCTGTACACCGTGCCGGAAAGGAAGTCGTAGCAGACATTCCTTCCGGTGTCCAAAGAGAAGATGCAGTCACAGAATCAGAGGATGAAGAAAATTTCAACTTCTGTGCTGACTTCTTCGGACCTGCTTCCATCATAGGGTCTGCTGCTTTTAGGTCTCGCGACCGAGTCCCCCATCCCAAGGATATTCCAAATAGAGGAAATACCTTCGACAATGAGCGCCTTGAGAAGGTTTGGTGGGATCAAGTCGCGAGAGTAGACAAGCTGCAGAACCCGGAGATGGTGTACTCGACCTTCGCTAGGTCGACCATGAATGTAAGTATTTTTAGAATACTTATACATGTGGCTTTCCCTTTCTTCTCACTGTCTTCTTTTTGCAGAAAGCTCTGGAGCAAATTGCCGTTGTCGGTGAGTATCATCGACAACTTTTAGAGCTACGACAAGAGAAAGAATAACTCTGCATAGAAGCAGAGAGATGGTAAGTTACTGTTATTCATAGTCGTTTTCGACTTGACTACTCGTATAGTGTTTATGAGAGTAGTCACGGAAAAACTCATGACAAAGTACTGGTCGTAAAGAGCTTACGACTACTTACGACCAGGTGGTGGTCGTAGAAAAACTTACGACCATGACATAGTCGTAGAAAAACTTACGACTAGGTCAGTGGTTGTAGAAGGACTTACAACCAATTGGCTGATGTTCATTTCTACTTTTGTCCTCTGTAGGCTAAAAAGCGACACGAAGACCTTAGCTGACTCACTCGATTATGAAAAAGAGGAGTCGAGAAAGCTAAGGGAAGAAGTAATAGTCCTCTCGGATAGACTTCGAGAAGCCATCTCTGCATCTAGAAGATTGCAGGAAAAAACAGTAAGTGCTGAACTTAAGACTGCTTTTGTCTTTGACCTTTACCCAACTCTCATTTCTTTTTCAGAAAAAGAAGATGAGATGAGGAAGCTCCGGACCGAAGTTGAAGAAAAGACTTTGGTCATTCAGGAGTTTTCTCGCATTACCAAGAACAAGGATCAGGAACTCGAGGGTCTGAAAACTCGAGTAACAGGTAAGCAATTCTTTACCTGTTGTCCTTTTCGAGTATTTTCCCTTTTCTAATGCTAATTTCTTGTTTAGAAATTGCTGCCGAATTGAGAAGCCTCGAGGCTGAAATCCATGAGAAGACTCTGATCTACAATGAGTTCGTCCGCATTGCTAAGATGAATGCAGAGGACATCAGATCATGGGAGAAAAAGCACGCTGAAACTATTGCTTCCCATGAAGAAGAGGTCAAGAAAATGGATTCTCAACTAGTAGGTAAGAAATACTTTTACCTACAATTATCTTTGTGTTATCTTCCTCTAGAAGTTTTTTTTTGTTTGACTGGTTTTATTCTTTTCAGAACAAGTGGTCGAAAACAAGAAACTTCGCGAGGCTTCGACTCGTACCCAACAGGAGATGGAGTCAATGAAGACTAGTCTTCAAGGCAACATCACACTCATGAACAATGTACTTGGTGAGCTACATTCTGAGGGAAAAACTCCTCGAGAAGATACTGTAGCTGCTCACATAAGTACCATTGGGGAGTAAGTCGGAAACTTGCAAGAAATGGTGACCACTCTGAAGGCTAATCAAGCCGAATCAATAAGGGAGGCGATCGAAGCTGCGCATAAGTTACGCTTTAGCGAAACTTAAAGCTCAAGACCCCGCCTTAATGTGCAACCAATCGAAGCCGACCGGCCCCGAATCGAGGCAAGTCGTCGATTGAGGAAATGCATCGATTGGCAAAAAAGGTGGCGGAGGAAATGCACTAGGCACTCCCCCGTGAGTAATCTTGTAACTACTTTGTAAGGCAGACAGTTTCTGTTGATGAGAAATATATGATCTAACTCGTTTCCTGAAAATCATCTTGTCGAGTAGTTAGTAACTCAAAAGATAATAGACGAATGAAAAACCAAGGACTGAAGTTAAATTAATAACTTTATCCTAGGCAATCTTGTTTCCTGAAAATCATCCTGTCGAGTAGTTAGTAACTCAAAAGATAATAAACGAATGAAAGACTAAGAATGGAAGTCAAATTAATAACTTTATCCTAGCCCCCGACTATTTGCTTAACTTGTTTAGACAATCTAAGTAAATAGTGTGTGAAATGGTATTTCTGAAAACAGAGAGAGGTTTGTTTAACTTATAGTTTTTGTTATGGTTGTCAAGCACTGGTCGAAAGAGTAGAAACGGCTCGACACTAGGAAGTTCCTTCTAGTGGGCAGGACCACATGCAGAGAGGAAAGGCTTCGACTAGGTGATATCACCATCTCCGACTAGTTTAATCGAACCAAGAACAGCAACTTGAGTTAAGCAAACGTCTTAGAGGACTTTAATAATTCGTTCGCCCTTTTTTAGTGGACTCGATAAGTTTTTTCCAGTAGCAAAAGTGGGAGACTGAGCAACGCTAGGAAGTTCCTTCTAGTGGGCAGGACCACGTGCAGAGAGGAAAGACTTCGACTAGGTGTATCTCTTCCTTCGACCAGTTAAAACGAAATGAGTACACCAAAGGTGGTCGAAAAAATACAAGAAAGTGCACTCTACTTAGAATATTTTTCGAAATTACTGAAAAAATAAACTAAGATGAGAAGAATTGGCTTTGAGAACATTTCGACTAGATATAACCCGAGTTCTCTGTATTGGCAACAAAAGTGAGTAACAAGTCGATGATAGGAAGTTCCTTCTAGTGGACGGGACCACATGCAGAGAGGAGAGACTTCGACTAGATGATGTTACTTGCCTTTCGACCAGTTGTAAAGAAAACTGGGTGTTTTTGGATCATAGTCGAAATATTATAAAAGCACTACTCAAAAAGTAAGATAAAAAGAGGTAGAAGGAACATGGACTCTTATTGCCTGAGAGGTTGGTTACACATAGAATTTGCGTAACTGGTTGATGTTCCAAGAATTTGAGAGAACTTGTCCATCTTCCATTGCTAGTCGTACCGACCCTGGCCGAGTGACTTCGACCACTGTGTAAGGACCTTCCCACTTGGGAGAAAGTTTATTCCGATTAGACTTGGATTGACAGAGCCTCAATACCAAGTCACCTTCAGCGAGGCTGCGAGGCCGGACCTTACGATCGTAGTATCTGCGTAGGGCTTGTTGGTAGACTGCTGAACGGATTAAGGCCATGTTTCTCCTTTCTTCGAGTAGGTTAATATCATCTGCTCGAAGTTGTTCCTGGTCGGAGTTGTTGAAGGTTTCAACTCGTGTCGACCGCAATTTTAGCTCTGGATGAAGCATGGCTTCGGCTCCAAACACTAGAAAAAATGGTGTTTCTCCTGTCGCTCGACTAGTGGTCGTACGAACAGCCCATAATACGGAAGGTAATTCTTGTAGCCAAGCCCCCGAGCGCTTAACAAGCTGGTCGAAGACTCGGTTTTAATTCCTCGCATTATTTGGCCGTTTGCACGTTCGACCGCCCCGTTGCTTTGGGGATGTGCAACAGAAGCATAACATAACTTGGTACCCAACTCGTCGCAAAATTCCTGAAATTTTGCACTTGCGAATTGTTTACCATTGTCTGTAATTATCCGACTCGGAACTCCAAATCGGCTAATTACGCATCTCATCATGAACCTTTTTGCTGCTTCCGTTGTTATCCCAGTTACAGGTTCGGCTTCGATCCATTTTGTGAACGTGTCAATGGCCACAAAAAGGAATTCGAAACCTCCTGGAGCTTTGGGAAACGGTCCTAGGATATCGAGACCCAAGGTCGCAAAAGGCCAAGAAAGAGGTATTGTCTGTAATGCTTGAGCTGGTTGGTGTATCTGTCTACCATGAAATTGGCATTGGACACACTTTTTAACCACCTCTTTAGCATCGTACAGAGCAGTAGGCCAGTAGAAACCTTGTCGAAAGGCCTTACCGACCAATGTTCTGTAGGAAGCATGCGTCCCACAGATGCCACTGTGTATATCATGAAGGAGTGTTATTCCTTCGTTTTGTGAAATGCATCGCATGAGAATCCCTTGGGTTCCTCGTTTGTAGAGGACTCCTTCGACCAAAGTATACATTTTGGCTTTTCGGGATAAACGATCTGCCTCAAGATCATCTTCGGGTACGGAACCCTTGTGAAGATACTCGTAGATGGGAGTCATCCAGGTATCCTCGTAGTCTAGTGAGGCCATCTCAATAGGAGGTGTCTCTGGTTCTTCGACTGAGAGCGACTTTTGAGTTGCTCCAAGAAAACTCCTTTTAGTGCTGCAGATCGGGAAGAAGCCATCCGAGCAAGTTGGTCTCATGAGAAATTATCCTTCGAGGATGAATTGTACCTCGAAACCTAAAAAATGATTTTCTAGCTTACGTACTTCCGATAAGTACTGAGACATTGTCGAGCTAGAGCACTGGTACTCTTTCCCGACTTGATTCACGACTAGTTGAGAGTCTCCTCTCATGAGTAGTCGACAAATCGAGAGTGCTTTCGCAGCTCGTATGCCAGCTAGCAAACCTTCATACTCTGCCACGTTATTAGTGGCCTGAAAGTTTAATTGTAGGAGATACCAGGACCACCCCAGCCCCCGAGCCACTTAAAGTAAGTGACCTGTCAAAGTACATCATCCATCGGGTCGGGAATCAGATCGGGATCTGAGCAGTGTTCAGATTTGTCCATTCAAATGACAAAGTCTGCCAAGATCTGGGATTTTATGGCCATTCGAGACACGAAATGGAGGTCGAACTCCCCAAGTTCGACTGACCATTTTGCCATGCGTCCCGCTGTTTCCTTATTATGGAGGATCGCTCCCAAAGGAAACTCGAGGCAAGCCTGACTATTTTGTGCGCTGAAAATAATGCCGCATTTCCTCGAAGACATGAGGAGGGCATATAGAAGTTTTTGACTGAGGATAACGCTCCTTAGGCCCGTAAAACTTCGCTAACGTAGTAAACGGTCGTTGTATGTTTTCACGCCCTACGACCAAGATCGCGCTTCTTGCTGTGGCGTGGCGCCTAGGTAAATTAAGAGCGTCTCTTCGGTTTTGGAGAAACGGAATGTCGAACCCGGAGCGAAGGATCCCGAATTCTCTGTGTTCATACACTAGTCCAGATTTCCAGTGTACACAAATCACAAAATGTTATCACAAACATATCCAACGTGTATATTTAATAAGTATAGAGTTTATTACAATCGGGCCGAGGCCAAATAAAACATTAGCGGAAGCAAAATAATAATGGTAAGCCACACGATACGCCATCGCAATCGCGGAGGTCGCCTAATCGTCCCGCTCCTCACCTTCGGATAGCGCCTCTTCTAATAATAATATTCACAGAGTGAGCACTACAACCGTGCTCGCAAATTACACCCAATGTAATTTAGAATGCATGCATAAGTTATTCAAAGGAAGGTTATAGGGTTTATTTGCATAAATCACCTTTTGGTTTAAATATTTATACTAAGTTTCAAGGCACATTTTCATTACATAACTAAAATCAGATTTAAAATTGATCATTTTATAGTGGATAACCTCCATATGAAAACATGTTGAAGGATACCCTCCTATCACAAGGCTACCCGCCCAAATTTACCACAAGGATTAACCATCCTCAAATCATGTCCAAAGTTATTTTAAAACCAAAACAAATCTAACTTAGAGTGGCTTTGCTCGGCATGTCCATAACAGTGGACACGGCTATTCGAATAGATTTACACTCTGCGGAGGTTGTACAACTTTACCCACACGAGATAATTTGCAGTTATGTGGCCAATACACACTTCCTTAGGTGTGTGACTAGGCAATTATCACAAGGCGTTTCCAATGCATTACCTCAATACCAATATGCCCGCTAAGGTTTCACTTCCATTAGGCTAACCACCTGCAGGAAACCCCCTCTTGCGCCAAGTGGGAATAAAGTCTAACCGACACCCACACAACAAAAATGGCATAAACAATACTGAGGTAATACAAATTATTAAGCCTCAGTTACGCCCATACGAACATGTGGTAGTACGGTGGAACTTTTGCAAGATGCGGCTCAAAGGCCGGTCCTTAATCTACTTGGGCAACTTTCAATAAAAACCCTGGGTCTCAGTCCTAACTAGACAGGCCCGTGCATAAACTTGCACCCACCAACGGTCCATGTTTGCCCAAGTACAAACCATTTTCTTTTATTTTTAATTTTCAAAGACATTTGCAAAGTCCACCATGACAAAGCAATGTCATAGGCTTTTATCAATTTATGAAATTTTGGCTAAATTCTCCCAAAGTCAAATATTTCATGGTCTAAGCATTTGCTATGCATATATTTATTTTTAAATTCATTTGACTGAGGTTACAAGGAATTGATAATACAACAATCAAATTTGGCTATACAAAGGAATTGGAATAATTAAATATTTAAAACAGGAATTTAAAATAATTAAATACAATTATGCATGCAATAATAATTTAAAACAGGAATTAAATAATTTTAAATATTGGGGGCAAAATGGTCAATGGTGTAACTTGCCTTGCTCAAATTCCTGGTATTCTACTTCTTCAATAGGGTCAAGCTCTCCGGAGTCGTCAAAATCTATACGCGAAAATATTCCAAATTCAAACAGAATTCAAATGAACACAAATAAATTCAAATAAAAATTCAAATTAACTCCAAATTAAATAATTTTGGTTTAGTTAGCTAGATCTTGATTTTATACAAATTTAGAAATTTGAATCACCTAAATCGGAGTTTGTATGAAGAAATACGAGCTCTGGAAGTTTAAAACCTAAATTAAATCCTAAAATCGAATTTCGAATTTCCGAATTAAATTTCTAAAGGAAATTCTATTTATTGCGCCGGTGACGCCAGCGATCTTGTGCAATCGAGATCGACATGTGGGCCTCGACAGTCATGGATCGAGTCCACGGCGCTTTCCAAGTTCACGGTGGACTCGGTGCACGCAAAGGCGAGGGCAACAGGCTTGCGCTGCTGCAGTTCTTATTACGCTGGCCCGACTTGGCCGCCACGCACGCAAAAGTGATGAGATGGCGCCGAGGTGGTACTGTCCACGCCGCCCGAGAGGAGGGCGCTTCGGGTCCAATGGTACCGTGAACGCGGCGTGACGAGTTCGGTGAGGTGCACAAAGGTTCGAGGGATGATGTTTGAGTGTGATGCGCCACCGCGACGCGAGCGCGTGGCGGAAGATGGTCGGCGACGGCGAGAGGCGGCGGTGTGGTTCTGGCCGTTGGCGGCGAAGGAGCTCCGCGACGCCCGAGGGCGCGAGGTGCGCACTGTGTTCGCGATCTTTGAGGCCGCTGGTGCGCGGCCGAGGCGGCCGAGGTTCACCGGTGGTGGCGCTAGAGGCGGCAAGCACTGCACGGCGGCCGAGAGAAAGAGTCAAATGCGCGATCGGGAGCGAGGAGATGTGGAGAGTTGGGGCAAAAGCTTGAGGAAGAGAGGCGCACCTGGTGCTCCCTTTATAGGCGCGGTGAGACCGGAGATGGAGATCGTGGGCGAGGTGGCAACGGCCGCTTATGGAGGTGAGGGCGGCGCGCATGCCGAGTTAAGAAGGGGGTAATGCCGAACGAACGCGCGGTGGGGCGGCCGCTTTCATTGCGCGTGATGGCGAGAGAAATGGGGAGGAATCACGGATTGATGAGCTCCAAAGTAGCGGTAATGGCGGCGAGAGCAACGGACGCGGAGAAGACGAAGCCTTGAGGAAGACGACATCGCATGGGGCCCCACCCGACAATGAGACAGAGAGAGGAGAGAGGCGCGGCGGATTGATTGTCGGCCGTCCGATTTTGATCGGACGGTCCAGCGTTCTTTCATGCGAGAGTTGGGCGAGACGCAGCGCAGTCTTTGGGCTTCGCCCAAGATCAGAAAGTGTAAGATTTTAAATTCTTTTTCAATTGATTTAATTCCAGAAATTCAAATAAGCTTTAGAAAATAGTAAATGAAGTCCAAAAATTTTGAGAAAATTCACAGAAATTCTATGAGGCATTCTGGACTTAAATAAAATAATTCCAACTTTTAGTTGGTAATAGATTTTGTACATAAATTCTTTTAGCCTTAATATACTTTAGGGAAAAGCTTTTAAAAATTCCAGAAAATCCACAAAAATTAATAAAGTCTTATTTTTAACTGAAATTGAAATTTTGGGCTGTTACACAGAACAGGAGCACTCGAAAGGTACCTCTTGACAACCTCAAAGGCAGTGTTTGCCTCGTTCGACCACTCAAAACATTCGTGTCTCCTGAGAAGTTTAAAGAAAGGTAGTCCTTTTTCTCCTTGTCGTGCGATGAAACGACTTAAAGCCGCCATGCACCCAGTGAGTTTCTGGACTTCCTTTTGTGGTGGAGGGCGATCGGAGGATGGCCTTTATTTTCTCGATTTGCTTCGATTCCTCGCTCGATACTAGGAATCCAAGCAATTTTCTGAAGAAATTCAACACACTCTTCTGGGATTAAGTTTTAAGCGGTGCTTTCGAGGTTGTCGAATGTTTCTTGTAGGTCGATGATATGATTAAATTTCTTAATGCTTTTTACGACTAGATCATCAACATAGGCTTCAGATTTCTACCTAATTGAGATGAAAAAGTTGATTGCATCAAGCGTTGAAAAGAAGCACCGCATTCTTTAGACCAAATGGCATTTTGACATAGCAAAAGGTACCAAATGGTGTAATGAATGCGGTCTTTTCTTCATCGCTTAGACACATATTGATCTGGTGGTATCCAGAATATGCATCTAAAAAACTTAATATTTCACAACCTGCAGTAGAATCAACCAACTGATCGATGCGAGGTAAAGGGAAATCATCTTTTGGACAAGCTTTATTAAGATCAGTGAAGTCTACGCACATACGCCATTTGCCGTTTGACTTTTTGACCATTACAGGGTTAGCCAACCACTCTGGGTGGTTGACTTCTCTTATAAAGCCTGCTTTAAGTAGCTTATCCAATTCTGATTTAATAGCATCTCGTCGATCAGGGGCAAATCTCGTAATTTTTGTTTTACGGGTACTTTATCAGGCCGTAAAGCTAGCCTGTGCTCGATCACCTCCCTGGGGACTCCGGGCATGTCGGATGCTTGCCACGCGAAGACATCTGCGTTAGCTCGGAGGAAGGTGATGAGGGTGTCTTCCTATTTGGGGTCGGAAGTCTCCCCGATGCGAACAGTCTTCGAGGGCTCCTCTGCCCGTGAGGAACCTCTTTGACTTGGTCGTTCGGCTTTGATGTGACTTTAGGCTTCGACTTGCTAGTCGAAGGCTGACTTTCTTCTCGAGTTGGTATTTGACCAACCATCTGGAGGGATCGACGGTCGCAGTTATACGCCATCTTCTTGTCACAATGAATTGTGATCACTCCTTTGGGACCTGGCATCTTAAGACATTGATACCCATAATGAGTAGCCATTAAGAATTTTGCCAAAGTTGGTCGTCCGAGTATGGCGTTATATGTCGTATCAAAATCGACCACATCAAAGGAGATTTTCTCTGTCCTAAAATTACTTGGTGAACCAAATGTTAAAGGAAGAGAAACTTGGCCAATGGGTTTGGCCGAAGACCCCGGTACAATTCCATGAAAAGAGTATCGTACCGGTCTTACCTTTGTCCTGGATACTTGCATCTCGTCCAGGGCATTGGTAAACAGTATGTTCAAGGAACTGCCACCATCAACCAAAACTCGATTGACCCGACAATTGTTGATGGTGGGTTCGACCACAATCGGATATCGACCTGATCGATTCGAAGTGATCGGGCAGTCACCCTTCTCAAAAGAAATGGTAACTTCCGACCACTTCGGTAAATTATTGACAAGAGGAGCATCTATAGAGTTTACCTCTCGTCCGGCAGCTTTGAGTTGTCGTTTCGACTCATATGTTGATGATCCTCCGTAGATGTGCTTAACGGTATGTTGCGGATCTTGGAATGACATCTCTTCATCATCTGATGATTTTTGACCACTCGTATGCCCTACCTGCTCGAGAGTGGGGAGTGGTTCTTTGCCGTTGTAGTAGTCCTCGAGCTTTCTTTGGAAAACTCTAGCGAGCTATGAGGTCGTGTCCTTCCTTTTTATGAAAAGGACACCACCTTAGTTTGTCGTTCTTTCGATCAGGGCGCTTACCTTTGCCTTGATCAGGGTACGACTTGGTGGTTCGTGGCTCTTTATCATTCACAGCCAAGACCTCCTTGGAACCACTGATTTGTGGTTTTTGACCCTTTATCTTTTTCTTGGACTTTTTTGCTTTCTTGTCCTCTTTTCTTCCAACTTCACCTGGCTCTCGAGGAGTATATGTTTCTCGATCGATAGTGTTGTTCCACTCGACCGCCTCGTAAGCGATGATATCGATCGGCCATCTCGAAGAGCTCGACAACAGTGTTGGGAGGATTCAAAGCAATATCCTCCGTTATCCTTCTACTATGGACCCCTTGCTTAAAAGCCCTGATCACAGATGAGTCAGATATTTCCGGAATTGAATTACGAACCTGACTAAAGCGTTTGATGAATTGACGCAAAGTCTCGTCGTTGTTCTGTTTTATCCGGTGCAAGTCGTCTTCCTTTCCGTATGTTGTATTTGCCTTGGAAATTCGCCAGTAGAAGGTCGCAGAGGTGTTGCCAAGAGTAGATCGACTCGAGTGGTTGGTTTAATAACCACGATCGAGCGGATCCTTCGAGCACAGTCGGAAGGTAATTTGCCATTACATGCTCTCCTCCTCCTGCTGCTCGGACAACTGTTGTATAGATTTGAAGAAATTCGATGGGATTCTGAGATCCATCAAACTTCTCCATGTTCACTGGTCGAAAATGAGGTGGCCAATGTGACGTTTCAAGATCAAAGCGAAAATGCCCATCCCAGTAATAACTTCTTGACGCCTTCTTTGCAGGAAAGAAGGGTTAATGTCGCCAGGTGATCGTATACGACGATACCCAGCAACAGGCTGACCTATCCTGTAGTAGGTCTCAGTTCTACGAGGGGAATACTCCTCGTACTCCATCCGTTGTGGATTTCCTTGTCGAAGTGGTGAACGATCACCTCTCCGAGGGGCTTCTTGATCATCAGCCAATCGAAATGTATTTCTCCGAGTAGGGGATCGATGCGACTTATGGCAGTGTCGATTTCTACGTAGTGAAATATTTGATTGACTGGTAGCTGAGGAAGTCGTATTGCTACGACTACCTGATTGATGTCGACGAGGTGCTTCCAGTCTTGTCATCACGGTTCGAAGCCTTTGAGCGATTTCTTCAGCGAAGAGATCGTATCTTGGCGTTTGAGCAAGCTCTTGAGTGGGATTTTCAAGTAAGTCTTCGATGTCTTGGAGTTATTGCACCTCCTTCGACTGATATTGGATGCGCTCAGGCAGGTTCTTCTGAGCTGCAATCTTCTTCCGTCGGATGGCCTCAAAATTCTCTTCATCAGATCTTTGAGGCCTTCTCAATGGAGTGAGAGAATGTCGAGGATTTCTCGCTCATCGGGTTGGTTACGTCCACACCGGTGGTGCCCTTGCCATTACCACGAGGGGGCGCAATGTGTGATCTTCGGGGAGTGTTCTTATCTCGGCCTCCATAAGGCTGACCCTAATCTGAGGGAAGGACGAAGACCTCCCGTTGATGATTCTCACTTGCGCTCGAGGCCTCCCGCTGAGGAGTATTCGAGAGACACCATCCGCGACTTGGAGCAATCCTCTGTAGGGGAACTACGGGTTATAATCGCCTCCGTCCGCAAGTGAGATCTGCGCAGAGACGGCCGAATTTGCAGTGAAAAGCATGCTTGATCCCACCCTTTCGGAGTTACCCGAGAGAGAGGATCACGGATGTTGGTGGAGTCCTCGGAATGGTGGCTCCACTACTACGTAAAACCTTATCACGCAGACGGTTGGAATCGTCATCACGCACGGTTTTTGAACCGCTCAATTTTTATGTCTGTGATAATAGGTGTTATCACGCATTTTTTCAACCGCGTGATAAGTTTAACATAGACGGTTTTTAATAGAACCGTCTATGATATCAAGTATCACGACGGTTCTATTAAAAACCGTCAGGAATTGAAGTATCACGAGCGGTTCTATTACCAAACCGTCTGCGTGATACTTCATAATCGAGACGGCTCTAATAAAAACCGCTCGTGATATTATATAATCACGCATTTGCTTGAGCTAAGAACCGCTCGTGAGGCTTGCATATCACGAGCGGTTCTTGGTTTAAACCGCTCAGTGATTACCTAGTATCACACACGGTTTTGAACAAAACCGTCTCGTGATATGTCCTTCCACTAACTAGTTTTTGTCGTATTTTCACTAGCCTCGGGAATTGCTAGCCATACCCTC
Source organism: Hsuehochloa calcarea (assembly GCA_036346395.1). Lineage (NCBI taxonomy): Eukaryota > Viridiplantae > Streptophyta > Magnoliopsida > Poales > Poaceae > Hsuehochloa > Hsuehochloa calcarea. The sequence goes on along the minus strand of CM070610.1, from coordinate 17,538,630 downwards.
CGAAAACAAACAAGCGTAAACAATGACATCACAGATTATTGTTGACAACTCAAAGTGATCATTTAACTCAAAATCAATTACAAACGAATAAGTAGAAGCAAATACATCACAGATTATTGTTGACAACTCAAAGTGTTCATTTAACTCAAAATCAATTAAAAAGAATGTTTGAAGTATTGTCGCTAGAGTTACAAATTGAATTACAACTAGTCAAAGTGAGTTACAATATTGAATCAATTACAACTAGTCGACGACGTGAAACTCTCCGTCGGGGTTAACGATTTCCGACTTGATGAAGTCAGCAGAGCAACCCTCGAACATGTGTGACCTCGCTCTTCGAGTGCTTTTAACTCTGTGTTCAAGTCCCGTCGCTAGCAAGAGTAAAGTAGTAAGAATATATATTTAAATTTATAATTAGAAAATAACTATAGCGAGATTGACCTACCGGGATCGTGTGTCGGGAATTAATCAATAGCCGCATATGATGGCATACGAGAATGTGCATAGGTGATCTTGTTTTGTCAAGGCAGACCGCAAAAATGGATATACATATATAGGTACAATACCGAGACGCAATATTTACGGAGTATGATATATTATTATTGTGTTGTATCGCTGCATCGAAATCGTGATCTTGTGGGTTAGTGTGGCGCTGCCCTTTGTATTGAAATGCAACTACAAGATAAAATCATTAGACAATTTTATGCCACAAGACATATTCCCTCGCACTTCTCTCACTACTTGGATGATGTGGACAAGAAGATACTCTGCACAAAACGTGCCTTTGAAAATGCTTTGAGATCCAAATAAGCGCTTTGAGCAAATTTACGATAGACCACTCTCCTCTCTTCTCGCTTGGATCGAGTTTTATGATACTACTCAAAGGTTCATCCCGGTAAGATAACCGGTCTTCTCCCAATTCCTAGCTTGGTAAACCGGATCATTAATCATACTATTTTACCAAAAAGCGGGAACTATGATGCAATCAGGGGACATGTTTGGAACATTTTGGATTGCATCATGCATGGAAGGAAATTTGATTTCATTGATGTCATCATAAGGGAGATAGCAGCACAAAGAATGATCGAGTCAAACGGATAAACTTTGCACCATATATTATGATCTTGATCATTCGCCGATCGTTACAATGGAGCTACACCTTCACCCATAAATTCTATAAGCCAAGAGAAGGTCCTTCAATTCCTGCCAATCTTCAGCGCCCTCCTGCAGAAGAACATGAAGCTGAACCTGCTGCTACTACTGCTGCTCCTCCACAAGGTCAAGCCACTATGGAACAAATATATGCTACCTTGCCGAGATGAAGTCGCCTCAGAGACCTTTCAGCGGCGACCACTTCCAGATTGATGCTTTGAGGCGCCCACCACTTCAAGACTTGACGCCCACACCGCCAGCCTTGACGCGCCACCCAAATTCGCAGCGCGCTCCTCCACTGCTCGGTTTGGGCCAGGCGTCGCTTTCGCCTCCACCGTGGTCCTCCCGCCGATCCTCCTGTTGCTCCTCCAGCTTGATCTTCCTCAAGACCCTCCCGCCGAGCAAGAGTTTCTGCTCTATTTAGGTCTTTAGACCTTGTACTGAAAAATTTATAATATCTTTTATGACTACTTGGTTGTATGACCTCGTCTTTGGCTATGCTATCTTTTGCTACTCTGTGTGAGAATGTGATTTTTATGTCATGATTTGTCTTTGCATGAGATGTGGATGAGATATGATTATGATTGAATATATTTGTGGTTGATTATATCTCACTTGTCTCCTGTCGTGGATGTCCTATTTACAAAAGAAACTCTGCCGATTTTTTTTAAAGTCTCTCACAAGCTTAGTTCTTAATGTTCATCTCAACATGGTTTGTTAAAATGAGAGATCATCTAAGTTTCTTTCAAAAGGAGGTTAGTTGAATATGTTTCAACTATCATTTCGAGTGGTTCTCAATATTTTGATTTACAATGGGAGAATATTATGATCAATAGGTTTGTAACCTATCCTTGTTTCTCCTCTCATATCTTGAGAACAAAATTTTCCCTTGGTCATATTAGTTCAATTCAAACTTTTTGTGACCAACCTTGATTTTCTTTTGCAAGTGGTATCGATTTGCAAAGGCTCCTTTTGGCTAAGATTTATCTTGTGTTTTTGGGTGATTTATGCCAAAAGGGGGAGAATGTTTTTATCAATACTCTTCATTTGGATGGTTGGTTTGTGTAAAAATGTCAAAAGAGGAAAATGCATTATTTGTGCAAGCATATATTTTATGCATTTTTGTTTAAAGCTTTATGTTTCACCTCATATGATGCATAGACATAGTTCATTAGTTTAAATTCTTATCTTATGTCTATGAATATCCAAATGTTGTTATTGATAATGGATTTGTCATCAATCACCAAAAAGGGGGAGATTGAAAGATCTAGACCTGCCATTATGAGTTAATGGAGTGTTTTGGTGATTAATGACAAATCCAAATGAAGAGACTAACTCTTTTATCTAGTATTATCTTTGTGTAGTCTCATTTGGATATAAAGGTGAAACACAACGAGGTATGCAATCGACATCTAAATCTTATATATTGTTGCATCTCTCGGATCCAAAATATAGGATTGAACTCAACCTTAAGTTAAACTTGAATATGTGCATATGACCTTATTACACATTTGTGTATACACACATTTAGGGGGAGTTTTATCCTATACTTTGTGGTTTCATTAGTATTGATCCATATTCCATTCTCCGCATATATTTGGGATCTCTACGTTGAAACAAAACCTTTGAGTATACAAAACTTGTGTAGTTCGTATATACTCATGTTATGAGTATATAGAACTTGTGTAGTTCTTGTATACTCATGTTAGAGTAAATATAACTTGTGTAGTTTATATATATTCATTTATTCTCTCATTTATCATCATTAAATTTATGAGAATTTAAGTGGTTATCATCAATTACCAAAGAGGGAAAGATTGAGGTATCTTGTCCCACCATTATGAGTTAATGGTTTGGTGTGGTAATTAATGATGATCACATTGTGGAACTAACATTTTCCATGAGTTGGATATATAGGTTATGTTCCAGGATGATGAAGACTTGGTATGATCATGTGTTGATCATCAAGTCAAGAGCTTGGTGTAAATGATGCATCATGAGTTGATGCTTATCAAGAAGAGATGATCATGAGTTGATCATCAAGACAAGAGAAGACCCATCATGTGTTGATGGAGGTGAAGTGAAGGAATGCATCATGCGTTGATGCATGTGAAGAATCGGGATGGAGAAATCATCATGTGTTGATGATGTTCAAGACAAGATCCTGAAGTGAAGAAATCATCATGTGTTGATGATTGTCAAAGTCAAAGACCCGGACTTGAAGTGATGATGTGCGTCATCAAGCTTCAAGAAGATGCAAGGCAAAGGTATGACTAGCTAGGGCTAAGGATGTGTTCCTAGTCTTTTACCGGTCTTGGTATTTGGTTGATAGACCGGATTGCTAGTATAGGATTGCCGTACTATTAAGAGGGGTCTTGACTAGTAGCATGAGTTAATCATGTGTTGATAGCTCATTGTGTTTGCTCTAGCTCATCTATGCATAGAGCTATTATTTGCGAATGTGTTTTGCAAATAGCCGAGGCTCATGCATTCAATCTTTGTAGCATGGGACTATACTTTGCAAATGTGTTTTGCAAATGGTTGAAGTCCATGCACTTTAGTCTTATGGCATGATGTCGTTATTTGCATAATGCGCTTTGCAAATAGTTGATGCTCATGTTTGATTTCTTGTAGCATGTGACTTAAAGTTTGCAAATGTGTTTTGCAAATGGTGTAAGTCCATGTACCTTTTTCCTTGTGGTATGATTTCAAAAGTTGGCAAATGTGTTTTGTAACTTGTTGGGAATCTTGCTTGTGATCCTTCTTGGCATGGCTTGTCAATTAGCAAATGTGTTTTGCAATTGAAGTTGTTGAAAAGCCATTGCTATTTTCTGTCAGAAAATCGAAGTTCGGTGTGTTAATCATGAAGTTCCGCACTCTGACGGTCCGATTTCCAGTGCTCGCTTTTTCCGAGAGCGTCCGTTTAGGACTTAGCCGATTTTGAAGTGCGGAAGTTCCGCGTGTTACGAGCGGAACTTCCGATTATCGCTGTTCAAATTCGGCGGTTCGCTTTTTTCCAGAGAAGCACCATTTTGGGACTTAGCTAAAATTCGATGTGCGGTAGTTCCGCTATGTGTTGAGCGGAACTTCCAAGATCGGAACTTCCGCAACTCGGTTGGCGGTAGTTTCAACTAAAAATCAAACGGCTAGTTTCGCCCCGACATAGCCGCTTTGTGCTTTTCTCTTCATGCGGTAGTTCCGCCTTTGTACGGCGGAACTCCGATTTTCCCGATTTTCAGGGTTTGTCTCCCAACGGCTAGTTTTTGTGTGTGGGCTATATATAGCCACCTTGGCCGGTTGGGAGAGGTGGCTGGTGCTATTGTGAACTATTTGTGATCCTCTTGAGCTAATAGCAAACCTCTCCTCTCTTATGTGCATGTGTTGCACTTGGTGAGCTTGGAGAGTAAACCCTAAGTGCATGTGTTGCCTTAGGTAGTGGATTGTGTATCCACGTGAGCGTTGACACTTGATTAGTTCAAGTGAAAGTTCGGATTTGTTACTCTTGGTGTTTGCCGACACCTAGACGGCGTGGAGACGTCGTGCGCGGTGATCTTCTCAAGAAGCTTGTGAGAAGACCCGGCGGTTTGTGAGTGGTTTGGTGCTCACCATCTCCAGAGTGGAGGAAGAGCAACCATAGTTGAGCGAGGTGTTGGTTCGGTTAGGAACCGTCCAAGTGGTTGGACTTACTCTGAGGTGCTTGGCTTAATTAGTGGAGCCGGTCCAATTCGTTTGGGCTAACCTCAACGTGGATTAGGGGAGACCGGCAAGTCTCCGAACACCACGGTAAAACATAATCGTGTCATCTTGTTTTTACATGTGTTTTACTTTGAGCTATTTACATTCTTGCTTTAATTGCTTATATATCTTGTTTGATTGCTCATATTGTATTGTGTTCATTTTGTCGGTGCACTTAGTTGAGCCTAGTTGATTTAGGTTTTAATTGTGCAAAACCAATTCGCTATTAGCTTCCGCATTTATATATTGGTTTAGCCCGATAGATTTTTAAAACCGCCTATTCACCCCCCTCTAGTCGGCCACCTCGATCTTACAACATCGAAAGTATTTTTGTCGTTATCAAAGGAGCCAATGTAGAAGGCGAATTGTCTTGGTCGACAGCTGGAAGTTCTCCAAGGTCTCCTCGCAACTTCTCGGAGAAACCATGCGTATACCATGAAAAATGTTGTTGCGGATGAAGTTAACATTGTTTTGGCAAAGCTCGAGGCTTCCAATCCTTCTATCAACCTCTAAGCTCTTGAAGCGGACTTCGACTGCTCAGAGGAAGAAGCAGCCAAGATCTTCGAAGGAGTAATACCCTTCAGAACAAGGTTGCAGAGGAGATGAAGGTTGAATCTTTGTCCCGTAGTGACCAGTTTGGTGGTCCCGAAGAGTGAATGGATGTAATAAAATTGTAAATGTAAAAACTTACGTTTTGTCATCAGTAAAGCTTATGTTTATCTCTCAACTCGTGGATTCATATATTTCCTAGCCCCCGAATGCTTGTGTTAGTAGAAGAACCTATTAAATAAGCAGTATACCCAAAAAAAATAGCATAAGTTGCGAACAACGTACAAAGTATCTATTGATTATGTTGTAAAAAATGATCTAGTTAGCAGTAGGAAACCAATTTGGTCGGAACCAGTGTACGACTTTGACTAGCTTTAGATCTATTTCCATAATCAAAATACCATATAATACATTGTGTGGTCAGAAGATATCATAAGACTTGCTTTGATGATAAAAAAAACTATGCAAAAATGTATACATAAAACAATAAGTGTTCTTATTTATATACATTACCCAAACTGGTTGTAAAAAATTGCTAAGAACCAAAGACATGATTGACACTTCATGAAACATATTCATTCTCAAGTCTTGACTGATAGCAAAGATCGTAAAAACAGGACCGTTGCTAGGAAACTCCTTCTAGTGGGCAGGACCACATGTAGAGAGGACAGATTTCGATTAGGAGGATTTCCGTGTCTTGACCAGTTGCAGAACAAGAGAAGAACGGAATGTTGAAATGAAGGAAGCTAGTCTTTGAATCCTTAAGCATGTAGGTAACTATATCTAGTTGTCTGCGTGATGCTCCTTTTACTTGTTTTTTTCTTTAAGAAAAGAGTGTATGGTCGCTCGTAAGAACCATATCTGTAACGGTTACAACAAGGACCCTTATGGCTTTCACAATTATATCAAAGCTAAAAAGTAAAAGATATCCTTTGGAAGGATGTCGGAGAGCAGTAGATCTTCTCCGATGATCGTAGATAATAATAGTTTGTGACCAAGCAATAGATAATTGAAATAGAAACAACATGACTCATCGAAAAGTAAAGAAATGATGTATCTTTATTGAAATTGAAATAATGTAAAGTACATCTATACATAAAACTTAGCAGTTGCTCAATATTCCAAAAATTAGACATAACATGCCTGTCTGACATGGCTAGTCGTACCGAGCCAGGTCTGGTGACTTCGACCACAATGTATAGACCTTCCCATTTTGGTGAAAGTTTGTTGCAATTTGTTTGACTCTGAATTTTTCTGAGAACCAGATCACGTACAGCTAGACTGTGAGGTTGCACCTTACGACTGTGGTACCTTGTCATGACTTGTTGGTAAACTGTCGATCGTATTAGGGCTTTGTTTCATCTTTCTTCAAGGAAATTGATGCTGTCGAGTTGTCGTTCTGTTCTGGTCATTCTCATTGTAACAATCAGTTCGGGCAGAGCCAATTTTTAGTTCTAGAGAAAGCATGGCTTCAGCACTGTAAACCAGAAAAATGGTGTTTCACCGGTCAAACGACTGGTCGTGGTCCGAATAGCTCATAATATAAAGGGAAGTTCTTGAACCCAAGCTCCTGACCGTTTGATTAACTGGTCGAATACTCGGTGTTTGATTCCTTGTATTATGGTACCATTAGCCTGCTCGAGTGCCCCGTTACTCTATGTGTGAACTACGAAAGCGAAATGTATCTTGGTACCTAGAGCTTCGCGAAATTCCAAAAAATTCCTACTTGAGAACTAGGTATCGCTATCTATGATGATACGACTGGTATACTAGATCGTGTGATCACATTTTTCGTGAGAAATTTTTTGGCAATTTTAATTGTTACTTTAACAACTGGTTGAGCCTCTATCCATTTTGTGAATGTGTCAATCATGACAAAAAGGAATTCGAAGCCCCCGGGTGCTCTTAGAAAAGCTCCTAGAATGTCTAATCTCCGGGTTACAAAAGGCCAAGAAAGAGGTATTATTTGCAAAGCTTGTGCCAGTTAATGTACTTATCGACTATAAAATTGACATTGTATACATTTTGTCATAAGTTCTTGGGACTTGAGCATTGATACATTTACCCGACTTCATTCACTATTAGTTGAGAATTGCCTTTCACTAGTAATATGCGAATCCCGAGTGCCCTAGCTACTCGGAATACTACCAGTAAACCTCGTACTCTGCCACATTGTTTGTAGCGGGAAAGTTTAGCTTAATGGCATATTTAATGTGTTCTCCAGTAAGAGATACCAGGATAGCTCCAGTCCCCGAGCCTTTGAGCATCAAGGAACTGTCAAAGTGCATTGTCCACTCTTCGCAGTGCTCATACTTGGGCCCTTGAGTGGGTTCAGGGTTCGTCCATCGGCAATGAATTCTGCTAAAGCCTGGGACTTAATTACTGTTTGGGAAATGAAATGGAGGTCGAACGCTCCAAACTCAACCGCCCATTTTGCTATTTTCCCTGATGATTCTATTTCTGAGAACTTCACCAAGAGGATATCCAGTAGGTACAACCACTCTGTGGGCTTGAAAGTAATGCCTTAGTTTCCTTGAAGTCATAAAGAGAGTGTGCCTTAGTTTCCTTGAGGCCATAAAGAGACTGTATAACAGCTTTTGTACCTGTGGGTATCATTCCTTTGGTCCATGCAAGACTTCGCTGACTTAATATACAGGTCGTTAGATGTTATCACATTCAACGGCCAGTACAGCACTGACTGCTTGTGGCATTGCAGCGATGTATATCAGCGGTGTTTCTCCCGATCTTAGAGATACTAAGATCGGGGTATTCGTAAGTGTTGGACCGAAAAGACGACTAGAGGGGGGGTGAATAGGAGCACGCTCACTTTTTCACAAATAATTGATTCAATAATATTTTACTTTAGTAGCTATGTAAGCTATTAAGATCAGTATATCAGTACAGCGGAAGACTAATATTGAATCCAATTTAAAACCCCTAACCAATACGACAAAAACAACAAAGATTGAAACAATTCAATGCACTGGTGGTCTGACCTCTGGCCTTGGGCGGTCTGACCAATTCCCTGGTGGTTTGACCTCTGACCTTGGGCGGTCTGACCGATTCCCTGGCGGTCTGACCTCTGGCCTTAGGTGGTCTGACCGATTTCCTCCAGAACAGAATAACAGCCTAGATGACGAAGATGAAAATAGATGAAACTTTTGATCTACTAATCCAAACTTGATGAAACAAGGAACACACCTTCTCTATGATATCAGGAAGCTATTCCAATCGAAGATTGTGATAATTCTTGGAAGAATAGCTATCCTTTTCGATTTGATTGAAGAGAGGTTCAAAACCGGGTCAAAACGAAAACTAGGTCAAAGCTCTTGCTCGTGGGTAATTGATGATCAATATGATCCTAGATAGATTCCCACATGTCACAGCAAGTTAGATCACGTGAAGAAACCAAGCAAAAACTCACGGATCAAAGAAAGACCCAAAATCATCAAATAGAGAGAAAGAACGCAATGAGACAAAATATGATCAAACTTCCTTTGATTGATTGGTATGATCTGGGCTTACAGGCACTCCATCAATGGAGGACAATGCTCAATCCAAGAGCACGAAAATCACATCGAACTATCAAGAACCCTAGCCTCCACAAAAGCTCTCCCAAAGAAAATTAGGGTTTACAATAATTGCAAAAGAGGCGAAGAGGTGGTGCAGCCACCACCCTCTTCTATTTATAGTGGAGGCTTAGACCTTCTAGAAGTTTGATCCTATTGGGCTCCCGTTAAGGCCCAAAACAAACGGGACACTTACGCACGCATTTTAATGCGCCATCTTTAATCCCTTTGACCTAACTAGCTACCCTTGCGCCATCTTGCACCTCGGATTAGCTAAAAGATCACCCTTGTTCATCTTGCGTCACGCTTGAGTTCATTGACCTCACCCGCATCGCCGATCGCTCGACCTCGCCTCTCAAGCCTAGTCCCGATCATCCTCGCCGTTGTTCGTCGTTGACCACCCAAAGAACCTCGCACAACAATAGACAAGTAAACCGAATTTGGGAATAAGTTCTTCACAACTTGACCCATGTTAGTCAAAACATGCATCATGCAACATATATGCCCTAAAACTCATGACTTTGACCTAACAACCGAATATCGCCCCCTCAAAGACAGACGATCAAAGTGAAAACCGGTCAGACCGCCCCTAAGGTCGGTCTGACCGATCACCACTGGCTGGCCCGACCGCCACCTATGGGCCGGTCAGACCGCCAGCTGGGACTTAGCCATTTTTCCTCTCTGGAAAACCAAAACCTACTGGAATTTTCAAACCAATAGAACTTTTGATTGGAGACTCCAAAAATTATGAAACCAAGTGCAAAAGAATCCCCTCTCTTGCCTACACACTCTATTTTTGGCCCAGCTCAATTCTCACTTTCAGAATCGACGGTCTCGATCGCCACCAAGGTCGGTCAAATCGTTATGGATCGGTCGATCGCCACCGGCCGGCCGACCGATTCGCCCGACAAAGACCGAACTTTATCGAAAACTGAGAGACCATGTGACAGGTCCTCCATTCTGAGTGATGAGTATTTGACAGCGTGTTGAATAGATTGAGAGTTGAGTTTTAGGTTTGACCGCTTTGTCTTTGATCGTGATAATCGGAACTACCGCTGTGTATGGAGCGCAAGTTCCGATAATCTGAACTACCGGCGTTGGAAATAGGAACTTCCGTTTAAACTGGGTTTTGAGTTCGGTTGAAGTAATCGGAACTTCCGCACTTGGGGTAGCGGAGTGTCCGATAATACCGACGCTGAGTGTTCCTTTGAGACGAAAATCGGATTTGGAAATGCGGATAAATTCAAGATCGGAAGTTCCGCAATGTTAAGCACGGAACTTCCGATAATCCTCGACAGTGCGGACGTTTCGAAATCGAACTTCCGCCGTGGTAAGTGCGGAACTTCCGATTGTGTCCGTAATCGTGCGTAGAAGGATAATTTGTGATTTTGATTTGTATGAGTTTGAGTCTTATACAAATGTTGATGCTATGATATTGTGCAATGCTATGTGATGTGTTTTTATCCGTGTTGACCGCAGGACATCGAGACGAGGTCGTGGCGAGACACGAGGTGATCGGACTAGGCGCAGTGGCGCTGAGGTCGAACGGCCGGATGTGTCAAGACGGCGTGAATCTTGAGGTGGTTGCGAGTCAAGGACAGTGAGGCGCACGGAGTCTTCCGTATAGGTGCAAGGGGCGAAATGGTATTTTCGCAAAGCGCACAAGTGGAGGCGGTTCCGTCGGTGTAGCGGGCTTAATGGGTTGGAGGCCCATTAAGCAAAGGCTATAAATAGAGCTGAACCCCGTGTTAGGGTTAGACTTTGAGAGAGAAAATTAGGTTAGCTCTAGCTAAAGGTTTTGTCTTGCTTTTGAGAGGTTGTTGGTTTGGAGAGAATGAATCAAAATCCTTGTAATCATTCCTCCGTGTTTCCTCCGTAATCTTTTGATCTCTATCAATGAAACTCGAGGTTTTTGATTACTTGTTTGTGCCTCTCTTATTCCCTTCCCGCTCTTGTTGAATATTTAGGGTTTTGGTGTATCTTTTGATTCGTCCTATGAAATAGCTTGAAACTTGATATCTAGAGTCGCTTTGATATTGCTATTGCATTCTCAAAGTTTCATGAGCTAAGAATGAGAATCTCGCTTATTGTGGGTTTTGGTCTTTCTTGCCCTTCTTCAAGAAATCCGCTTTTGGCTTGATTATTGAATCTTTGTTTGCATTCTTCTCCATAAGGTCAAGATGGTGTTTAGGATGATGTCATGTGAAACTTGACCGAGAAGAGCATTCAAGATTTAGTATTTTGGATTTTTGGGAAAACCCGAGCGCATCGTTTTTCTTGGTCAGACAATCGAACTTCCGATTGTCCAAGGCGGAATATCATGAGCGGAACTTCCGCACTAAACCCGAACTACCGGAGTGCGGAACTATCACGTAGAATCGAACTTCCGATTTTTTACGTAATGCATCAAACCTGCTTTAGTTCTCTCGATTTTGTTTTACTCTTCTTGAGAGGGTTTTATAGATCTTGTTTAAATACATTAAAGGGGGTTCTTAATTTTAAGGCACCATTCACCCCCTCTGCTGCCATTTCGGTCCTTCAATTGGTATCGAGCCGTTAGCTCTTCTTTATAGATCTTAACCGGTCGGTTGAGCCATGGCAACGACAAGTATTCCACCAAGCCTCCAGCCTTTGATGGCCCGGATTACCCTTCCGAAGAGCCGAATGGAAACTTACATCCGTGCTCGTGGGTATGCCATCCGAGAAAGGTGAAGGTTAGATTTGTCGCCTCGCCGATGAAAACATCAATGTGGGAAACATGCCCGATGTTGAGGCAAACGCTAAGGCAAGGAACATTATCATTCGTGGTTTGAGCGTAAGTGAGTTTGATCGCATTTCTCATTTGATTTACATTTACATCCGGGTGACCTCGATGCATACCATAAGGGCACCACCCAGATTAAAACGGTTCGACAAGACCGCCAAGCGAGAATACAAAGAAATTTGAAATGCTTGTCGGTGAATCTCTTGACGAGTGCTTTTCGCGTTTCACAAGATTTTGAGCAACCTCCGAGCGGTCGGTCTTACATACCCCGACTCGGATAACGCCGACGATGCTTTCGACTTGATCTTCGTGTTTGGGAGATGAAAGTGACTACCATCAAGGATAGCACGGACCTCTCGACCACGACTCTTGATGCGCTTTACTCGCCTCAAGACTCACGAGATTGACATTGTCTCTCAAGGTCAAGTCACAATCGATGGCTTTAGTCACCGATCCCACCTCCGGATCTTCTTCTCGAATTGATACGTGGGTTCTCCCTAGTCGCTCTCGTGACATAACCGATGATCGCTAGAGCGACTTGAGGATGAACAAATAGCCCTCCTAGCTCGGAAGTTTTCCCATGCTTACAAGAGGAGGAGGATGGAAAACGAGGAGGTCCTGTGATTTGTTTCGAGTGTGGTGGCCCCAACCACATCCGAGCAAACCGCCCCAAGCTTGGGAAGGGCAAAGGTGACTATGGCGGTCCTAGCAAGAACGACTACATCGACAAGAACCGCAACACGAAGCCCTCAAAGACTGACCAAGGCAAGAAGAAGTTCCGCAACTTTGGGAATGCAAAGAAGTTGCTCCATCGCTGGCCTCACCGCCTCGACGAACCGGACACTAGCGAGGTGGAGGGGTGGAGTGACGATGATGGGAAGGACGATCATGATCCCAAGGACGACGGCAACTTCTCCGCATGTGCTTCATGGCCCTCGGGGCGAATCGAGCGACAATGAGTCAGACTCGACTCGATGAGGTTAGTCCCACTTATGACCAAATTAATGATGCTTTTCTTACGCTAGGTAGATTTCATGCTAAGTCTAGGACTAAGTGTGCCGAGTTGGAGAAGGAAGTAGCTAGACTATCACGGAGCTTTCTTTACTTACATCCGCTCCCTCCCGTGATGATTGTGACACATGTCAGGCTTTGCTTGATGACATGGAAAACTAAGGACCATGCATGATAGTGTGTCCTCTGAACTTGACATGATTAAAGTAGAGAACATTAGCCTTCTTGCTGAATTAGAGATGAGTAGAGTAGCACCTCCTTCATCTACTACTGTTGAGGCTACTGCTTGCACCTCATGTGAGGTTAAGGACAATTCGTTTAGAGGTCTTTATACCATGTTGCTCGATCTGCCTGAGACTTGTGAAAATTGTAATAAACTCAAGATGAACCTAAAACAGGCAGATCACAAACTTGCTGAATTTCAAGCTGCGCTTCTAGAGCCTATTGTTTCTTGTTTAAACTGTCCTAAGTTAATCATTTGAACTAGAATCAGATCCAAGCAGCTTTCAAGAAATGATTGATCACAAGAATAAATTGGCTCAAGATGCTTCTAAGGACCTTGTTAGCTCACCATGCAATCAATGTAATAAACTAAAATGTGATTTGGTTGCTTTGGATGAAAAATGTGTGAAGCTAACTAAGGACCTTCTAGAGACACAGTCATCTGCTCGTATTGTGTGTGCTGGGAAGAAGTCTAAGGGTTTGGTAGAGACGCCTAGCAACGTGAACCAATCTGCTAGCAATAGGACTGTCCCCCAAAGTCTACCGTGCATGCACAAGCCAATCTTTTCTCTCTGTTGGTTCTTCTTCCGCTTCCTTACCTTCTCACGTTCTTCTTCCTCCGCTTCTTCTTGACCTCTCTTTTTGGAGTGTCAAGATCTTATGAACACTCTCGAAAGGTTTGTAGGAGGCAAGAAGAAGCTTAATCTCATTCTAGACAAATCTAAAATTTACAGATTTAATCGTGGTCTAGGATATGATATCCATGAGGATATGAGGAGCATCCACCGCCGTGCTCAAAACCATAGCACTGTGTGTGATCAAAACTAAGCCCAGGATCGAGAAAGTCAATTTTAAGTCACGGGTTTTGTTCAAAGGATTTCGACAACAAGGTGATTCCACCTACGCTTTGCCCTCGTAAGGTGAAGTATCATTGCACCTTCCGCCGTAAGGATGGACATTTAGTTGATCATTGCTTCGTGCACGCCAAGATCGTAGCAGAGATCGTGGCCGAGTCCGTTAGGTACATTCATGGTCACCCTGCACTATGAGTGCACCTAAGACCAACACGAGGTCTAGGGTTGATACAAATGATGTTTAAGGGCAAGATCGAGGACTTGGTTTTTCCGAAGTTTTCGATTTTCGTCCTCATGCTCCCTTCGGTCGTAATCTGCCGCTTGAGGGTAGATCTCGCTTTCCTTTCGAGATGTCTACTCGCTAGCGTGATCAAGATGTTGCGTAATTCACTCGCTCTTCCATAGCGGTGGATTCAAAGAATGACCTTCAGTCCGCATACGCACTATCCGACTTGTTGAGTGACAGAGAGTGTAGGGTAGATAGAGGTCACTCTTGCTTGACTACTTCATTTGTTCGCCGTGTTACTCAGTATTGGGTGTCAAAATCACTGTTGATTCACCCCAAGATCGAGACTTTACTGCTTGACTCGTGGTCGCCGGCCGAAGGGAAAGGTCTGGATTGTAGACTTCGGTTGTTCTCGCCATATGACTGGAGATTCTCGCTGGTTTTCTTCCCTAGCCCGTGCTCGTGTGATGAGACGATCACCTTCGAGATGCTTCATTTGGGCGCCATCGCTAAAGGTACTGTGAGCATTAATGATTCTTTTATTTTAAAAGATGTTGCCTTAGTAAGTAAGCTGCAGTATAATCTGCTTTCAGTCTCTCAGCTTACCGATGACGGTTACGAGGTGAGCTTTAAGAAAAACAATTGCAAAATTCTTGATTCTTTGGGTAGTCTAGTTTGTGGGATTTCTCGATATGGGAGGATCTTTCGTGCTGATTTTTCTAAGTCTTCTGGTGATCCTCTCCGGTGTTTAATTGCTTCTGAATCCCGTGATTTGACTTTACGGCATAGGAGATTAGGTCATATAGGCTTTGATCATTTGACACGAGTCGTGCCACGATCTCATTCGTGGTTTGCCAAAACTCAAGATGGTCAAGGATCTAGTTTGCTCTCCATGCCAGCACGGCAAGATGGTTGCCGCTTCTCACTCTCCAAATACAAGGATAATGATCGATGCACCAGACAACCGCTCCATATGGATACAGCTTGGTCCAAATCTCGAGGCGGCAGGAGGGAAGTGGTATATTCTTGTTGTGGTCGATGACTTCTCGAGGTACTCTTGGGTGTTTTTCTTAGCCTCAAGGATGAGACGCTTACTCTTTTCGTGGTCTTTTAGTAGGCTTTCGTTGAGCTCCTGTGTGCATTACGAGCGATTCAGACCGATAATGGCACCGAGTTCAAGAATTCCTACTTTGAGAGTTTTGTGGTGAGACAGTGTAGAGCACCGCCTCGCTCCATACGCCCCCAACAAAATGGCGTTGTGGAGAGAAAGAACCGCACCTTGGTCGAGATGGCTGGACGATGCTTGATGAGTACTCTACACCTAGGAAGTTTTGGGTGAGGCAATTGCTACCGCTTGTCATGTTTCTAACAGTTTTTCTTCTGCACTCTTGCATCGCACTTCTTATGAGTTGAGATATGGGCGAAAACCCAGCGTCTCGCATTTTCGTGTGTTTGGTTGCAAGTGTTTTATTCTGAAGTCTAGGAACCTAGATAAGTTCGAGTCACGATCTTGTGATGGGATCTTTCTGGGTTACTCGACTTCTTCCCGTGCCTATAGAGTCCAGAATCATGAGTCTAGCAAAATGATAGAAACTCAGGAGGTGACCTTCGATGAGGCCAGTCCGGGGACTAGGCCTGATATCTCAGGTTCTCTAGAGCAGTCTGAGTCCATCTTTGTGGACGATGAGGAAGACGGAGATGAAGGTTGTCTACCTGATCCAATTCTTCCTCCTCCTTTTGAGGTGCCTTCTTCCACTGCACCTCGAGGAGATCAGCCCTTACCTTCTGCTTCTTATGAAGCTAGTGGCTCTATTCCTATCTCATCTGCTAATGAGGTAGAGGCCACTTCTTCATCTCACCCTGGTCCTCCAAGACACATTCAAAAGGACCATCCTTCATAGCAGATCATTGGAGACCTCTTCGAGCGTGTCACACATTCCAAAGCTAGCTTGTCTCTCTTCTGTCTCCATTCTGCCTTCGTCGCCTCTTTTGAGCCCAAAGACGTTTGTCATGCTCTATCTGACGAGTCTTGGACAAACGTTATGCATGAGGAGTTGAAAAACTTTGAAAGAAACAAGGTCTGGTCCCTTGTTGAGCCCCCTCAAGGTCACAATATCATTGGGACCAAATGGGTGTTCAAGAACAAACAAAGTGAAGATGGGTTAGTCATTCGAAACAAGGCTAGGCTGGTAGCTCGTGGTACTCTCAAGTTGAGGGTCTAGATTTCAAGAGACCTTTGGCCCCTGTAGCTAGACTTGAAGCCATTAGAATCCTGCTTGCCTTTGCAGCTTCTAAGGGTTTCAAGCTTTACCAGATGGATGTCAAGAGTGCCTTCCTCAATGGCCTTATTGAGGAAGAAGTCTATGTTAGATGACCTCCGTGTTTCGAGAACCCCAAATACCCTAACCATGTCTACTGTGCTTTCCAAAGCTTTGTATGGACTCAAGCAGCTCCCGAGCTTGGTATGAAAGGCTTAAGTCCTATCTCACGAGTCATGGTTTTGAGATGGGTAAAATTGACAAGACCTTGTTCATCCGCCGCCTTGGCACCGATCTTCCGCTCGCCCGCATCTATGTGGACGACATCATCTTTGGCGGCTCCTCACATACTCGTGTCTCGGCTTTACGACGTTATGAGCTCGAATTTGAGATGAGCATGATGGGCGAGTTGAGCTTCTTCCTTGGCTTCCAAATCAAACAGACTGGAGGGTACCTTTCTTCATCAAGGCAAATACACTCGAGACCTCTGAAGCGCTCGACATGAATGATGGAAAGCCAAGATCAACTCCGATGGCATCTACAATGCTCTAGATCCGGATGAAGACGGCGAACCTGCTGACCAAAAGGAGTTCAGAGCATGATTGGCTCTCTCTTGTACCACACGACCTCGAGACCGGACATACATTTCTCTGGTGTCTTTGTGCTCGGCTTGAGCTTCTCTCACAGATCTCACCGTCAAAGGTGAAGCGCATCTTCGGTACCTTCGAGCTACCATTGACTATGGTATCCGTACTCTTCCTCTTCTTGTCTATCTCTTAGAGCCTTCTCCGATGCGATTTCACGGTCGTTGGATAGATAGGAAGAGCACTTCCGCACTTGCCAATTCATTGGCACTTCTCTTGTCTCTTGGTCGTCAAGGAAGCAATCGGTGTTGCGCATCCCACCGCAGAGGCCGAGTACGTTGTCGCAGCCCGATTCTTTGTCGAGCAAGTGCTTTGATGGTCTCGACCGCAGGACTTTGGGTTAGCTATCGACTATGTTCCACTCTTTTGTGATAACACGTCTGCGATTTGCATTGCCAAGAACCCAGTGCAACATTCTCGGACCAAGCATATTGATATCAGATATCACTTTCTTCGAGACCATGTAGAGAAGGGTGACATTGTGCTCCAGTTTGTGGAGAGTGAGCACCAGCTATCGATATCTTCACTAAGTCTCCGGACGACTCTCGCCACTCTGGGAGAGCTTGGTGGTTTGTCCTTACGGACTACTGTGAGGGGGAGCTATGTGCTACTACTGTATAATATTATATTTATACTATTACTCCTTTCTGGTTGCTTTTCTTTTAATATTTTGGGTCGAAGTCCTTCCAGCATAGGTTAGAGTGGTTCTCTTGCCAAATTGCGTTGACTGCTATTTCTTATCTTGTGCTTCTAGGTTGCTTCAGATTATTGCCTCTTCCTTCTCTAAGTAGAGCTTACTCACTTCTTATAGGTTCTAGCAGGGTCGGGCAACCCTTGGGTAGACAGGGATGTTGTTTGCTCCTTAGTATATGAGTTGATCAGCTGATAGTCCTAGAATCATATGGGGTAGATAAGAACCTGTCTGAGCGATAGTTTTCTCTATATCTTTTCTATGCTCTAAAGGACTGCCTTTTTTGTTTTTTTTCTTATCAGATTCTTGTTTTTGTTCCTTTGGTTCAGGGGGAGTTCTTCTTGGTTATTCCATTTCTTAAATTTGTCATAACTCAACCTGAATTAAAAGATGCATCTCATTCAAGGGAATCGGTTTTTCGTGCATTTCATCTGCATTGCATTATATTCAAATGGAGCCTCATTTATTATCCCTTATGATCTGTGGTCACTGTTTTACATCTTGCCATGATTTATGCTAAACTGCTAGATCTATCATGACTTTTTATGTGTAGTTTAGTCTTTGCCATGCTAAGGTGATTAAAAAATGCTAAACTTGAATTAAAATCTTGTCATGATAGCTCTTGAGACTAGTCTGGTTGAAGCTATCCTTTTATGATTTTCGCCATGTCAAGTAGGCTAAGTTGAGTCTTGTATCTCCTTTGAACTTTTGAGTAAGTTATGTCAGTTTGTTAAGAAAACTTGACTTATCTTTAAAATCGCTGGTCTAAAAACTTCAAAAAAAAATGATCTCTTTTGTGCGAAAAAACTGATCTCACCAAATCTTTCTCATGAGACGGCTTACCATTGCACTAGGCATGAACTCAGGGGGAGCCTTGGATGACCTAAGATCATCTCCTTAAGTCTGTTGCTTGGAGTGGTCGCATAAGGCTTGGGATCTAGCACATGGCTAAAAAAAATGGTTGAAGCTCAGGAGACAGTTGTGGATGGCACCTAGTCCAGAGCTTGCTTTACTGAGATAAAACCATAAAAAGCCTTCAGAAAAAGAAAAATGTGCTAAAATTGCTTATCTTTAAAAAGACCAAGTTCTGGATAAAATGAGTCTTTCTTCAACTGGTAACACTCTAAACTGTTCGATATGAGTCTTCTTGGTTCAACTTAGATTATTTGACATGGCTTGTATCATCCTTTGATACCTTTAGCTAGACTGCAATCTTGGTTTAATTGACTTGCTAAAGAATTGGATCATTAATCAGATTATGGACTTTCTGTCTTAGCTATTCTATACATCAATTGTCATGATCTTGATAGCATTCTTCTGTGTTATGGCTTGGTGTAATTCTCTAATAGTCATTTTGGATAATCTACATGGCTCCTAATGCTTAAAATGAACATCATATAGTCTTTTCCTCCCTTTTCTACATCTTGATGATTTTATTGCCAAAGGGGGAGAATTTTGGAGAGAAAAAGCCTTCTGGAGAAAAGCCTTGAGTTTTGTGCGAAAATTGAAAAGCTTTGAGTTTTGTGCGAAAATTGCTCTTTCATCTCATCTCAAGTCTTTCTCTTTTGTCAACATGGTCTTGAGCTTAACTACTCTTGTTTAGACCTTGGTTGATTTTAAACTCAAACTCATCTTATGCTTTTTCGGTGATTGTCAATATACTCATCAAGGGGGAGATTGAGAGACCATGTGAGAGGTCCTCCATTCTGAGTGATGAGTATTTGACAGCGTGTTGAATAGATTGAGAGTTGAGTTTTTAGGTTTGGACTGTTTTTGTGCTGAATCAGGATAATCGGAACTACCGCTGTGTATGGAGCGGAAGTTCCGATAATCGGAACTACCGGCGTTGGAAATAGGAACTTCCGTTTAAACTGGGTTTTGAGTTCGGTTGAAGTAATCGGAACTTCCGCACCTGGGGTAGCGGAGTGTCCGATAATACTGACGTTGAGTGTTCCTTTGAGACAAAAATCGGATTTGGAAATGCGGATGTTCCGAAGATCGGAAGTTCCGCAATGTTAAGCACGGAACTTCCGATAATCCTGACAAGTGCGGACGTTCCGGAAATCGGAACTTTCGCTGTGGTAAGTGCGGAACTTCCGATTGTGTTCAGAACTGTGCAGAGAAGGATAATTTGTGATTTTGATTTTGTATGAGTTTGAGTCTTATACAAATGTTGATGCTATGATATTGTGCAATGCTATGTGATGTGTTTTTATCTGTGTTGACTGCAGGACATCGAGACGAGGTCGTGGCGAGACACGAGGTGATCGGACTAGGCGCAGGTGGCGTTGAGGTCAGAACGGTCGGGATGTGTCGAAGACGGCGTGAATCTTGAGGTGGTTGCGAGTCAAGGACAGCGAGGCGTACGGGAGGCTTCCAGAAGGTGCGCAAGGGGCGAAATGGTATTTTCGCAAAGCGGCACAAGTGGAGGCGGTTCCGTTCGGGTGTAGCGGGCTTAATGGGTTGGAGGCCCATTAAGCAAAGGCTATAAATAGAGCTGAACCCCTGGTGTTAGGGTTAGACTTTGAGAGAGAAAATTAGGGTTAGCTCTAGTTAAAGGTTTTTGTCTTGCTTTTTGAGAGGTTGTTGGTTTGGAGAGAATGAACTGAAAATCCTTGTAATCATTCCTCTGTGTTTCCTCTGTAATCTTTTGATCTCTATCAATGAAACTCGAGGTTTTTGATTACTTGTTTGTGCCTCTCTTATTCCCTTCCTGCTCTTGTTGAATATTTAGGGTTTTGATGTATCTTTTGATTCGTCCCTATGAAATAGCTTGAAACTTGATATCTAGAGTCGTTTTGATATTGCTATTGCATTCTCAAAGTTTCATGAGCTAAGAATCTGAGAATCTCGTTTATTGTGGATTTTGGTCTTTCTTGCCCCTTCTTCAAGAAATCCGTTTTTGGCTTGATTATTGAATCTTTGTTTGCGATTCTTCTCCATAAGGTCAAGATGGTGTTTAGGATGATGTCCTGTGAAACTTGACTGAGAAGAGCATTCAAGATTTAGCATTTTGGATTTTGGGAAAACCCGAAAGACTGTTCTTGGTCGGGACAATCGAACTTCCGATTGTCCAAGGCGAATTATCAGAGCGGAACTTCCGCACTAACCCCGAACTACGGAGTGCGGAACTATCACGGGTAGAATCGAACTTCCGATTTTTGATGTAATGCATCAAACTGCTTTTAGTTCTCTGATTCTGTTTTACTCTTCTTGAGAGGGTTTTATAGATCTTGTTTAAATACATTAAAGGGGAGTTCTTAATTTTAAGGCACCATTCACCCCCCCCCCTCTGTTGCCATTTCGGTCCTTCAAAAACACGTGAAACGACAAACCATAAACGTCATTGTCAATTGTCACATCATCCTAAGATCTGGAGCATATCCCCATGATGTCCACAATCTCCCCCTTGATGAACACATTGGCAATAATCCAGAAAATATAATTTGGAGGTTTGAAAAGTAAAATACTTTTGTTTTCACACAAAGGCACAACTTGGTCCATAAGCAAGAAAAAGTTATAAAAATGACCAAGCTGGCATCAGAATAGCATAGGCAAGTGAGATAAGGCAAAAGAAAGCATACAAACTTTGATTTCCATAAAAGAGTCAAAAATCTCACTTAAGGTCCATATGAAAAAACAATTGTTCAAATGACCTATGATCATTGTGAGGATTAATAAATGCAATTCAAGTTCAGAAGAATCAATACGACAATAAGAATGCAATTCAAAAACTCCCCTTCACTAAGATCCACAGATTTCAGAAAATATCAAATTTTCAATTTCTCCCCCTTTTTATCATCGTTATATATCTTCTCCCCCTTTGTACAGCAATGATATATCTTCTTCCAACATTGAAATATCCATCTTCTCCACACATCTTCTCTCCCCCTATGTACAGCATTAACACATTTTAACACATCTTCTCCCCCTTTCACAATGGAGTCATCAAGGAATCACGCCTTCCTCTTATCCAGAGATAACAAATACAGAATGAAGAAAGAAGCATAAGAAGGATTATGCATGCAATGCAATGGAGTGGAGTGGCTTCATTTTTGTATTTTTTAATTTTTTGATTACAAGAAGCTTTGGAGATTAACCAAAAGAACAAGCCAGTATTTCTAATATTGCACAAACAACATATCAAGCCTAACAACGCTAGCAAGATCATGCTAAGACATATATATCAAAGCTAAGCACGAAGACTCAAAAGTAAAGCAGTAGATTTGATCAATTTAAGCAAAGCTTCAAATTCAGCAAGTTCATCAACAGGGATCCTAAAGTGAAACTGGCCATGCCAAAATGTCAAAGTGAGATCAAAAATCTAACAAATACCACATTAAGAGTCAATCAGGTCCTGTATTGAATCATTTTGCTCAAATTTCTCAAAAGCCAATTTGTCAACAGTTTTCTCATTTGCACTGAATATTGAAGTTGACTAATGATCTAACTTAGTGACAAGATCCTGGACTAGGAGCCATCCACAAACTCATCCTAAGCTTCGACCAGAAGTTGATTAAAGGTATATCTTAGTGAAGAAGATCATGGACTAGGAGCCATCCACAAACTCTTCATAAGCTTCAACCAGTGCGACAAATCTTGAAGTTCATGTCATTTCTGACAAACAGTCCCCATGAGATCGTCTGGATCATCAAACTATCTCCAAGTTCATGTCTTTGACAAGAAGTCTCGTAAGAAAAGTTTTGCACAATTTAAGCATAAGACAATCTTGATTTTTCATTGTTTCAAAAGAGCAGTTTTAGAATCTCAAGAACACAAGAAGCACAAGTAATGGCCAATTTTAGATTCAAGAGCTAACCAAGCAATTCTGACAGGGCCAATGTCACAAAAGGAGCACTAATTGCGCAACTAGCTAAAACATCCACAAATTACAATTTTCAGTTCGAGTTGTTTTAGAGTTCTAGCTCATACAGCAAAGACTTGTCTGTATATGTGAAAGCATGATAATTCTAGCAAGTCAAAGAACTAGACATGGCATTGAGCAAGAATTGAAATATTAAAGCTCCAAAAGGTAATAGGCAAAGCTTTATCAATTTTAAAAGATAAGTAGAAAAACTTATATTACAATGCATCTTTTTAGATTTTTCATACCACCTGTTGTATTTCTCATATGAATGCAATATGATACAATGAGATACAATAAAATAATCTAAAAACCTAAAAAGTTCAAAAATATCAATAAGTTCGGAAAAAGAATAAGAAAAGATCAAAAGAACAAGGTAAGATCAGAAAAGATCAAACTCCCCCTCAAACTAACCCATAGGGATAACTTACCCCTAACTCGCTTCTCAAGGTGGCAAACCTAGTTGGGGCTAAAGGCTTGGTGAGGATATCAGCCAGTTGAGCCTCGGACTCCACAAAAGCTCTCCCTAAGAAAATTAGGGTTTACAAGAATTGCAAAAGAGGCGAAGAGGTGGTGCAGCCACCACCCTCTCCTATTTATAGTGGAGGCTTAGACCTTCTAGAAGTTTGATCCTATTGGGCTCCCGTTAAGGCCCAAAACAGACGGGACACTTACGCACGCATTTTAATGCGCCGTCTTTAATCCCTTTGACCTAACTAGCTACTCTTGCACCATCTTGCGCCTCGGATTAGCTAAAAGATCACTCTTGTCCATCTTGCGTCACGCTTGAGTTCATTGACCTCACCCGGCATCGTCGATCGTTCTGGACCTCGGCTCTCCAACCCTAATCCCGATCATCCTCGCCGTTGACCGTCGTTGACCACCCAGCAACCTGCAAAACAATAGACAAGTAAACCGAATTTGGGAATAAGTTCTTCACAACTTGACCCATGTTAGTCAAAACATGCATCATGCAACATATATGCCCTGAAACTCATGACTTTGACCTAACAACCGAATATCGCCGCCTCAAAGACAGACGATCAAAGTGAAAACCGGTCAGACCGCCCCCAGGGCCGGTCTGACCGCCCACCCTGGCCGGTCTGACCTGGGACTTAGCCATTTTTTCTCTCTGGAAAACCAAAACCTACTGGAATTTTCAAACCAATAGAACTTTTGACTGGAGACTCCAAAAATTATGAGACCAAGTGCAAAAGAATCCCCTCTCTTGCCTACATACTCTATTTTTGGCCCAGCTCAATTCACACTTTCTATAACTGGCCGGTCCGACTGCCACCAAAGCCGATCAGACCGGCCATGGATCGGTCAGATCGGCCATCTCTCGCCCGATCGATCGATTCGCCTCGACAAAGATCAACTTTGTCGAAAACACGTGAAACGACAAACCATAAACGCCATTGCCAATTGTCACATCATCCTAAGATCTGGAGCATATCCCCATGATAACCACAGTAAGGTACCTTCTGAGTTCCTCAAAGGCATCATTTGCTTCTTTAGTCTATTCAAAACTTTCATGTTTTCAAAGAAGCTTAAAGAAAGGTAATCATTTTTCTCCTAACTGTGCTATGAAACGACTTAGCACTGCCATACAACTGGTTAGTTTTTGTACTTCTTTCTTTGTGGTAGGAGGGCCCATCTGTTCGATGGCCAATATCTTTGCTAGGTTTGATTCAATTCCTCTAGCCAAAACTAGGAATCCGAGAAGCTTTCGATAGGAAACTCCAAACACACACTTTTTCGAATTCAACTTAAGGTTGTTCCTTCTTAAGTTATCGAAAGTTTCTTCTAGGTCAAAAATATGATTGCCAGCAGTAATACTTTTTACGACCAAGTTATCAACATAGGCCTCTAGATTTCGACCTATCTGTAGTACCTATCTGTGGTCTAAAGGTCTTTTGCATTAGCCTTTGAAAAGTAGCACCAGTATTTTTGAGACCAAATGGCATCTTAACATAGCAATTAGTGTCACATGGTGTGATGAAGGAAGTTTTCTCTTCATCTGTAGGACCGTAAAGGCGACTAGAGGGGGGTGAATAGACGTTTTCTTAATTTTTCGCCTTAATCAAATTCAACACGCACTTTTCTCCTTTAGCTATGAAAGCTAAGGAGATCAGTGAACGCACAGAGGAAGCCTTGTGCTGAATCTGATTACCCCCTTTAACCACAAGACTCAACACTGGAGAATTGATCTCAGGTGGACTGGTCTGAACACTGGCGGTCCGACCGGCGGCCAAATGGCGGTCCGACCGCTGGGAATCGATTCGACCGGCCGTTAACGGGCGGTCCGAAGGCTGGCAATCTGAACGCCGTTTCTAAATCGGTCGGACCGATTTAGTCCAGTACCAAAACACAAATCCCAAATCCAAAACGAAAATTGGTCCAACTTTTGATTCAACCAATGAAACTTGACCAAATTTGGAGCACACCTCCCTAAGGATATCTGAGATCTATTTCTAGCGACGATCGTTCAGATCCACTTCAAATAATCGACCTCTTAAGGTTTTACCAAAGAAGTGCTCAAACCCTAGAAATATGAAAAACTTGATCCAAAACTTGCTTGTGGGGGATTGAAGATTTAGATGGTTCTAGGAGTATTCCCACACATCAAAGCAAGGTAAATGAGGTCAAGAGACCAACCAAAATCAACCGGATCAAGGAAGCACCACAATCGTCAAAAGAGAGAAGAAAGCAAATGAGACTTCATCAATGAACAAGCATTCATGGATTGATTGATTCAATATGATGCTTGTCAAAGCCACTCCCTCAAGGAGGACAAGAGCTCAATCAAAGAGCACACATACAAATTTCTCCAAACCCTAGTCTCTCCTCTCCTCTCCTCTCCTCTCCAAACCCTAGAAAAGTCTTGGAGTTTCCAAATCAATGCTTCAAGGGGTTTTACATCTCCCCCCTTTCTATTTATAGGAAGGCCTAGGGTTTCTCACATGGGCTCTCATTAAGGCTCAACAACAAATGGGATACACACACACACATCTGTTGAAGCAATCGCCTGCTTCACCACGTGTAGGTTGATCAGCGGCTCTCATCATGTCGGCAAGTCTCTCCCGTCCGAATCCCATCGGAACCTCCAAGGGACTTGCACCGACTTTCGCACCGCCTGATCCAACCAGCTGCAACGAACTGCCCGTTCGATCCATCTTGCCCATTCTGCACTATGCTTGAGTCACACGACCTCACCCGGCATCCATGATCGTTCTGGACCTCAGCTCTCCAAGCGTAGTCCCGATACACCTCACCGCTGACGCCGTTGACTGCAAGCCACCGCACAAAGAATAGACAAAAAATCGCCTCGGGAACAAGTTCTTCACAACTTGACCCACGTTAGTTCAACAATGCAATATGCAACAATAAAGCATTGAAATTCATACATTAAACACATTCCAGACACAACAATGCCAAAAAGGCACACTCCAAGTGATTGGCGGTCCGACCGCCTTATCTGGCGGTCCGACCGATTTCAGCCGGTCCGATCGATTCCATAACGGCGGTCGGACCGCCGAAAGGACTTAGCCAATTTTTCATCTCGAAAATCCGAAACCTTCTGGAATTTTCAAATGAATAGAACTTTCGACTGGGAGCTCCAAAAATTATGTGACCACATCAAGGAGACTCCCCTCACTTGCCTACACATCCTACTTTTTGCTCAGCTTCAAAACCCACCAAAACCTGTGGGCGGTCGGACCGGCAAGCATTGCTTGCCGGACGCTTCCATCGCCGGCCGGACCGGGCTGGCGGTCGGACCGCCAATGACTGACAAAGATTGAAGCAAACCCGAAAACGCGAGATTTTGCAAACCAACAATGCCATTGCCAATTGACTCATCATCCTAAGATCATGCACATATCCCCACGATATTCACATCATCTTTACTCGTATTAATATGGTGGTACCCTGAAGACGCAACTTACACCCAAAGGTAGAATCTACAAGTTGATCAATGCGTGGAAAGGGAAAGTCATCCTTCGGACAAGCTTTATTAAGATATGTGAAATCGATACACATTCTCCATTTCTCATTGGCTTTTCTAACCATTACAGGATTGGCGAGCCACTCTGGGTGATCGGCTTCATGAATAACTCGAGCCTTGAGGAGCTTGTCAATCTTCGACCGGATTGTCTCCTTCTGATCTAGTGCAAAGCACCTTAGCTTTTTCTTTACCAATTTCTTGTTAGGCCGAAGAGCTAACCTGTGCTCGATCACCTCACTGGGAACTTCGGGCATGTTGGATGCCTGCCTGACGAATACATTCGAGTTGGCTCGAATGAAGGGGACAAGCTACTCTTGCCATTTAGGATCTAGACCTGCCCCGACCAGTACTTTTTGGATGATTGCACTAGCATTTGCTAGTCCAGATGATGTTTTGATGTTTTCCAAAAGAGCGTCTTCATCGAATGGAACTTCCTCGGTCTGGTCGGAGGATTTTGGGGCCATCTTTGGCCTAAATGGAAGATGGATTAGTATCTCTGGTCAGAAGTTCATCGACCAGTTCTAGGGATTTGCGATCACATGCATATGCCATCTTTCTATCCCCTCGAACCGTAATAATCCCTTTTGGTCCTGACATCTTTAAACTCAGATAACTGTAATGCGTGGCTATTATGAATTTTTTCAATACCGGATGACCAAGAATTCCATTGTATGTTGTTTCAAAATCAACTACATCAAACGAAATCTTTTCTGTTTGGAAGTTATCTAGTCTTCCGAATGTAACCGATAGGGAAAACTGCCCTTCACAAGTTTTACTTTTGACTTGGGAATTTACAATTCTTTTAATGCTCCTCAGAACAAAATATTTAAAGAACTACCACCATCTACCAAAACTCGCTTAACTTTACAATTATTAATAGTAGATTCTACAATAATAGAGAACCTACCTGGTCGAGTTGATGGATAGGGCAGTTTTCTTTGTTGAAGGAGATGACTATCTCCAACCACCTGGATAGCTTGACGGTGATCGAAGATTCGACGAGGTTCACTTGGCCTTCAGATGGTGTCTTGATTCGTATGAGGATCCGCCAAATATCATGTCGACGGTGTGCTGTCGTTCCAGATACTCCAACTCTTCATCGCCATCTTTGTCCTTCTTGGAGCTTAGCTCTCCAAGTTCTTGTATGGAGGGAAAAGGACCCTTACCTAAATAGTAATCCTCTAGTTTCTTTTGCCAGGCTCGGTAGGTGTGCAGATCATGCCCTACCGCCTAATAAAGTGGGTACCACTTCTTATTCTTTTTGTGTTCATCGATCGAAGTTTTCGCTTTGTTCCGACCAGAATAATCATTCTTGCCATTGGTAAACTTTTCAGGAACTACAAGGACCTCTTTATTATGAGGCTTGCGATTCTTCAAACTCTTGAGAGACTTCCTTCAAACCCTGCAAAGTGCAACTTGGCTTAGTAAAACTATCAAACCCTGAATGTCATCCCACAACTGGTGTTTAGAAGTGTGCAAGCGGCAGGACGTATGCCGGCTTGAAAGGGACACCGAGGAAAGGTGAAGTTTGCCGGTCGCTGAGGGGTAGGTTGACTCCGCGTTCAACTACCATAGTCGCTGAGGTAAACATCCCGTACAACGTATGGGCGTAACCCCATATGGGTGAGATGACGGAAGGAGCAAGGTAGTTCGAAAGGTTACTGTGACGATCGCTCAACTACATGACTACGGAATCATGTGGGGTAACGAGTATGATTGTCTCTTGTGGGTACAGTGTACAAACTCTGCAGAGTCAAAATTGTTTAAACAGCCGCGCCTACGGTCATAGGCGAACATGGGAACTTAACTTGAGGTAGTTCTATTTCAAAAAATCTTGGTGGGTGGAGTGAAAACCAGGTCGGCTCATCTAGCCTGAGGTTTGGTATTTTCTCTGGATCGTCGTATCCAGTGTGGTTAATGTATGGAGGTAGCTCCAATCAAATTAAGTATTTGTAGAGTCTCCGATGGAGGGAATCTCTACTGTTATTTAATATTGCAATTACCTTCTTTAATAAAATGCACTTTGTTTAAAATGCTAAGTCACAGGGATTTGTAATTATGATATTTACAAATATTGCTTAGCGCAAATAAAAGAACCCGAGCCATCCTTGTTTAGCCTTGCATGTATATTATTGCATCTGTTGTGTTGGCTCGCGAGCACGGTTGTTGTGCTCACTCTCGCTCTTTCCCCAACTCTCATAAGAAGAAAATCTTGGAGCTTACGACTGTTACGAGGGACTAGACGTCTGAAGACCCATGATTTTTGAAGCGTAGTTTAGTCCTTAGCTGATCTAGTCTCACCTCGGTTTAGCTGACTTCGTCGGTACTTGCGTGCATCCCGTATTATCTGAGTCTTTCGGGTAATATCGGACGCACACAGGTTTCCCCAGTCGCTTGCCTGTGGAGAGATATGCTCTCACCCTTTTTTGCTTCCGTTGTCGTTTTCGCTATTTTTGTAATGTAATCTTTTGGCCTGTTCGGCCATTATTGTAAAACTCAACCCGAAGTGGTCTATGTAAACTCTGATGTGTTGAATTAATGAATAGCACGATGTTTTCACAGAGGATTCTGGATTAAGAAATCCGGATCCGACATCAACACAAGCCCAGTTCACAGATTGTGAACCCGAATGGCTTGTCAGTCATCAAGATGACGAACCACGCTACTACATCTGGGAAAACAGTAAAGGTTCGCCACATCAAAAGCCCTTTGCGTACGAGCTTTAGAGGAAGAATACTCAGGTAAACTCAACCTGCTTCTCAAGGCAAATGAATGTTCGGCCAATTTGACCTGAATTGGCATCGTTTTGGACCACCAGCTCTGTAAATGAAAAGAAGAGATGTCCCATTCCCTATGGCATGGTCAGTGACATGCTGATTAACAGGAGCTGCAGAAGATAATCGCAATGAAGAGAGCATAACTGCTGCAGCCGAACTGTACTACATGACAAAAATGCAACCCAGTAGGCCTAATTGTTTTATGGTGTGGTTGTTGGTTGGGTACGGGTCCAAGGACCGAGAGTAGAGCACTCTAATCATTGGCAGGGCTCTTCTCTGTCAAGGTATTGAGGTTTTGAGGCTTGATTAGATAGGGAGGCGAGGGATCGCCCTCCAAGCTTGTCCGGGACTCTCCCTGATGAACAAAGAGATTCTGATCTTTAGCCAACTGATTAGAAACTAACTTTATTTATTTTTTGCTTGATTGATAATGAGTATAAGCTATCCTTTTTACAAGGACAACCCGACTTGACTCATAAGAAATAATCTATAAGAGAACTTATCTCTAACAGTCTAATCTAATAATAACTTGCCTAAATAATAGATAATACCTAACACCTAATAGATAGATTTCTTAATAATAAATCATGCCTAATACTTGTGGGTATTACTGGTCATGTGCTGCTTCACTACTAATGCGCTACGGTACTCATCTGGGTATTGGACCATAACATTTAACAATGTGCTTGTGCTGTTAGATAGCTGAGGTCTGAGGAGGGATGTTGATGCAAGGATGCAACATATGCTGTACTAGGAGTAATGATGATATGATATCACCTTAATTACATATATTGTACAGCTTTGCTGGCAATAGTCAAATTTGTTGCCACATGCCAGATGTGTAAGTGTGAAGATGTTTTCTTCGTATTTAGGCGAATACTAACCCAGTTATTCATCTGATAGAACTATGATTGATGATCTTGTCTTTGTATGAAAATTGAATGATGATGATGATGATTCAATTTTATTCTACATTTATTTTAACTGATTATGGCACAAAGGTCAGTGTACCACTTTTCAACCTTGCCTAGTAACAATGTGTGTATGCTCTTTTTTTCCATCAGTTTGGTATTGCAAAATGTCATGTTACAAAAACTGTCTCTAGGATTCCCAGAAGATAATTTCACCATTGTCGCCAAGAAAACCTAGATCCTTGAGCCTCCTTTCCTGGTAGTACTCAAGGCCATCCAATTCTTGCTCCCTCTGCTTGAAAATATCATCAATTTGATGTAGTACTTTCTTTTCACCAATCCTCACTCCAATGGCAACTTGATGTCTTGATTGCAAATCCTCTCTTTTCAGTACTTCTTCATCCTGAATAATTTTATGCATGTTTTATAAGATTAATTAGGACAACCAACAAAAACGAAAGGAATAACATTCTTGGTTTAATAGTCAGACCTCTTCTATTGTGGTGTGATAGGCAGCAAGGGCAGATTTGCAGGCATTTCGGATGACTTGGCATATTGATTCCTCATTGTCAAGACTTACAGGCAATTCAAGGTGGTCCCAAACTGTATTTCTAAAGAGAGCTTCCAGGAGAAACGCATCTGTTCCCCCAAGACAAAGTAATCGCAGGTAAGGAAGCATTTGCGGGGGAAGTAGTTCGCCAAGGACAACATCGAAGTATGCAGTCTCCCCCAGCCCATTTAACTCTGCAATGTCGAGCTTGTCTCCATAAAATGGGTCAGATTCAGGGATCTCCAGTGTCAAAGTATATGCATCCCTTGATGAGTTTGATTCGGTGAACCCATAGTCAAGTGCTAATTCAACATTACTCTTGTCCAGGTCATACTGAATATAAATCTGTCAAAGCATCATTCATTTATAAGTAAGCACAAATCTAGCTTATTCACTTGAAACTCATTAAATTTGTTGGTGACGAAAGGCAACGGCAATATTATACTTATGCCTAGTGCACATCTGCAGGGCATTTGATTTAACAATATAATGGAACTTCATGTGTACCTGTTCTCCAGATTTAACATCCACTGGCGTTCGCAAAGAGAACACAACATCCCTACCAAAAAGGCCCTTTCCTTTGATATCCCAACAGGATTCTTTTGAGGTAATATCAGCATCGTGATTTATCTGATTTGGCAAAGCACCAAAATGATTATAACATAATGTATTCCCAATCTTCCAGGTGTATGTGTGATGTACTGAGTGAAAAAGTACAGAAAAGCACTCTAATGAAAAATATTTGAATGCTTGACATGACAACATAATCACCAAAATTGCAAGAATAGAAGTTGGCTTGCAGCCTTTTGTATTAGCAATTTGATCATGTCGACATGGTTTGTGTTCAAAGATTCTACCAGGTCAGCAAATGGTATGAGAGCAAGCTTATCTCCACGAAGCCCTGAAAACACCCTTGATCTGAGTATTCCAAATGCCCATAGGAAATCATCAAAAGTTATGGTACCAGGGAAAAGGTCCTCATTCGCGCTTATGATCTCAGCTTCAACATTATCGAACTCGCTCTGCACATACTCTTTCACACCCATTGTTGTGCTCAACAACTGTGTTCCTGCAAGGGGCAGAAGCATACAAAGTTACTAAAGCTAGTAACTACTAGTCCACAAAATAAGTTCGAATTTCTAAAGAGAAAGCGTGGATTTTGCATTGCACCCTAACCTTGTATCTCCAAGAGCTCCTCTTCTGACCTGCGCTGGAGGCACGAAGCAACAACTCAAAAGCATCAGCACGGCACAACGCTGAGGACGTGAAGAACCACCAACCAAAGCAGCAAATTAAGATCATTTTATCAAACACATGGAGAGCGGTCAGCGTCACCTCACTCACCAGAAGATGGTGGAGTCGGTCTGCCGCGGAGGATGGCGAGGTAGGGCGCCCACGGCGAGTCCGCGCGCGCGCGCGCCTCCCGGAGGAGCAGCAGCGCGACGGCGACCCACGGCCGTAGGTCCCCGCCGCAGGCACGGCCGATGTCGGAAGCGGCGACGGCGTCGGCGTCCATCCAGAGCTTCTTGGGCACCACGGCGACAACCTCGCCGCGGAGCAGGTCCCGCGCCGCCACGAGGCCGAGGCCCTCCGGCACGGCGGCCGGCGACGCCGCGCCTGCTTCCGCGCCGTGGGAGAAGAGCCAGCGCCGGAAGTCCTGCAGCGCCGCGTCCGAGGGCGCGGAGGACGACGCCGCCCCCGTGGCTGCAGCGGCCGCACGGGGGCGCGGGCGGAGGGGCCGTCTCGGCCTCCTGGGGAGGCGGAGGAGGGGAAGGGGTCGGTGGCCGGAGAGGAGCTGAGGCGGGAGGAGGAGGAGGTGGAGAGCGGCCATCGTGCAGTGGCGCACGGACTACGGGGAAGTTGGATGCGGAGAAGGGTCGAATGGTGGATAGTTCGGATTGGAAGACGACGACCGTTGGTTTTGCTACTTCTATATGGCGGGAGTGGATATGATTAGGGCCGGGGCCCTGAACTGTAGTTTTGGTAGCTGACATTTTATGGCCTTGTGCTAAAACTATAGTCGGATATTGTATATACGAAAAATAAATAGCAATGTTGTTGATGTTACCATGAAGATAACATATTCAACATTAAAACCATCGATGTGACCTCATCAACATTATTATCTAAATTAATTTCTAGGAAATATAGTCGAAAAATAGAACACCATGTATATGCATAAATATAATTAAAAATTGAAATAATAAGTGAAGTAGGATTACAAATTTAAGAATAACGATTAGGCACAATCGAAATCGTGCACGTATGGCTCCAGCGGCCCCAACACGGCATAAATCGTCCATTGCGGCGAATAAGTGACGTAGCACCAGAACCCAATGATGATGATACACAAAGATTAAGAGTACAAGAAAACAACACAAGCTTGAGAGGAAAAATTGTGTGCTTCAGATACTGTATATACGAAAAATAAACATCAATGTTGTCGATGTTTCCATTAAGATAACATGTTCAACATTAAAACCGTTGATGTGACCTCACCAACATTATTATCAAAATTAATTTATAGGAAACATGGTCGAAAAATAGAACACCACCTATATGCACAAATACAATAAAAGATTGCAATAATAAGTGGAGTAGGATTAAAATTTTAAGAATAACGGTTAGGCACAATCACAACTATGCGCGTATAGTTCCCAGCGTCCCCAACACGTACAACACAAATCGTCTATTGCGGCAAATAAGTGACGCAACACCAGAGCTCAATGACGATGATACACAAAGATCAAGAGTACTAAACAATAACACAAGCTTGAGAGGAAAAATTGTGTGCTTGAGGCCTTGAACTCACAATAAGTGACACTGTCACAACGAGAATCCAATGGGGAACAATTAATTTTGCTTACGATAACGAGGAGACAAGCCGTGTTTGTGCAACAACAAAAGAAAATGAAGGGAGAAAGAGAAACTTGAGGGGACAACTTTTACTAATACAAGAATTAACCAATTAATAATAAAAGGTTAGGGTAAACATGGGCACTTAATTAGTAGGAGTCATGTGTGGTGGATCATCCTGCACACCCTCATGGTATGATCCTGCGTCGGTCTACCTCATGACTTGTCAGCTCAAAATATTTCACGTTTTCCATTCCATCTCCGTAGAGCAAAATTTTCACACAAATTTTGAAGAGAAACAGTATAATTCCAGTACGAAAGCTACAAATTCTCACGTTCCAAGCAAAGCTTCTCAAATTGGTCCTGCTTAGAGCGCAGGATTTCTCTGGCACGTAGAAATTGAACGAGAAATTCCTGCACTCCAAAGGAGGCCGTAGAGAGAACGTCGGGGTAAAGACTGCACGCCTGACTCATGGACCTGCATGTGTTTGTTGGCATCAACACGAAGCTGGAAAATAGGAAGGTAGACGAACATGAAAAGGTTGAACATGCA
Organism: Hsuehochloa calcarea; assembly: GCA_036346395.1. Classification (NCBI taxonomy): domain Eukaryota; kingdom Viridiplantae; phylum Streptophyta; class Magnoliopsida; order Poales; family Poaceae; genus Hsuehochloa; species Hsuehochloa calcarea. The sequence continues at coordinate 17,504,438 of CM070610.1, read as the reverse complement.
AGTGCGAAAATAAACATACACCGAGATAGCAGCCAACACTACATTGCAATTAGATGGATCCCACGCATGGCAGACCAACCTGCGTCCGGGCAAGTATTGTTAGTTTGTCACGAGAGAGCAATCAATCATTCAATAAGGCCAAAGGCCAACATATTGCTCAGCGAGTGGAGATGAGTATCCCTGAAATTAGAGGTGGCCAAATGGCCGTGCTAAACTGGCTAGTGAAACACCACGTAAAAGAGGTCATATCGGCCTGGTCTGACAATCTGTATCGTAGTTGGATCTTGTCTCGTACTTAGATCAAGACCTCAACCCAACGGCCAGCCCCGGCTCAGCACAAATAGTACCAAGCCTAGGCATGACAACACGTTAGATCCGTTTATTTTTTAATTTTCATGTAATTTTATTTTATAATTTTCGAATTTTATATAGTTCGTTAGTCGTTATATATAAATTTATCTTGTATTCTTCAAATTTTCATACTAAATGGGCTCAACACCTGTTCGACAGGCTCAGCATGGCATGGCCAACCCCCCATGAGGCTATCGACCGTACTTGGCTTGGTGCCTCGGTCCATAGACCAGCAGCTGCACAACCTGTCTAAGTAATGGCCGTAACTAATGAGCCCATGTCAGGCGGGGCCACCTCTAGCTGAAATGTTGGCACCACTAAAAGGCAGACTGAAACGCCAAATCTGAGCTTACCCCAAAATATATGTGTTATATCGGCCATCGCAGGTTTACAGCAAGCACAGTTTTTTGGTAACTCTTTTGGGACAGCATGAGAATAGCTAAACACAGAACACACATGTTCAGCGCTTATTGAATTCAACAGAGAAGACATGCGGCATTTGCATCTCATATAGCCTGAGGTGCTTCCGTCCCAACCTGAAGCAGACTTTCATATCAGTTCTTCCTCCCTTCACAGAGGATGATGTGGTACCCGTGTCTGCAGAGTAAACCGACAAACATCATAGTAAGTACATGGCAAAAGCTGAGGTAGCCAATTAACAATCTAAAGGAGCAAACGGCAACATGCTATAATTTAGATGGTCATCTCAGATTTTTTTTTCTACTCATAAATCAGTAGTAGAACAGCCTAACTGTTGGTCCAAACTGTTAGTCCAAAGGAGCATTGCAGTATTGCACAGACCAGGACTCAGGTCATAAGCACTACTTGCATGATCAATAAGCCAAGTATGGAATAAAAACAGTGATAGTACACATACGTAGACTTGAATGGTGCACTTGTAGCTCCCACAAGGGTGCTAAATGCAACATCCTGGAAAGGGCCAGCCATTTTGCCACGTGGGAACCATCCAAGATCTCCACCTTTCTTTCCTGATGGGCATTCAGAATATTCTTGGGCTATCTGCAGTATTAAAAAAAAACAGTTATGTAAGTCAAATGAAGTACTGTTCCTGGTGTCGAACTTATTAAATACATTCTACAGACAAAAATGTTTAAGTGGATTGTACTGTACATGATTGATAATTAATTTAAAATTGAAGTCAGGTAGACTTATTAGGTCAATATTTATCTGATGTCTCGCACACAGCAGACTAAATAACAGTCACAGGCATGTCCCGGATCCCAGCGGCCAGCTAGATCGAATCATAAAATAGTGCATCAACCCTCGTAAAAATTCACAACTGTGGCTATCGTTCAACACTCGACTCTCGGCGGACTCAATCCATTAGTGTTTAGCACTTGCAGATATTCCTAATTCCAGCAGTAACAGCCAAGTAAAGTATCTTAGCCGGCCTGTTTTGATAAAGCAGTTTGCTTAGAGATTAGGCACCATAGCATTTTTTACTCAAGTTCTGCATTATTCCTGCATGTGAAGACAGTATTTCAGAAGTATTATTTTTTATAATAAAAAAATGATTAAGGAAAATTCATTGATTATACTGCTTTTCTCCAGAAAACAGCTTGATCCTGTCCAAGTAAAAGCTCCCAAGATCCCCTGCCATAGCCCTTTGGTTAGGTACCCACACCAGTTACCAGTCAGGAACTGATATTGCCACCCACAAGTACGAGATCACCCATGTCTCTAACCATTTTTACTAAAAGTAACTATTGCCCCCATCAACTTTAAACAAATAGCCCAAGCTATCTTAGATTGTGTTATCTAACTGCAGCACAGTACCACCTAAAGTTCATTCAATTACAAAAAACATCAGAAAAAACCATGAGGTAAACCATATCTCATGAAAAAGAATAGGTGCAAAACTGTATGCATCATGCAAATGTAGTAGTCTAAATATCCCAAAGCATTTATTTTCGAAGTTTTATCAGTACCAACAACCAATGTACCAAATTCCTGACTAATTTCAAGCGCTTTTGTTTTGAGCAAATCACGCAAATTTCAAGCCGGCATGGATAATTAGGTGGTTTAATCAAACACTTACCTTGGCAAACTCTGCAGGAGGGACCTTGTCCCCGTTGTCCAACCAGCCATCCTGCAGCTTCTTGTACGCTTCATTGATCTTCCCCTGCTTCTCGCACAATACATGCCTAGCTGCAAAGATAGAATAACACAACATTCAAGTAACCAAAAACAAAACCACAAATTTTACAACAAACATGAAAAACCAGTCAAACAAGCCTTCAAAATAATATAACAATAACCTCAAGCTGATAGTCAAGTTGTCTTTCACCGCAGCTGTGATAGCTGTTTCACGTTATCCCATAATTTTGAGTTGCTATTGCAGTTAATCTATTATCAGCGAGTTTGATGATGTCTGTACTTGGTTTCCTAAATAGATTTCGTTAGAGATAGGATTAGATGCTCTAGTCTGTTTTGTTTGTGCTTGCAACGCAAAGCTTTTGCCCGCAGCAGGATCACTGTATGGCACTTTATGCTTCGTAAATAAAACAGGGCCTGAGGCCTTCAGTCTAAAACAAGGCTTCAAACCAAACATCAAATTAGCATAACGACAAGGTTTAATGCCCATCTAATCTAAAGTTCAGAACCTATCCTGAACCCAAGCATCACCAATGGTGAACAAATCCATCCCTCACAACTGGGGACACCGCCCCCCGCAACCCTAAGATCTCACCCTAAACCTCGCCGACCTCCCAACCCGATCTTGCCACCGTGGGATAAAAGTATCGCGCCAGGAGGAATCTGCGATACCTTTGACGTAGGTGCAGGTGCCGAGGCCGTCGGCGGACTTGCCCCCCTTGCCCTTGCCTCCCTTGCCGCCGCCGGCGTCGTCGCCCCCGCCGGAGGAGCCGGCCGCCTGCTTGCCCTTCCCCTTGGCGTCCTTCGGCTTCGCGTCCTTCCCCATCCGCGGTCGTCGGTCGGGCGGGCGCGAGAGGAATTGGATTGGAGATTTGGAGAGGACAAAACCCTAGTAGGCTAGTGGTACTAGTCAAAGAGATAGGCACGAGATTGAGATGAGAAGGCGAAGCGAGGACGAAGATATTTGGACGGGAGGGAAGAACCCCGTCGTAGAAGGCCTCGTTGAACCGGCCTACTAGTCCGGATTTCTTAGAGTCAAATAAGTTGGGCCGAATTCGTCTGTCCCCCGGGCCCCTCTCACTTGGTCTCTACAAGGTATTTTTTTCTCATCTCAGCTAAAAAAGATTATCTCTCTCTCTCTCTTAAAAATATTTCTCTCTTTTGATTTGGAGAAGGCAATCAACTCTGCGGTAGGATGACCAATGAATTTTTAGTCCATATAGTTCAATGTCTGTGCTTTGCTACAGATTAGAAAAAATTATATCTCGTCAACTGTCGTCGTGCTCAGCCTACGATGCAAGTGATCTATCAGAAACCCGTTTTTGGAAAGATCGATTGAATCTTTAGGCTTTTTACGCATCAGCTTTGGCAGTTGGGGTGTGTGGGGAGTGGAGAGGGGGTTATAGGTGGTCAACCATATGCACATGAGGAACCGAGAAAGAACGAGATCCAACGGCTCACCCCACGAAGAAAGATAGATCTAATGCCTTATATCGCATGAGGGAGGACGGACCGCCACCAATTCATTCTTTTAAAGATCCAACGGCTCACCCCACGAAGAAATATAGATCTAACGGCTTATATCGCATGAGGGAGGACGGACCGCCACCAATTCATTCTTTTAAATAGTAGAGAAAATGCCTACTCTCTGGCGGCCGTCGGTTGAGAAATTCGACGGTTGAAACATGTGGTTCGAAAATACTCAAAAGGAATTAAGTGAAATTTTGTTTCCGAGTGCTATCATATATAATTTTTTTTTCCGAGCAACTTTCAACATGCGCACCACAATTTTCAGCTGAATTATGAATCAATTTTCAGTTGTCTACCGCTCTTCCGACCAGCGGAAATCAAAAAAATTAGTCGCTTGATAATCAAATTGAAGAAATGTCCTGCGTGCCTGCTGCAAAACAGTGACGGAGCCGAGAATTAGAGATGGCACGGACCAATACAACAATATTTGGTAAGAGGGAGCAAACGGAACTAATGCCATCACATTTTATTGAAATTTGAAGCGCTAAAAATGCAAACTTTGGAATAAACCGCATGCATCTGCAACCTGCATGCATAGCTATAGCTAGCCGGTGTTTTTTTTTTCCTTCTCCCTTTGAAACAAAGGACAAGCATAGCTAGTTTGTGTGTGCTAGAAGGCGGAATAATGCTGCAATCTAAGATCTCGGCGCTCTCGTAATCTGGCTGCCGCGGGGAGCTCGGGACAGTGAACCTTGCCTGCAGTTTAGTCAGAGCAGAGCATTAGTAAATCCTGCATCTGCAGCCGTGTCCGCTAAACTACCGTGCTGCAGTCAGAGGCACCTCGCCTGGCCCAATTACAAGCCGCTACCGTGTCTTTAATAAGCCGTGTCAGGCTTTGACCGAGATCTTAATGAAAGATTAGCCCCAATTAACTATGCTGTCATCGATTATTAGCAGAGTTTAGAGCCATTCTTCGGTAGTTGAACACAAGCGTCGAGTAAACTACCTGTCTAAGCGTAGACAAACAGTGTTAGGTAACGGCAATTGTTGTTCCATGCAAAGCCTCAAGCTTGCTCGCATCTTTGCATGCATGCTTCCTTTGTCTTGTTCGCGCCTGCGTTGAATTGAGGCGACGCAACGAAACAAACACCTGTTTCTTATCAGGTAGGCGTCTTGGCGCTTGGGATGCTGCAACTGTAACGACCAAAGCCATCGTCAGAAGCCGTAGAATGACAGAGCAGCAGTTTATTGGGGGTTTCTTCTTCACTTCCATTCAGAGGCGGAGCACAGGCCACCAGGGCAACAGCCCGAGGTCTATGATTAAAATACTATGTTAATTTTTTGAAAAATCAACAAAGAACGATCTAAATCTGAAATCAGTTGAGCCAGTCGTGTGGCCAGCTATCATCACTCATCAGTGCACGGAGGTCATGATAGTGATACGTCATTTCAAAGACCTGGAGTACTACATATCAGTGGTAGCCGGAGAGGCTGGACAGAGCAGTAGTAGAATACTTCAGGAGTTGAGGTTGTTGGATCGAAACGGCGACGGGGTGAATAGGAGCATGATCTCTTTTTCATCAAGATCGAATTCAACACGATTTTCACTCCGATAGCTATGAGAGCTACGAAAATCAATATACAAGCATAGCGGGAGACTTGTATTGAATCCAATCTAAACTCCGAAGCAAAACAACCAAAATCATCGAAAACTCAATTTCCAAGAGTTGGGCTGTCTGACCTCTTTATCAATGGCGGTCTGACCTCTATACATGGGCGGTCTGACCTCTCACAGGGGGTGGTCTGACCTCCAGCACGATAAACAGTAAAATCAGTCCGAAAAAACGAAATCACAAATAGGTTTAACTTTCGATCTACAACTCCAAACTTGATGAAACTTGAACACACCTTCTCTAGGATGTCAGGAACTTATTCCAATAAAAGATAGTGAAGATCTTTGACAAAGTTTCGATATTTTTTCGTTTAAGTGAAGGATGATTCAAAACCGAGTCAAAACGAAAACTAGATCCAAAAACTTGCTCGTGGGTTATAGATGATCAAGATGATCCTAGACGTGTTTCCACATGTCACAACAAGCAATATGAGGTGCAGAAACCAAAGGAAAACTTGAGAATCAAAGAAAGCCATAAAATCACCAAATAGAGAGCAGGAACGAAAATAGACTCATCTCAAGAAAACTTGCATGGATTTATTCATGATTGTTACTAGTTTACAGTCACTCCATCAAGGAGGACAAAATTCAATACATGAGCACACAATCAATCCCTTCGCTAGAAACCTAGCCTCTCTATTATTCTCCCTAAACACAAAAACCAGAGTTTTCAAATAAAAGCACAAGAGGTAGGAGGTGCACAACCAGCACCCTCCCCTATTTATAGTGGAGGCTAACTTCTAGAAGGTATTACTAATGGGTACCCGTTAAGCCCACACACAAACGGGTTTAACTCACGCACGTATTTCAAAGCGTCGTCTTCATCTTCTCTTGACCTAAACCATTTCTCCTTGCATCGTCTTGCGCCGCGGTTTAGCTAAAAGTAATCAAGGCGGTATCTTGGTGATATTACCAAAATGTCCCTTCTCGATCCTTCTCCAAAGATCGAGTCCAATCTTCATGAAGCAATCTCATTCTTCGCCACGTGTAGGTTGATCAACGGCTCTCATCATGTCGGCAAGTTTCTCCCATTCGGCTCCCACCGAAACCACCATGGCACTTGCACCGACCCCCACGCCGCTTGATGCAACCCGTCGCACTGAACTTCCCGTTCGGTCTTCCTTGTCCATTTTGCGCCATGTTCGAATCCAATAACTTCACCTGGCATCCTCTATCGTTCTGAACCTCAGCTCTCTAAGCCTAGTCCCGATCATCCTCGTCGTTAACCTCCAAGCTCCCTGCACAACAATAGACAAAGAAATCGATTCCAGGAACAAGTTATTCGCAACTTGACCCACGTTAGTCAAAACATGCATCATACAACATATATGCACTGAAAACCATGAACTTGACCTAACCAACAAAAATTGCAGCCACGAAAACCGACGAACAAGTGAAAACCGGTCAGACCGCCACCCATGGGTCGGTCTAACCGCCACCTGGCCGGTCGGACCGCCCAGCAAGGGACTTAGCCAAATTTCTACCTTGGAAATTCGAGACCTCTCTGGAATTTTCATACGAATAGAACTTTTGACTAGAGGCTTCAAAAATTATGAGACCAAGTGTAGGAGAATTCCCTCTCTTGCCTACAACCTCTATTTTTAGCCCAGCTCCAAACTCAAACAAACAAGATGGCCGGTCAGACCGCCGCCTATGGCCGGTCTGACCGCCAGCCTTTTGGCCCCAAAGCACTGGATGGTCGGACCGCCAGACGGCCGGTCTGACCGCCAGAGACCTGACATCATTTGAACTTTACTGAAAATACGTGATTCGACAAACGTTCAACGCTATTGGCAATTATAATATCATCATAGAATCATAAGTATATTCCCATAATATCCACACATATCCATCAAGATCCAACTCCTGAACTCCATTCAGTGATCTTCAGCTAATGCTCCAAGGAATTGCGACAACCCAGCACATAATTGTGCTCAATATACAGCACGCAATGGGAGAAGAAAACCACGTTTATTGATGTGACGTAAACCCAGATTTTCTTTCCGGTGTACCCACTAACCGACTGAAACTCCCTGCACCACTGCGCGGCTAGCTACTATAATACATGTCGTCGACACGTATGCCACGACCTCACGAGCGGAACTAAGACGAGAGAAACTCAAACTATGTTATATTGCTAAGTGTCAAATGAATTACAATGCGTTGTTACATTTACATAATTGCAAATTCATAGTTCTGGAACGGGGAGAGGATGAAGTTACAAGGTGGCCCACGACTCCCCTCGGATGGCTGGGGGCACGTCCGCACGTGTGATTTGGAACAGGGCGCTTCTGAACTTCTGAATATTGAGGTGTTAGATAATTGATATCGTAGTCGGGGGACAATCATATAATGAGCACTAAAAGAGGCATAATATATAAAGGAGATCATATTTCTTTATTCATCCATCTGTATGTTGTATGTAGAGGAGTTCTCATATTTATAGTCCACCGGGGTGAAACCCCTCTTGAAACGTTTTTTTTTTTGCCTACAATTATGCTTCATGACACGAGGTTCTTGTGTTGAGGGGGCGTTGATCCTATCCCCCAACAATATATATGTTTGTATTTGAAAACAGACTTGTATCTGTTGTACAACATGAAAATAGAGTTGTATTTCTTATACAATTGTAACAATTCTAATATATATTTAATTAATCTGCATTGTTATAATTTGAGTTATCAAAATAAGTGGTATAAATCTTTTTTTTCTCTAATTAATATGAAAATATATAGCCCTTCAGAATCAACGTAGTAGCTTATGTTTATATAATTTCGATGATATAATAGATTATATTATAAAATTTACCAACAAAGATATTTGCCGCGTCGTTATGCATAAAAAGAGGGGGGTGGGTAGAAATGCTTATTAATATTCTGCACTGTACCTCGAAATCATTCCAAGTTGCTCAATCAGAGATCTAGGATAATATGCATGCATTGATCTTACCATTTCCACATGACCTCCAGTACTTTGAACTTGGAGAGCAATGTACCTGATCAATCTTAAGAGCATATGCCTCGAGATAACCACCAAGATCTATAAACTGCACTATCCATGGTAGGAATACAAACACGGTATCTTAGAATCTATGAAATATAATATTTGTTGCCCATGACGTGGAAACAGATCTTTTAGCCAGAGTTCATCACTGCTGACGAAAGCGCCAATAACTAATCTCACATTCTTACTCGCCAATGTGCTTAAAGAAACGCAATTAAGCAGGGGGTTGTTTGTTCCGTCTGTTCTGAATGTGACGCAAGCAAAAGAGCTCAGAATTAAGGGCTAATCATTGGCATACAATGCAGGGACTATACTAACGTAGCTATCAAGACCCAGATAAGTCACACCAACCTCTTTGCAATTTTGCATACGTTTGTACAAATGTATAAATAACCTCATACAATTTATACCTCTCCTGGATACTCGCTAGCTGGTCGAGATACACTTGAGATCGAGTCCATCGTTGATATGCAGGAGCCAGCCATAGGTCATGCACCGGACTGGACCGATTCTCTCTAGTCTTAAGTTCTTTTTTTAAAAATAATTTCTTAAGGGGACTTTTATGGGCTTGTGGTCCTAGGCTTCGGGTTATAGACTATCCAACCTGAGATCTAGATCCGCTCTTGGCAGGGACGAATCCATATAGGGCTGAGTGGAGCCTTGGCTCCCACTTAAGTTTGACGTGCAATGGTATTAGACCAATTTTTACTGTTGGTATCTGATGAGGACGTCACTCACATGGATACAACTGTGTCTACACACACAACTCATCCACAGCAAGTGTTACAAGGACCACTTACTCAAACTCGTACTCGCCAACTTAATTACTATGTGAATTCATTCCTAGGTTTATATATTACTAAGAATAGACCGATATTGATCTAATACAAGTGATTTAATTATGCTTAGAAACATGAGAAAGGACGAAGGAGAGGCATATGGAGTTATGGACATGCATGGAAGGCATAATGGAGCTCACCACGTCACTTTAGATCCGAGTCAAGTAAGAGTTCGAGTTGGGCTCATTCTGGATTCAGATTCGGACTGCCGCAACAGTACTAAGTTTAAATGGTCATACTTCTTCATATGGACTTCGTTTGGGACGTTCTTGGACTTCATGGAAAGCTTATCAAGCCTACTTTCCAACGGATCTAACCTCATCTTCAAATTCTATCCGAGCCGAACACAATTATCAAAATAGTCCACGTCTCTTTTTTAGCCCGAGTCAAAAGGGTGTTGCGCTACCTCCACTTGGGCCCATATGCCTTATAACTCTAGGGGCGTGCGTCCACTTCCCTATCCACCACTCCTGACCGTCGCCCCATATAGGAGTCACCGCCTCTCTTTTCTAGAACTTGGATTTTGTTGAGTTTAGATTTAGCTATTGTGCAAACTTTTATTCTTCAGTTGTGTCAGACGACTACCTGTCAAGACAGCCTTCAGAACCTCACATTTGTTTTTCAATACCATCTACACTACAATCTTATTCACAATATCAGATTGGCTACATCTTATTCTTGCTAGTTCTTCGATTGCTCACAGGGAGTGAACTTCTGTTCAGGTTGGTCGTGCTTCCAGTAAGGTCAATAACATTTCGGAGTTGGTTTAACGATTGCTAAGGAGCAAGCATCGTCGTACGGTTGTAGTTGGATCGTGAGAGTCACCTTCACTAAAATCGATAATTATCAATCTCATCGAAAGATCGAACACCTCTCCTGCCTGAGTATCCTCACTAGTCTTAACTTGCTTGTATACATTATACATTCACTCTTTTTTTTTTTTCATAAGTCCATCCCTGATGACCCATCCATGTTGACATGTATGTATATATGATACTAGTACATACCTAATGTCAACTTGACCATTTAACGCTCAGGCACAGGGACACAATATTAATTCTTCACGTTATTAATTAATCCATAATGATGCATATCCTTGCTGATACACACATATATATACACACACACACTAGCGTAGACGCATTAATTACATCTGAAGAAATTAACAAGGCATGCATGACATATATATACATGTACATAACGTATATATCCATGGATGTCGACGGCAGCAGTACACGTACACTATCGTACTCGTACACAGGCAGCGGAAGCGTATACAGAAAGTACAGTTTTTTCTTTCTTTCTTTTGGATTTTGCGATACGCCGTGGATCAAATTAAATCCTGCGAAAAGCTCTCGTACTCAAGCAGCTGTGGCAAATCAACCACTGAACTAGCTAGAAGTGTACTTGCGGCGATGCGTGGCCCGAATAGTTCGTCGGCAACTCCTCATGGTCATGGTGGATCGTGTCTTGTATGTTGTGATGAGGACCACCCGGCGCCATGGCATTAGCATTGGAGAAGCAGTTCACATGCCATGAGTCGTCGTTGGAGACTGCCGGCACCGGCGCCGTCGACGGACGGAGATGGTCAGGAGGAGGCTGATCAAGAAGATATAGTACGCCCAGATCGTACTGCTGCTCCATTTCTTGCGATGATCACTTGGTTGCTTCTTCACGAACACCCTGCAGATCACCCACTCGCTCTAGCAAGAAGATCAAAATCGCAAATTAGAGTAGATTTAGTAGAACAATTCCCTTATCAATCATGCATGATGTGACTCACTCTTAGTACTCCTCTAACAAACATTAATGGGGAAGAAGCGTGCGCTCCCCGCACCAGCCGATACTCGTGCATGACCCGGTTGGTCTTCTCGCCCCGGGAGCTCTATTAGGTAATCTTTGTTTAGAAAGTTTTTTTTCTTCCTGTTTTGATTTCCTAATGTGAATTCGAGTAGATTTTCTACTCAGAAACGAATTGGATCAAAAAATTCAAGTGCTCGGCCTATATAAAGGCACCTATAATCTTGTAAGTTAATCATCGAGAGCAATAGAGTAAGAGAAATTCAGAAAAACTGTTGTTGATCCGACGGTATAAAAATCTTTCTTGTGTTCTTGCATGTGTTCATCCTCGGTCTAGGCCAACAATTGGTATCAGAGCCTGAGTTCTTGACCAATGTATGCTCAAGATCATATCGCGCTCTCCAGGAAGTTGTGTCACCAATAACGAGGCGATGTCGGGTGTGATGGCGAAGGGGAGTTCCGCCGTCTCGCTGCAATATCCGATGCTCACCAAGAACAATTATGCAGTATTGGCTATCAAGATGAAGGTGTACATGCGCGCTCAGGGAGTGTGGGACACGATCGAGGATGACAACGTCGATGTGTGCAAGGATCAGATGGCCTTGGCGGCGATCTATGGAGGCATCTCGGAGGAAACGTTCTTCCTACTGGCCGAAAAGGAGACAGCCAAAGTTGCGTGGACGACGTTGAAGACGATGCATCTTGGCGCCGATCGTGTCAAGGAAGCACGAGTACAGACTCTCAAGAGCGAGTTCGAGGGGATGCGTGTCAGACCCGAATTTTCTAATCCGAATCCTCTGCGAATAACTGTGCTATTCCCTGGATCAGTAGATAGCACTCACAGATACATCACTGAATCATTTTATACAATGGCATAAAACCATACCATTCATTAATTTAACACATCAGAGTTTACATAGACCGCATCGGGTCAAGTTTTACAATAAGGGCCGAACAGGCCAAATAATTACATCACAAAAGTAGCGGAAGCGACAACGGAAGCAAAAAAGGTGAGAGCACATCTCTCCACAGGCAAGTGACTGGGGAAACCTGTGTACATCCGATATTACCCGAAACTCAGATAATATGGGATGCACCTAGGTACCAGCGGAGTCAGCTAGACTGGGGCGAGACTAGAACAACTAAGAACTAAACTACGCTTCAAGAACTCCGGGGTCTTCAGACATCTGGGTCCTCGTAGTAGTTAATCTCTCCATCATTTCACCTTACGAGGGTTTGGGGAAAGAGCGAGAATGAGCACAACTACAGTGCTCATGAGCCAACACACAGTATGCAATAGTATACATGCAAGGCTTAACAAGGATGGCTCAGGTTCTTTTATTTGCTAAAGCAACATTTTCAATTATCATAATTACAAAGTCCTATGACTTGGCATTTTAACAAATTTGCATTTTATTTAAAGAGATTGAGTGCAATATTAAATAACAGCGAAGGTTACCTCCACCTTATGCTTAATTTTGGTAACGGTTACATCCACCGATTATTAACACTGGATATGACTACCCAGGAAAATTCAAAACAAGGGCTAGATGAGCCCAACACATTTCCATTCCACCCACAAAGATTTTTGAAATAGAACTAACTCAGGTTAAGTTCCCATATGCGCCTTTTGACCAGAAGGCGCGGCTGTTTAAACAGTTTAGACTCTGCAGAGGTTGTACACTGTACCCACAAGAGATAATCATACTCGTTACTCCACATGATTCCTTAGTCATGTAGTTGAGCGATCGTCACAGTAACGTTTCAATGTATCTTGCCTCTTCCGTCATCTCACTAGTATGGGCTAACCCCACTTGCGGTGGGTCCCATAAGTTGTGCGGGATGTCTGCCACCACGACTTGCGTAGCTGGCGACTTCACCCTTCCTTTGGTGTCCCATTCAAGCTGGATCGAATCCACTACTTGCACTATCTTGCTCGACCACCGATGAGATGGCTTCCAAGATTTGTTACATTTACTAAGCCAAGTTGCAATTTGCAGACTTGCGGTTGTACTTGTTTTACACAGGAGGTCATGACAAGATTAAGTCCTTAAGGTTATCTGGGCGGTTCATTTCAAAGTTAACCACGTTCCCTGGGCTACATTAGCACCCATCAACATCCCATTCCTCATACCATCCGCCCAGACAGTAACAGCAAGTTATTAGGGTTTTGGGAAGGAAAACCAATTAACGCAACACACCAGTCATCTTACATCCAATGACTGCCCAAAACCATTTTTTCATGTTTAAATGATGATGATCGGGACAGTTATTGTCCCGATACTTAAGCAAGACTAGCATGTCGCTTAAGTACAACCTATACTAGTATTACCATATAATTACTAGGGTGACAAGGAATACTGGATTCAATTATTAAAGGATGGCTTAATAAGTAATTAATCAACAAATGGGTATTTAACTACCTTAAGCTTTAACATATCATTGTTTACAAAATTAAAGCATACAACTTTGCTATTTTAAATAAACATAGTTTGCATAAAATGTAGGTTCGGAATGATCAAAGTATTGACTCGCCTTGGTCAGATTATTGCGGCCTTGATCTTACTCAGGGCCTTCTCTGCCAGGGGTTTTGGAATTCCGGATCTTCGTCTTTATCCAAATCTTGATCCTGCTTGAGTCGCTGCTTCTTCTGGACTTCGACTCCTAATTACACGATACAAGCAAGAACAACAAATAAATCCAAAGAACTTCCAGAAGACCAAATATGAACAAAGCAATTTAAATGAGTTTTGCGATGAACAAGCTGAAGAGACAAGATTCAGCGAGGCGGGGATGATTGACAAAGTCAAACGATTAGCTGAGTACACGAGACAAGGGTGGAGATACTCAGCCGAGGAAAACAAGGGGAAACAAAGTCGAATGAACTATCGCAGGATACTTCACTTTGGATACCGCATTGAGCGGGCAAGATTAGGATCTGGGATAACTTAACAAGACCGTAAATTATTTTATTAAAGGCGACTTTTGAATAGGGAGAAAAGGGAATAAACAATATTTAGGCGACAAATCTTGGAAAGGATTACAGTTAATATATAGGTTTTCAAGGTAAGCCGTCGAGATTATCAAGTTAATCCGAATAGCCTTCCAAAATATTTTGAGAAAATGCCAATTTATTTTAAAGCATTTTACACAACGCCGGAAATTTGAATAAACAAGTTTTAACTAAAATAGACACGATTGCAGAGACGATTACGAAGGTCATTTGCATAACCTCGATTTCCCGAGATTGTGCAAATTTAAATATGTCGATAGCTCTCAACTAAAATCAAAATGGTAGTTCTACTAGTACTTGGCAATCGGCGAGTTAACCACTAACAACGGTTAATCGATTCATCGCAAGTCGTAGCAAAAATCATTGAGAACAATTGTTTTGGAAACGTTTTCGCCAAAATGGATAAACTACTAGTCGATCGAGTAATACAAAACGATACATAAACACAAATGCCATACAAAACACAATCGCTATACAACAACTCTCAATACACAAATCGATACACAAAACAATCTTCCCAAAAACTAAACTATCACTTCACGACTACCCTGCACACATACACAAAATATTCATACACAATAGCGACATACAAATCTCAATACACAATTTCAATACCGATTTTCCAAAAGCCAACTCCGCGACGATTCAACTGCATACAAAATGTACACTGCATACACAATATTTTCATACATTCCAAAAGCAAAAACACAAAGCAACTGCAGCTGCCGCTACTCTACTGCTCTGCTGACTGCCGGAGAGAGATAGAGAGAGAGAGACAGACAGAGCAGAGAGAGAGACAGAGAGACAGGCAGAGAGAGAGAGGGACAGAGAGAGAGAGCTGAGAGCAAGGGAGAGAGCCGGGTGTGGCCGGGCCGGTTCGACCGGGGGGGAGAGGGCGGTCGGACCGGGGGGGAGAAGAGAGAAGGGCAGGGGCGTCGTCATTGCTGCCGGCAATGGGAGATGGCGGCGAGACAGCACCGGTGGGGAGGCAGGCGCGGCCGAGACGGCACCGGAGGGGAGTGAGATGGCGGCGGCGCCAGGCGTCACAAGGAGGAGGAGAAGAAACCGGGAGGGGGAGAGGAAGGAGCGCAGGCACGGGAGCTCACCGGGTCGGCCGAGACGGGAAACGGAGAGGAGGCCGGCGGGGAGGCGGAGGCGGCCTTGGAGGAGGCGCGGCCGGAGGAGCGACGGAAGGAGGCCGGAGCTCTGGGCGGCGAGAGTGCGGAGACGCGGAGGAGGAGAGGAGAAGAGTGGCGGCGACACCGAGAAGGGGCGAAGAGGGGAAAAAGAAGGCGGGGAGCTCTCTCGGCTTTATAGCCGGAGAGAGAGAGAAAGGGGAGAAAGCCGGCGGTGTGGATGGGGAAAAAGGAAAAGCCGTCTGCGGCTGGAGGCGGAGAGACCGGCGCTCGGGTGATGGCGGCATGGCGGCGGTGTCGTGAAGCCTGGAGATGGGAAAGCAAGCGGCGCGGGAGGAGGCGGATCCGGAGGCGGCGGGGTGGTCGGGCGAGGCGGCGGGCGGCGCGGCGAGAAGAGGGCCCGGCGGCGCGAGAGAGAGAGGAGAGAGCGAGAGGCGAGGCGGCAGCGTTCGGGGAGAGGGAAGAAGAAAGCGGCGGGGGGTGGGGCATTGGGCGGGCCAGCGGCCGGGGGAGAGAAGAAAATGGGCCGGGGAAAAGCCGGCCCAAGAAGGAAGGAAGAGAAAAGAAAAAAGAAAAAGAAAATAAAAATGGGTTTTGATATTTTTGAAAACAGTGAATTCAAAACAAATTTTGAAATCTGAAATTTGAATGAATATTTGAAACACAAACCCGAGCTTAACTGAAGCTATGAGTTTTTGAACTTTTAAACCAAAATTTGAAAATTCGAATACAAATCGAAATCAAGGTAATTACTATTTAACAGTTGAAAAACGGGATGTTACAATGCGCATGAAAGAGACGGAGTCGATCAACGACTTCGCCATGAGGTTGATGACGATTGTCAATATATCAGATCCGAGTCTTAGGGGACAAGATGGAAGAGAGCTATATTGTGATAAAGTTCATTCGGATAGTTTCTGAAAAGTTTTTACAAATCGTCTCCGCCATTGAGTAGTTTGCCGACCTCAAGATGATGACGATTGAGGAGGCGATTGGTCGCTTAAAGGCGCACGAGGAACGGATCCAGGGATCTGGTAGCGGGGAAGGTGAACACCTGCTGTTAACTCGTGCCGAGTGGGAGGCCCGATCATCACAAGGTAAAGGCGAGGGTTTTTTCGGCGGCTCTAACAGTGATGGTAGCCGAGGCCGCAAGAATTCAATATTTGACAAGACAAAGGTGAGATGTTATAATTGTTAGGATTTTGGACACTTTGCTTCAGAATGTCGCAAGTCGAAGAAGGAGAAAGCACTTCTTGCTGAAGCTCTCAGCGATAATGAACCAATACTGCTATGATATGATACTGAGTCGAGTCCGTGTGTTACTCAAGTTGAAGTTGTGACCAACTTGAAGTCCGAGTATGAGTTGGGCAAGTTGTAGTTGAGACCGACTGTCCTGAGTTGAGTATGAGTTGGGGCGCAAGTCGTAGTTGAGACCGACTGCCTCAGTGAGTCAGAGTCCAAGACGTGTTCAAGTTGTGCCACCGTCTTCGGACAAGTAAGTGTGAGCCAAGTTAAAATCGAGTCCAACTAGCAGTGTCCAAAATGTGTTTGAGTTGTGCCACCATCTTCGGGCGAGTGTGTGGAAGTCATGTTGAAGTTGAGTCCAATTGGTAGTATACAAAATATAAGTAAGTATACAAAGATTAGAGAGTGATTATTAGGTAATATTTGTTTAGAAAGTTTTTTTCTTTATGTTTTGGTTTCTTAATGTGAGTCCGAATAGATTTCCTACTCATAAAAGAATTGAATCAAAGAATCTAAATGCTCGGTCTATATAAAATGCACATATGATTTTGTAAGTTAATAATCAAGAGCAACAGAGTAAGAGAAATTCAGAAAAGATACTGTTGATTCGACGGTACAAAAAACTTTCTTGTATTCTTGCGTGTGTTCATCCTCGATGTAAGCCAACAAGCTCTGCCCCTTCGCCGCCACCGTGACGCACCACCACCTTGTCCTTCCCCGTGGACTTCCAGTACCCGGTCGCCGTGGCCCTGTTGGTCCTCAGGCCGGACGGGTACTTGACGCTCCTCGTGCAGAAGAAGTAGCAGCACCGCTCCTCCTCCCCTCCCGTACGTCGCCGGCGCCGGCGCAGTCCGCTCACCTGCTGCAAAAACGTCAAATCCCGGACGACGTTTCTGCAGGCGTGTACGTCTAGTCGTTCCTGCATGCATGCCGGAGTGTCCAACTTACATGGCAGTAGCAGGTCCCATGGTTCCGCCTTGTACAGATCGACGTCGCGGATCGCCGGTGAGGTGATGGTCGCGTCGGCCGCCTTCCTGGTCAGGTAGTGCGTGACGAGCTCCTCGTCGGTAGGGTATAAAACCGGAAGCCCGGCGGTAGCAGTGAGCCTCCCATTAATTCTGAAACGCACACATGTACATTTGCAATCAATAACTGTGGCGTTAATTGATGCATGTGTTTAAGCTAGTAGCTAATCAACGCGCGCAGATCAAAAGACGCAGCACTTAGTTCAGGCTTCAGAGAGAAGTTGTTCGAAGATTAACGTACGTACATGATATATATGTGCGTAGGAGTACGTGATCAGTGGCCGGAGAAGGCTGACGAGTTGATCCTGCCGGCCGATCGATCGGTGTGTCGTGATCATATAGCTCGAAAGAGGGAGTGAGTGAGCGGGCGAGCAATTTATAATTAGTAGTACGTAGCAGCATGCAGCTACCGATCGCTACTAGAAGGGGATGGTGATTGAATTCGACCGCATACCGTGGCCTCGTCGAGCGATCGATGTTGACAATGTGTTAAATAACTAGTGTCGTCGAGCGATCCAATAGCCAATCAATATAACTAGAAAGCTAGAATAACACAAGCAATTAGCAATAGCAGATGAACAATGCACAAAGATGTAAAAGAAAGCAATCCAACGGTCTTCTTTATTGATGAATAAATCTGGACAAAATAGACAACATCGATCTCCGCTCGATATATAGTCAAAATCTAAACTAAAGAGTTCTGATATGTGCCCATGCACCTCTTCAACTTGGAAACGGGCCATCAGAGCCGTGGCATATCCCTCCTCGTGAGGGACTCGGTTTTGATGTACCGTGCTACTCAGTGGAGTCTAGTTAGTTACAATCTTAGCGGGCTGTTTTGTCCGACTAAGAAGTATAGTTCCAACTATATATATTATCTTGGTACTTATTTATTTATCGTTCTGAATATCGATAAGGTCTCCAATACACATTTTGATCATTATTTTTTTTTCTAAATATATGTAAACATAAATTGTAAAAAAATAATGATGTCAAAGTATTTTCGATGAAAAAAATCTATTAATATAATTTTCTTCAAACAAATCTAAATGTTTTTCTATAAATTAATTGTCAAGGTTTTAAGATATTAACTGAACGTATTTTAAAACGGTGTTTGAGATCGGAGGGAGTATTATATCTAAATATCTAAAGTAGAACGAAGATGCTACTCGTTGAAAATCCGCTGCATTTCCCAGAGCCTAAGCGGATTTTGCTTGATTGATATATAACTGCTAACGATTCGCATTTGCAGTCCTTAATTAGTTCAGGGAGTGTCTTGAATCGATACATTTCAAGTCGAATAGCAGCCAAAATTTAGCCAGCATTTGCCACTAATTCGAAGGTTTCTTCCTGTTTAGAATTTTTTTTTTTTTTTTTGAAAAGCAGGAGTGGCCGATGGCATTTTCGATGTTCGTGCTTATAATTTTTAAGAAAAATGGCGAAAAAAATATTGGCCCATGCAGGTCTCGAACCTGCGACCTTCGCGTTATTAGCACGACGCTCTAACCAACTGAGCTAATAGGCCTGATTGCTACGTTTCGAGCTAGAAGGATTAGGTCAACAAGGAAGCCGCGTCCGGATCAGGGATAATCCAATCACAGTTCTAAGAGAACACAGCTCCAAATTAAGTGAAAAACTGTATTGCATACGCTGCAGCTATGTATGTACAGATATTTCAACATTATAATTTGCACTTTAGCTAGCATGCATTGTAATTAGGATCGGAGAAATCATGATCAAAAGTCAAATTAAACCCTGCTAGCATGCGCAGTACGTACACACTGATACTGAGAATTAGTATACAAGACGAACAAATATGTTTGCAGGATGTAGCATGCATGTGGTTGCTGCTCCTTCTCCCTTTATTACAAAAGAAGCTAGCTACTACGAATTAGACTGAATCATTCAACAACAGAAAAGGATAACCCCTGTAACAGCTTTTCATTTACCAGCATTCCCGGGAAAATGAAGCCATTCTACCAAATATAGTAGTTTTAAGGTATTCACGCATAAGATAAATACACTTGATTAACATTCATAAAGAGTCAAAACACATCATGCATGGTGAAAACTGATGGTTAAGTAATCGATATCTATGTGACTCGAGGTATAGAAAACCAAAGTATCGTCACATCAACCATTCTACCAATAGCAACACAACACGTATGACATGACAGAAAAATTCTCATACCTTCTCCAATTTCTGCGCTGATTTAAAGTATATATGTCTGTACTGCTTCTCTCAGCGAATGCACTCAAGAACGCGAACTGCTTGCATGCATGTGTGCAACTCAAATCTGACATCTTTGCTCTGGCATGAGAAAAGGAGGCAAACATGTAGCCAAAAATGACTTGCCGGGACCTCCTCCTACTGATCGATCAACAGATGCCGGCAAGTCATCCTTGGCTACACGATGCAGCTAACCTCCTCCCCACATGCAAGAGCTAAAAGATGATTACAAGCACTAGACATAAACATAAATTAATTAACCTCGCTCAACAGAAGGGATTCGAGCCATTGCATTCATGCACTGAGAAATCACATTGCAGTTCGGGGCCGAGGAAGAAGCTGGAGTTCATGGCGCCAGGAAGCTAGTAGCAGCTAGCTAAAGGACTAAAGGAGAAGCGTACCAAAGGAGAAGACGATGGGTGTATTTCACAAGTGTAGCATTGGCGCATTGCTTGCGCTTCTTATATAGGCCAATGAAGCTTTTCTTGGCGTTTGGACCGGCCAGCCGCTTGAAGGTCTTGGATTGGACTTACACGACGTGGGACAGGCAGTAAGCTAGACAGTAACTATGTTACTGTATGGTGGAGTAAGGTCTCCATAGCCGATAGGAGCATGCAGCTCCACCACCTATGTAATATGACCATACAATAGTGGGTGACCTTTAATTGCTCTGGTTGTCCCTGTCCTCTACTCTTGAGGGAATTATGTCATATAT
The DNA here is from genome assembly GCA_036346395.1 of Hsuehochloa calcarea. NCBI lineage: Eukaryota > Viridiplantae > Streptophyta > Magnoliopsida > Poales > Poaceae > Hsuehochloa > Hsuehochloa calcarea. The sequence goes on along the minus strand of CM070610.1, from coordinate 17,483,824 downwards.
ATATGCTGAGTTTTTGGCTTATTTAGTATGATTTTTAAGTAAAATAGTGAAAAATAGTTCCCTACGCGAACGAAATGATAAAAATTGGATCCCTACTGCACAGCAGGACACGTGGTGAGCCCCCAACCGGTGACAGACGGCTTACCGCTAACCAAGTCCGTGGCAGGTCAGCAGATAGGCGCAGTAGGAGTGTGACCTTCCGCGGCGTTTTCGCACGGTAGGGGGCACTACTACAAAACGGATATTTCCTCACGGTTGAAACCGTCGGCAAAATAGGACAAACCGTCAGGTTTAATTTTCCTGACGGTTAACTGTTAGGTAAATCCCCTCAAGTCTAGGTGATAGGGAATGTCTAATTTGCCTGATGGTTAACCGTCAAGAAAATATTTGCTGACGATTTTTCCCTATTTTGCTGACGGTTTTGTGAATCGTCCAAAAAACGCATTTTTCTGACGGGTATTCACCGTCCACTAAAATTAACCTGACGGTTTTTGACCGTGCATAAAATGAATTTTGCTAACAAGTAAGAACCGTCAACAAAAATAAACTTGACGATTTTTGGCCGTCAGTTATATAGTTTAGCTCACGGGCAGCCATTACCGTCAAGAAAAAGAAACCTAACGGTTTTTTCCATTACCGTCAATCAAATTAAATCTGAAAGTTATTTTGCCCGTCAGGAAAATGTGATGTGCCTGTCGGCGAAATTATAATTCTGGAAACCCACTAGCAGAAATTCTCAATTGATCACATTTTCATACAGGTACATGCATCATAAATCCACAATACACATCCATGCATCATATAATCCACAATACACATCCATGCCTCTATACACAAATAAGAAGTTCAAGCTTATCATTTCAAGCCGAATACCATCCATAAGGTTCACTTGCAGAAAGCAACATCGTAATCCACACAAAAGACATCTAAAAGTCCAGTACTACCACAATACACCTAAAGACTAATGTCACATACAAGTAATGTAAGTCCATCTAAAAGTGCAGCAATACCATGTTCAACTATTCAAAAGAGCTAGCAAGTCATCAAAGTTCATGTAGACAAATTAGTTGTATCTGTCGTGGTCGATGTTGTTGGTATCGTGGTTGTTGCCGCCATTAATGTCAGCATTGCAGTTGTGTTCTTTCGAAATGCATAAGCTTGAGTTCTGAATTCATAGTCCCTAGGTAGAAAGTGTCTACGAAAATCAAACCAACAAGCCTTGCGACCATTACGAAGTTGAAATGCTTTGCCTTCACACAAGCATTCTGGACACGCAAATGAACTAAGAATTTGCCCCTTACTCCTAATGTGGTACTTCAGTTCGAGATTGCTTCTTTTGGTCTTGCTAGTTACATAGAGACTCGTGGTTACCTCTCACCTTGGGGATTGCCCTGAAACAATGCAATGAAAGACATAAGCAAAATAGGAAAACTATTGCTTGTACTAGCAATAATATGCACAAATAGGCAAGGTGCTAAAGTTTTATTGAATCCCTCGTATGTGCTATATTTGAAATGCATAAGCGCTACTAAAAAAATTGACATGAAAACTTAATAGTGCTTGTGGAAATGTAAATATTTCAGCAAGAGGTTAGGCAAGCAGTATTTGTCCCCAAATGCTAAATTAACTTCAAGGAATCTCGGGGTCAGAACAGGACGGCAGAGATAGTGAGGGAGGGACGCGGCGTGAGATAGTGGCGTGGAGGCGGCGGAGATAGTGAGGGAGGGACGCGCGGGGAGGGGGGGAATAGTGCCGTGGAGGCGGCGGAGATAATTGAGGGAGGGATTTCGGGGTCAGAACAGGACGGCAAGCGCGCGATGCAGATATTATTGTGCGCGACAACATTTTTTCCCATGTGCAGACCAAAATAATTAACCTGACGGTTCTAACCATCAGGTTAATATATTTTTGTTGACAGTTCTATTTTAACCATCAGTAAAATTAACCTGACTGTTCTAACCATCAGGTTAATATATTTTGTTGACAGCTCTATTATAACCGTCAGTAAAATTCAAATTTTCCTTAGGGGATACTATTCATGTGACCAAAATAATAAACCTTGATGGCCGGTGCGGGCCTGTCAATAAAATTCGTGGCCGTCAGGTTTTGCCGGTTTTCTAGTAGTGGGGTGCCATTTTTGCTATTTTGTTCACAAAAAAGTTATTTTTGTTATTTCGCTTAAAAAAAGACTAAATGAGGCCCCAAAAAAACTATATATATATATATATATATATATATATATATATATATATATATATATATATATACGCACCCTCATCTTGAATTTTGCAACCATTGCACAGATATCACTAGTCAACTGATGTCAGAACAGTGGAAAGCTGCTGATCGGGGGCTGGCTCTATAGATTGTCATTAGTGCAAGCTTCTACTGTTCCGCACTAAGCCTAGTAACTAAGCAAGTACAGATTCAGATCACACAAGTCATGGTAGATGAAACATCCCAATTTTATGAGCTCTAAAAAAACTTTTGAATAATTACTTGTTGGAAAATACAATATTTGAATTTCTATTAATTTTTAGTATTTTTAATTAAAGCTTAATATAGACCTTCATGTCAAAATGATTTAATGTGATTAATCCCAACATCAACAATGGTCAAAACAATTTTATTTGGATTCTATGTGCTTAGATATATTTTCTAGATTTTCTGGAATTTTTCCAAGTTTATTTGCTATTTGGATTATCTGTATTTTCTAAAATAAAAAATCTATTTAAAATCCTCCAGAATAGTATCGGGCCGAAACCCAATCCTATTGCAATCCTGGACCAACTCTGTGCAGCCAGTCGCCTACGCGCCGCTCCCTTGTCCCTCGACCAGGTCGGCCTCACCTATCAGGTGGTTGTAGCCCCTTCCCGTCATCTTCCTGGCCCCGCGTCCGCCATTGTCGGAGCTTCAAGCTCGTAACGACAAGTTTTAATCTCCAGCTAAACCCTATCGAGAAAATGTTTAGGATCTTATTTCTATCTCTCCCGCACCCGTTCCGGTTGGAATCAAACATCGGATCGGTTTATATCTCCTAGAATCTCGGGCTTTGGTTTCGTAACCAAATCGAACTCGATTTGGGATCTTCCAAATCCGGCACGCCCAAGCCTTATAAAAGCCACCCTAGGGTTCGCCCTTGACCCAGCATCCCAGAACCACCACCCTCTTCCACCCCGGAGCCCTAGCGTCGCCGCATTTGCGAAATTAGGATTTTACCACCGCCGTCGTGTTTTCTTCAACTGTGTCGTCGTCTTCATCGCCTCATCGTCGTCGACCACGCTGTCGTCTTCGCCTTCACCAGAGCTCTCTCCAGCACCCCTTCACGACCACGAGACATCACTGATGTTGGTCACCGACAACAGCTGCACCTGCTCTGCCACTTCATCATCGATTCCGCCAACTCCGGCGACCTTCCGTGGCAATACCAGTTCCGGTATATGCGCAATAGCCTCTTTTGCCTAGTGTGCACCCTCATCTTAAATTTTGCAATCATTGCACAGATACCACTAGTTAACTGAAGTCAGAACAGTGGAAAGCTGTGGATCGAGGGCTGGCTCTACAGATTGTCATTAGTGCAAGCTCCTACTGTTCCGCAGTAAGCCTATTAACTAAGCAAGTATGGATTCAGATCACACAAGGCATGGTAGACCTGGGCACCGAGCATGCCGTGACGGCAAGGCCCACAGGCATGCCTCTGTGCCGTGTCGGCCCAGACCCTCTCCTTTCGCTTAAAAAAAGACTAAATGAGGCCAAAAAAACTATAAATACTATTCACCATTCGAAAGTGGAAATGTTACAAACCTACCCACCTTAAACAAAATCTCGACCCCGAGATTCGAGCTGCTCTGGAAACAGGGACAGGAAATCCTGCTTCAGTTGATCTTCGCGCTCTCAAGTGGCTTCTTTTCTGGGACGTCCCTCTTGAGCGGTCTTGATATACTCTTCTAGAGTTGGATGCGCTTCCACAACGTCTATAGTGCTTTGTTCTATTAAACAAAGGTTGGGTGCCTTAAATTCCTTGTAGAGCTCATGTTGATGCTCTTGAATCATGATGTTACTATAGTTGGACTTACGACTTAATGCATCAGCAACTACATTAGCCTTTCTAGGATGGTAATGGACATCCAAATTGTAATCCTTTATAAATTCTAACCATCTTCTCTATCGAAGGTTGAGATCTGCTTGCGTGAAAATATACTTGAGACTCTTGTGATTTGTGTAGATATCACAATGATTTCCAATCAAGTAATGCTGTTAAATTTTTAAGGCATGCACTACTGCTGCTAACTCCAAATCATGAGTTGGATAGTTGTCTTTGTGAGGATGGAGTTGTCTGAACGTGTAAGCTACAACTTTCCTCCTTGCATGAGTACGCAACCAAGACCTTGACGTGAAGCATCACAATAGACTCCAAAATCCTGGTGTATGTTCGGTAAGATCAATACTGGTGCAGAGGTTAACTTCTTCTTTAATTCTTAAAAACTCTTTTCCCATGCTTCTGTGCATTCATACTTCCTTTCCTTTTTAAGCAGATGGGTCGTCAGTTTGGAAAGCTTAAAGAATCCTTCTATGAAGCGTTTGTAGTATCCGGACAAACCAAGAAAACTACGCACTTTCGTTACTGATGCAGGCTGCTTCCATTCAATCACAGCTTCTACTTTGGATGGATCAACTGCAATTGCTCTAGCGGATACTGTAGGACCGGAAAGGCGACTGAGGGGGGGGGGTGAATAGGCGCTTTCAAAACTTTCTCGCCTAAGTCGAATTCAACACGAACTTTACTCCTTTAGCTATGAGAGCTAAGAAGATCGATAAGCACACAATGGAAGCCTTGTGCCAACTCGACAAACCCCGACAACCACACGACACAAATGTGGAGACTTAAGCTCAAAGGGTTGATCTGGGCACTGGCGGTCGGACCGGTTACCAAGGGCGGTCTGACCGACGTTCTACCAGCGGTCTGACCGGCAACTAACTGGCGGTCGGACCGGTGGACAGCGGTTCGACCCGGCAGGACAGCGGTCTGAATATACGGGCGGTCGGACCGCCGTTACAAGACCGGTCAGACCGTTCGATCGATCTTGAAAATCCACCCCAAATCCAAAACGAAATTTGATCCAACTTTTGATTCAACCAATGAACCTTGACCAAATTTGAGCACACCTCCCTAGTGATATTAGAGACCTATTTCTAGCGACGATCCTTGGATCCACTTCAGAATCGATCTCTCAAGGATTTAATCAAGAAGTGCACAAACCCTAGAAATATGAAAACTTTGATTCAAGACTTGCTTGTGAGGATTGATGGTCTAGATGATTCTAGGAGTATTCCCACACATCAAAGCAAGACAAAATGGGTCAAGAGACCAAGCATAAACCCTTGAATCAAGGAAGCACCAAATTCATCCAAATGAGAGAAGAACACAAAGAGGAGACAAAAGATCTCTCAAGCAAGCATCACAAGATTGATTGATCTCACAAGATGCTTACAAAGCCACTCCAACTAGGAGGACAAGAGCTCACCCAAGGAGCATACAATCTCTCCTCTCTTTCTCTCCAAACCCTAACCCTAGAAAAGCAAGGAAGAAACCAAATGAATGCCTCAAAGGTTTTCCTTCTCCCCTTTCCTATTTATACTAGAGAGGACTAGAGTTACACAATTGGGGCCCACTCACCCATGGGACCCACATACTAATCTGTTGAAGCAATCGCTTTGCTTCACCACGTGTAGGTTGATCGGCGGTTCTCATCGGCGCCAAGCCTCTCTTGTCCGAATCCCCTCGGAACCTCCCGAGACTCGCACCGATATCCGCACCGCCGATCCAACCAAATGCACCAACCACCCGTTCGATCCATCTTGTCCATTCGCACCATGCTTGAGTCACACGACCTCCCGGTATCCCCGATCGTTACGGACCTCGGCTCTCCAAGCGTAGTCGATCCACTCACCGTTGGCGTCGTTGACACGCAAGCCACCGCACGACAATAGACAAACAAACCGTTTCCGGAACAAGTTCTTCACAACTTGACCCACGTCGGTTCCGCAATGCAATATACATCAATAAAGCATTGATAACTAAACATCAACCACATTGAAACCACAACAATGCAAACTTGGCTCACCTCCAAGTCAAAGCCGGTCTGACCGCCCCACAGGGCCGGTCCGACCGATATCAAGCCGGTCGGACCGCTCCCACAACGGCGGTCGGACCGGTCCAAAGACTTAGCCAAAATTCCACTTGAAAATCCGAAACCTTCGGAATTTTCAACTCGATAGAACTTTTGACCGGAGCTCCAAAATGATGAAACCACATCCGTGAGACTCCCTCACTTGCCTACACAACCTATTTTGGATTAGCTCCAAAATCCAAAGTTAGGTCAAGCCGGTCCGACCGGCCTCCATTGCCGGTCCGACCGTCCCACGGGCGGTCTGACCGCCCCACTCCACCGGTCGGACCACTGTGGTCCGACAAAGAAGAAGCAAACCCCGAAAATGCGAGATTTTGCAAACCAACAATGCCATTGCCAATTGACTCATCATCCCGAGATCGTGCACATATCCTCACGATATCCACAATCTCCCCTTGATGAACACATTGGCAATTTCAAGAAAATGTGGTTTTCAAATTGAAAAGTAAAAATCGTCGTTTTAGCATAAAGGCACAACTTGGTCCATAAGCAAGAAAAAGCTTAGAAGCGACCAAGTCGGCTTCGAATAGTGAAGGCAAGTGAGATAAGGCATTGAGCGCACAAAAGGATTCAAAATCCGTAAGATGGCCAAAAATCTCACTAAGGTCCATATGAAAGACAATAAGTTCTATTTGACCTTTGATCATTGTGAGTCTTCTTGAATTTCAATTCAAATCGAAAAAGGCAATAAAACCCAGAGACTCAACTCACTATGATCACAAATTTTCAAAAGGTTCACAAATTTTTTTTTGTGTGTGTGTGTGTGTGTTCTTTTATGCATGAAACCTTATGTGAACCAAAAGCTCCAAAGCGACATTTTCTTCAATCCTTCTCCCCTTTGACAATGAATTCATCAAGATGCATGAGAGAAGAACGAGCATGAAGAAATGACTTTATTTGAAATTAAGCAAAAGGAGCCATGACCATTATCTATGTAGACAAGACAAGACATATACCAAGCCATATAAAGAGTAGAAGCTATATTCAATCATGGCAAAACATGTACTTATAAAGCTAAAACCAAGATAGCGTAATCGATATTAATGAATTAAAACCATGAAAGGTTGCTCAATGTCATAGATTCACTAAAAGCAACCAAAAATGAGTCAAGCCATGTCTATAAGCAGAAAGAGACTCAAAACAGGAATTGAGGCATTTTGAGCATTAAGAGAATTCTTTTGAAGCAAAGCTCAAGCACTTAGCCCTTTTTGTGCAAATTTTCTTTTTCTTTCTCTTCTTTTTTTTTACTGTGCTAGATCTCAAGCCTTGCTGCGACCATCTCAAGCGAAAAGCTTAAAAGAGTGGTCTAGGTCATCCAAAACTCCCCCTGAGTTCATGCCTAGTGCAATGGCAAGCCGTCTCATGAGAAAGGATTGGTGAGATCAGTTTTTTCGCACAGAAAATCCTTTTTTTCATTTGCTTGACTTAAGAAGATAAAAAGCTCATTTTTCATCTCAAAGTAAGTTCAAGACTCAATTCAGCTTGTAAGACATGGCAAGAATCATAAGAGGATCACTAGAGCAAAACTAGTCACAAGATCCAACAAGACATGATTCGATTCAATTTGCTCACAGATATAAAGCTAGCAAGGGAAAAGCTAAGCCAAAACACGAAGAGCCATAAAAGAAGTCCAGCGGACTATCACTTGATATGACAAGGTATAGAGTATGAAATCAAGCCATACAAGGATAATACTCAAAGCTCCACAATTTTTATTATGCAATGCACGACATTTGAAATAAAAATGCATTATGATACAAAGAAAACAGAAAAAGCAAATTCCCTCAAAACATCCAAGCCTCAGTACTGGGATTTGAGATAGAAAATCTGGGTGTCCAGTACTGAGATGGACGATGCCTGGGAATAGCAAAAGAAGCAGCAGAAAAATGATTAGGCACAAAATCATAAGAATGCCCATGAGCACCACCTGGACCTCTCCAAAACGATCTACCAAAAGACCGATACTCCCCCTGTCTAGGTGCTACCCGTGGTCTATCCTCATGATATCCTAAACCACCTTCTTTGCCTGGACCCACCAAAAGAGTCAACAAGATTCTCTACACGCCTAGGCCTCGTATGTGGTACATCGAATAGGTCGCCTGGCTCTAGAGACTATCGCTGAAGAAGAGACTCCTCTAATGGATCTCAAAGTGCTCATCCTCTCTTTCCTCTCAATCTTTGCTCTCCGGAAGCAAAACTCAACCGTGTGGCCCTCTTTCTTGCAGAAAGTGCAATGGTACTTGACCTTTTGAGGGGTCCGTACTGGTGAGACAGAAGCACCTTTCTTGCTAGAAAGAGATTGAGCAGAATCTACAGATTTAAGAACCACCTTTGAAGACAAAGAAGATTCTTGCTCAACCAAACCACTTTTCACAATTCTAGCAATCTTTGGTGTGAGATTCTTGAAGAGCCCTAGGGACTTAAAGCCTAGGCCACTGTTTTTCACACTCACCTTGGATTGGTCTAGAATCAAGTTGAGTTTCTTTTTCCCACTGGAAAACTTCTCAAGAGTCATTTTGAGGTAATCGTTCTCTTTTGCCAAAACTCCACAATTGGAGCACTTTTCAGAATCGATTGCCTCAACATGTTTGCTCTTAAGAAGATCCACTTCCACTTTGAGCCTCACAAGACACACAATAGGACTCTCAATCCTATTCAACTGCTCCTTAAATTTGACTCTAAAAGCCTCTTGTATCTTACCAATAGCATTTTCAATTTCAAAGATGCAACATACAAGAGGAAGAATCAATAACTTTCTTGGAAGCGATAAGAGACATAGATCTTTCAATTTTAGCTTTCTCTTCAAGAGTCTTGTTTAAAGCTTCAATCTCAATTGTAAGCTTAGGGCAATTTTCACAAGAGGCAATTCTAGAATAAGCAACCATTTCACCATCTCTTGCATTTTAATTCGATTATTCTTACAATGAGAACAAGTGTGACTAGCATCAAATTTTGCAATTCTTTTAAAGAGCTATCCAGCTTCAATTCTAGCAAAGCACGTTTGAGCAATTTAAAGGAATAGCTTCTAAAGCGATCACATCAAGCGGAATGGCATTCATGCAAATGAACTAGACTTGAGAGATTCTAGTTCGTAAAGAGCATTTTCAATTGTTCTTTAACAGAGGAATGAGCATTATTCAAGCTTGACAATTCATTAAGCAAGCTAGAGCATGAATCACGAAATCATCGGATTAATGGATTTGAGCCTAACCACTTCTAGGTTCAAATTATCAATCATAGTATCCTGTTTCTTGATCACTTTAACTTGCTTATGCAATTTTGTTCAGCAAGCACTAAAGCCCTTTTCATGTCGGAAGTGAAGGGCATACCTCATCGGGATCACCAAAGGATCCTCATTGTTGGAGGAGTAGTTTGTCGTGGTCGTTCTTAGCCATAAAGCACATGCCCGTGAAATCACGTGCCTTCTTCTTACCACGGAGTCACTCTTGTCGTCCTCCGACTCAGTCCACATCTTCCATGCTCACATCCTCTAGAGCTTCAAGGACTCTACCGACAAACTTGCGATAGTTTGTCTTCTTGGACTTAGCATCCTCGCTTGAGAATGCCTTTGTGACTCCTTCTCCTCCTTGCCCTTGACTTGGGGCATCTAGAGCGAATGTGGTTTAGCTCACCACATTCAAAGCATGTGATAGGTCCACCTCTCCTCCTACTCCTCACATTATTGTAGGCTCTCGTGAATTTTGTGGATAGGAGGGCTAAGTCATCCTCGGGTAGTCTCTCAAGTTGCTCATCGCTCAAGGAATGCAAAGCGGACAAAGAAAATCGGATGAGCTAACATTAAAAGAATCAACATATCTACCCTTAGAATTGTCAACCACTAAAGCCATCGGCTCTGCCGTGGGAGAGGCGAGATGAAATCAATCTCATGCGTCTTCAACCTCGAGTAAAGCTTATCCATGGTAAGCTCACTCATGACATGTTGTCATTGATGGCGATGATCTTCATCCCCTGACCTTCACATCCAAAGCACCCAACAGGTTGGCGTGCATTTTCGACTCGAAAAATACAAGATCAACAAATATGGAGATCATGAAGAATTTTAGAAAATCTCCCCACGCTCATCTAAAGATTCACGGTCTTTGCTCGATCTTGGAGTATGCTTTCTTAAGTGGTTCTGTCTCACTTCCTTGATCGCGATGGACCCTTCATGATAATCACAAAGAGTCGCCAGATCTCATGAGCAGACGACAAATGAGCGACACGCTCAAACTCCGATCGACTAAGGCCTTGAATCAAAAATTCCGAGCCTCGCCGTTGTTCTCCACATCCGAGTGATCAAATTGTCATCGGTGCACGACATAAGGGTTTTTCACCTTAAGCCAAATCGCGTGCCCTTGAGCCTCGATGTAGGCCTCCATTCGGCCTTCCAATATGCAAAATCAACTCCATCAAAAACATGTGGCTTTGATTGAATATCGCTCGATCGCCATGGCTCCAAAGACCGTTAAGATCTATAGAAAAGAGCTAACCGGCTCGATACCACTTGTAGGACCGGAAAGGCGACTGAGGGGGGGGTGAATAGGCGCTTTCAAAACTTTCTCGCCTAAGTCGAATTCAACACGAACTTTACTCCTTTAGCTATGAGAGCTAAGAAGATCGATAAGCACACAATGAAGCCTTGTGCCAACTCGACAAACCCCGACAACCACACGACACAAATGTGGAGACTTAAGCTCAAAGGGTTGATCCGGCACCGCGGTCGGACCGGTTACCAAGGGCGGTCGACCGACGTTCTACCAATGATCGACCGGCAACTAATCGGCGGTCGGACCGGTGGACAACATTCGACCGGGGACAATGGTCGAATATCACGGCGGTCGGACCGCCGTTACAAGACCGGTCAGACCGGTTCAGTCCAGTACTGAAAATCCACCCCCAAATCCAAAACGAAATTTGATCCAACTTTTGATTCAACCAATGAACCTTGACCAAATTTCGAGCACACCTCCTAGTGATATTAGAGACCTATTTCTAGCGGCGATCCTTGGATCCACTTGCAGAATCGATCTCTCAAGGATTTAATCAAGAAGTGCACAAACCCTAGAAATATGAAAACTTTGATTCAAGACTTTCTTGTGAGGATTGATGGTCTAGATGATTCTAGGAGTATTCCCACACATCAAAGCAAGACAAAATGGGTCAAGAGACCAAGCATAAACCCTTGAATCAAGGAAGCACCAAATTCATCCAAATGAGAGAAGAACACAAAGAGGAGACAAAAGATCTCTCAAGCAAGCATCACAAGATTGATTGATCTCACAAGATGCTTACAAAGCCACTCCAACTAGGAGGACAAGAGCTCACCCAAGGAGCATACAATCTCTCCCTCTCTTTCTCTCCAAACCCTAACCCTAGAAAAGCAAGGGAAGAAACCAAATGAATGCCTCAAAGGTTTTCCTTCTCCCCCTTTCCTATTTATACTAGAGAGGACTAGAGTTACACAATTGGGGCCCACTCACCCATGGGACCCACATACTAATCTGTTGAAGCAATCGCCTGCTTCACCACGTGTAGGTTGATCAGCGGTTCTCATCGACGCCAAGCCTCTCTTGTCCGAATCCCCTCGGAACCTCCCAGAGACTCGCACCGATATCCGCACCGCCTGATCCAACCAGCTGCACCGAACCACCCGTTCGATCCATCTTGTCCATTCTGCACCATGCTTGAGTCACACGACCTCACCCGGTATCCCTGATCGTTCTGGACCTCGGCTCTCCAAGCGTAGTCCCGATCCACTCACCGTTGACGTCGTTGACCTGCAAGCCACCGCACAATAGACAAACAAACCGCTTCCGGAACAAGTTCTTCACAACTTGACCCACGTCGATTCCATAATGCAATATACATCAATAAAGCATTGATAACTAAACATCAACCACATTGAAACCACAACAATGCAAACTTGGCTCACCTCCAAGTCAAAGCCGGTCTGACCGCCCCACAGGGCCGGTCCGACCGATATCAAGCCGGTCGGACCGCTCCCACAACGGCGGTCGGACCGGTCCAAAGGACTTAGCCAAAATTCCAGCTTGAAAATCCGAAACCTTCTGGAATTTTCAACTCGATAGAACTTTTGACTGGGAGCTCCAAAAATGATGAAACCACATCCAGGAGACTCCCCTCACTTGCCTACACAACCTATTTTTGGATTAGCTCCAAAATCCAAAGTTAGGTCAAGCCGGTCCGACCGGCCTCCATTGCCGGTCCGATCAGTCCCGCAGGCGATCCGACCGCCCACTCCACCGGTCAGACCGCCTGTGGTCTGACAGCAAGAAGCAAACCCCGAAAACGCGAGATTTTGCAAACCAACAATGCCATTGCCAATTGACTCATCATCCTGAGATCGTGCACATATCCTCACGATATCCACAGATACAATGTATCCGAGGAAACTGATCTCTTGAAGCCAAAATTCACATTTACTGTACTTGGCATAAAGCTGGTGCTCTTTAAGCTTTTCTAGGACCAATTTCAGATGTTCAACATGCTTTTCATTGGTCTTTGAATAGATCAAGATGTCGTCTATGAATACGACTACCAACTTGTCCAAGTATTCTATGAATACTTTGTTCATGAGGTTCATGATGTAGGTTGGCGCACTGGTCAAGCCAAACAACATGACTGTGAACTCATACAGGCCATAACAGGTGGTAAAATCTATTTTAGGAATATCATCATTTCTGATCTTGAGTTGACTGTATGCTGACCTTAGGTCTATCTTGGAGAAAACTGTTGCTTCGGACAACTAATTGAACATGTCATCAATGCGAGGCAAGGGATACTTGTTCTTGATGGATACATCATTGAGTGCTCTATAATCCACATACAATCTGGCGGTGGCATCATTCTTCTTCACAAAAGGTACTGGCGAACCATAGGGAGAGGAACTAGGTCGAATAAATCATTTTTCTTGTAAATCTTCAATTTGTGTCTTAAGGTCTTCAAGCTCGTCGATGGTCATTCTATATGGTCTCTTGTCAATTGAGGCTGTCACTGGTTTCAAGTTGATTACAAACTCAACATCTCTGTATAGTGGCATGCCTAACAAATCTTCTGGGAAGACATTAGGGTAAGCTTGGACTATAGGCGTTGTCTCCAAGGATAATTCTTCAAGGTGGAGGATTGCTCGATCCAAGAAAGAAACGATCCATACTAACCTTTATTATGGTTTTTGGGTTCTTGGTGAGCACCACTTTTCTGTTGGCACACTCTATTAATCCTTAGTATTCGGCCATCCAATCCATCCTTAGGATGATATCCAGAGTTTGGGATTCTAGGACAAGAAGGTTTGCTAGGAATCCTGAATTTTTCAAGGTAATCTCTACTCTAGGACTTACTGAGATAGCATATAGAGGTCTCCCGAGTGAACTAAGCACCACAAGTTTCTATAACTTATAGGTTGACAACTTAAGCCTTTCAACAAACTTTCTTGAAACAAAATAGTGCGAACCTCTAGAATCAAACAAAACTTGTGCGGGTACTGAATTAACAGAGAACGTACCCATTAACACTCCTGTGGCATCCTGGGCCTCCTCGGCTGTAACAAGATTCACATGACCGTGGCTTGGTGTTGGGGTAGACCTAGAGACTTGTGAAGTCTGATGACTCTTGCTTTGATTTGAAGCTTGGCCTTGAGTTGGAGAGGCTCCTGAGTTGAACTTTGCGGTAGCGTTCTGACGATGAGGGCACCTGTTAGCAGAGTGCTATTTTTCTCCACAGTTGAAGTAGTGAAGGTTGGCTGCTGGGTTGACTGCTGCAGGTTGCCCGGCGGGGCGACGGGTTCGGAAACCACTTCCTTGCGGACTTGGGGCTGGAGCTGAACTTTTTAGCGGCAAGGCTGTAGATAATCTGAAGGATGACCTGCCCTAGAATGTTGATTTTTGCATAAAGTTTCCTTGTGGCCTATGAAATGCCATCTTTCTTTTGCGACTGACCTCTGCTATCTTATTCTCATTCTCTAGCACTATGGCTTTGTCGACTATGTGATTGAAGCTGGGAAAATCATGGAGGATAAGCTGGACTCTCATGTCTTCATGCATACCTTCCACAAAGCGGTCGATCTTTTCTTCTTCATCGGCTATGTCATTGGGAGCGTAGCGGGCAAGCTGGTTAAACTATATTAGATATTCATTAACAAACATGTGATCCTACTTTAGAGCTCTGAACTCAGTCTTCTTCATTCTCATGGTACCGGCTGGTACGAAGTTGGTTCTGAAGCGGCTTTGAATTTAGCCTAGGGAATTGTCTGCCAAGTGTGTTCAGCTTCATCTACCTCTACTTCAGCAATTTCTTCTGCAGCGGCGGGGTCTGGTTGATCTCCAGTTGCAGATGTTGTTGCTTCTGCTGCTTCTTCTTCTTGGGACACTGAGCTGTTACCACCTCGAGTAGCGAGGTAGTTCTCCCATCATGCAGTGGCGGCTCCTTTCAGTTGATGGGTAGCAAAGTCCTCCTTATCTTCGTCTGAGCAGTGGGCAAGGCTAAGTTTCTTCTTAGTATCTCTGAGCTAGTCTTCCGCTTCTAAGGGTTCATTGGTGGCAGCAAAGTTGGGGGTCTTGTTCTGAGAAAGTCCGCAAGCTTGGAGTTACGGCTGGCTGCTCTAGCCTGCTGACTGGCGAGCAAAGCTTGAAGAATCTACGTCTACTGCAACATAACTTGTGTCATTGTTGGGTTTGATGATGGCGGGGGAGGTAGATCTTGTCCTCGGCCACGACCACGGTCATTGCCATAGCCTCTTCCTCGGCCAGTTGCATAGGCTCCTCGGCTTGGGGCGGCGGCTCTCCTAGGCGGTATCTGAAGAAAAGCTGAGGCTTAGAACTAGAGACAGTATATGAAGGTTTACTAGCCGCCCTCCAAGGCACACACAGAGGAACTTTAAACCAACAAGAAGATCAAATACATACAATACAAAGCCTAGAATGGTTGCATTATATTAAGGGGATTAGGTGTTACATGACTCCTGACACATAGCATATAGGCTAAGCTATGTCACGACGCAAGATACAAACACAACGTCTACAACGAAAGAAAATAGAAAGTGCTTGCAACCCAAAAGACTACCTAGCAAGCACTGCTAGCTAACCTAGACTAGCCTGACTACTACTCCATCGAGAACTGGCTACCACAAGCGGTGCAATTCCTCGGGGAGCGAGATCGGGAAGGAGTCTGACTGAAGGCCAGCGAGCTGGAACAGAAACGATCGCTGCCAATGCTGGGCGAATGGGAGCAGGAGCGAGAACGGCTGAGACTGCGTCCACGGATGGACTCTCCAAGGTTGATGAAGGGCTGCGAACTGGGGCGTCACACGCTCTTGCGCGTAGTCATCCTGGTGCAGACTCCTCTAGGTCGAAGTGGTCGATCAAGAGTCCTATCGCTGGAGGCGATGGCTAGTGGAGGAGGAACCGGAGTTGGAGTGGTGATCACAGTGGCAGCTGTGAAGCGTGCCAATTCTGCGACGGTGGCATCTCTCTCCCGTACTGCGGCAAGGTGGACCACATCGCTCCTGACCATGTTGTTGCGGAGGGTGTCGAAGTGGGCATAGCTGCCGGTGATAAGCATTCGAAGCTGTCTGATCTCGGCCATGGCGGTGTTGATGTTGGCGGTCATCGCCTACATGAGCTGCACCTGGTGGGTCAGGCAGGGATCGTTGTTTGTGACGTCGAAGACCTCCAGGACGCGCTCTCCGTCGGGGAGATACGGGTAGAAGCGGAAAAGTGATCTCTGTAGGAGATCCTCGTGCTTCCAGTACAAGCGAGTGGAGGCGAAACGGACTGCATCCTAAATAGCATCAATACAGCTGCGATGGTGTGCCTCGGCCTGAAAGGTGTGCGAAGCAAACTCGCCAACCTTGGCATAGAGGTAAACTTCCATGGTCCAAGACTCGCAGGTCATGATCTTCGTCATCTAGCCCCTGAAGATAGGAGGGCGGGTGTAACCAAGGTACTGCATCAGCTGGCGAAGGATGTCCGTGAACCCTTCTTCGTTCTCTCCTTGAGAGCAATGGTTCCATGGGCCATCGGATGACGGGGTAGTCAACTATAATTTTTGAAATAGGATAAAAGTCAGTAAAAACTTAATGAAAGTGGAGATAAGTACAGATCTAGGAGTGATGAACAGAAGCAATAAGTACTCTATATTTTTGTCAACATTTTCTTAACTTTTGGAAATAAGACCCAAGTCCTAAGGCAGCGACCAATCTAACTAAGGATTCTACAGTCGTATGCTTTGATACCAGCCCTGTCGGACTCGTATTTTGTAAATTTAAATCCTCTGTGAAAACACTGTGTTATTCCCTGTATCAGTAGATAATACTCACAGGAACATTGCTGAATCATTTCATACAAGGTTTGAACTAAACCATTCAAATATATTACAAACATCAGAGTGACATAGACCTTGTCAGGTTGAGTTTTACAAAAAGGGCCAAACCGGCTAAATTGATTACGTTATGTGAAAGCAACGTAAACTACAGCGGAAGCAAAAGGGGTAGAGCTCATCTCTCCAAAAAGGAATAAGGTAATATACCTTGATTCCCTACTCAACAAAAACCACGATTTCACCCTTCTGCAAGGAATACTCAACAGGTATGCTCATTTCCTCCATACATAACTATATGGTAGTCTTGCTTCGTTTGAAATGGCCGAGGATAAATTTTTGGAATCACGTAGGTCGTTCAACGCCTATGTTTCTGAGGGAGGGACACACAAGGAATCGAGCGCCACACTGCAACACAAGACGTGATTTTCGGTACGTGCTACAACACAATAATCATATACCACACTTCGTAATAATGTGTCTCGAATTGACTATACCTATATATGTAATTCTATTTTTTGCAGTGCCACCAGAAAAAACAAGATTACCTATGTGCATTCTACGTTTGCTGTCATATGCTGTAAATCATGAGTACTAAGACGAATGATCCAGAGGTTTGTCAATCTCGCAATAATTATTTCATAATTATAAATTTAAATATATATGCTTACTACTTTACTCCTGCTAGCGACAGGGCATGATACTCGATTTAGATGCATTCATTATGACCGAAATCTCAGAGGTTCGAGGGATGATTTGCGGCTTCATGAAGACGAAGATCATTAATGCCAGCGGAGAGTTTCACTCCGTCGACACTACTGGACGACCTTCAAACAATTGATTCAATTGTAATTCACTTTGACTAGTTGTAATTCAATTGTAACTCTAGTGACAATACTTGAACATATTCTTTTGTAATTGATTTTGAGTTGTAAATGACCACTTTGAGTTATCAACAATTGATTCATCTATGATTTATCTATTTTATGCTTGCTTGTTTTTATAGGGTATGGCTAGCAATTCCTGAGGCTAGCTGAAAATCAGGAAAAAATTTAGTTAGGTATAACGAACTATCACAGACGGATTTTTTGGGTTGAAGCCGTCTGTGAAGGCCTACTATCACAAACTGTTTCCACCAACAACCGTCTATGATATGTCGGATATCACAGACGGTTATTTTTTACAAACTGTCTGTGATATGTCTCCAATCATAGACGGTTAGTAAAAATCACCGTCCGTCATATCCGATATATCTAGACAGTTGTTAGTGGAAACCGTCTGTGATAGTAGGTCTTCACAAATGGTTTCAAACAAAATATATTTGTGTTGTGACGATCTGTCTGTGATAACCGCCTGTTATCACAGACACATAAATTCAAACGGTTCAAAAACCGTCTGTGATGACAGTTTGGAGCTGTCTGTAATGACCCTCTCTGTAGTATTGTTTCCCTCTTTGTCCCACTGACAAGTAGACCCCACATGTCAATCTCTTTTTATTCTTTGATTATTTCAGTCAAAATAATACTCCTTGGAATATTCATTTCTCTCAATTTTCCTTTCTGATAAATCTTCTGAGAGTCTATTCTCCTTCGTTCGAACTCCGACTCAGTTGATTCAAATTTCTAAGTTCATATAAATTCAATATCTATCTATCAATACTAATTTTATAACTTTTGGTTTATATTTGGATTTATTGTGTTTATTTATCTTGTTTCACGCGTGTAGAGCCCGACGATGCCGAAGCAAGCTTGGACCAATATGAAGGAGTAGCTACTACCTTCAACGAAGGCAAGTATCATTTGACCATGTTGTACCTATGTTTTTGAAATCCTGTTTCTATATTATTCAAACCTATTATGCATCGCTATTTACATAAAATGATGATTTCAATTATGTGGGTGTTAGTCATAACTTGAATATACCTTCATTTGATGTAGTTATCTATGAACCGTTGTCGCCCTAGTATAGCAAATTCATGGTAATTATTACATTATTGATTGATTAGTATAATACGTTAGAATTGCTTAGACAAGCTTTATCGGTCATGATCATCCTATGGAAGGGAATTATTAATACCCTTTATGCAAAACAGTTTGAGAAATATATGGCAATAGATATTGTAAGCAGTTTCAAAATAAAATAACATAGTGGAAAACTTGTTTAGACTGGCGAGAGTGGATTGATTTATTGAATGTCTCACATTGGTCAGTTAAGGACCGACGCTTATGTCTATCCAAACCGAGCACTACCATACAGCCACATGTTCGGAATGGGATGGACTTGGCTGAATAATTTACCAACTCCAAGTATTATGCTCCTAGGCTGTAGTTGGTAGGTGTTACCTGGGTTGTGCAAACTATAATAAATGTACTTCCATGTATGTCGGGGTTTACGTCGGACGATGGTAAATGAACCTCCACATCCGGGCAGGTTATCCCCCACAACTGTGAGTTCTCTTGATAATGGTAAATGTAATTCCATATCTTGAGGGTATAACTCATAGAACAGGCTGAGGTAAGGACGAGGTATTGTAAAGGTCTTGTGATAATCGCTTAGTTGCATGCCCAAAGAAGTGTGTCATGACCAACATTATAAGTTGATTATCTCATGTAGGTCAAGTTGTATAGCCTCTGCAGAGTATAAAACTATTCGAATAGTTGTGCCAACGGTCAAGGGCAGTCAAGGTGTGTTTTCACATGGTATGTTTTGGTTTTGCTTTCAAAAGATTAAGCTTTGGGAATCTGGGAGTAGTTGGGACTCTCGGGTAGTTATTCTCGCAGCTAGAGCTAGTTAGGCAGCTATAGTTCTATCATTTGAACCTTGGCGGATAAAGCCTTGATGCTTGTGGTTGGTAGCTATAACCTTCACTAGTGAAATAATTAGTTTAATTATTGAAACTACTTTGGTCAAATGTTGCTTTATGAAAACTGTTAAAACATAATATATTAATTTGTGCAAAGAACCATATAAGCTCCATTGTTAAGCCTGCATATTGCATTTTCCCAGGACTTGCGGAGTACTTTTTCCTACTCACATGCTATAGTAAACATATATCTCAGAAGCCTTCAACGATGTCGAGGATGATTACGACTTCTACGCCTATGTCTTTGACGAAGGTCATCCGGAGTACTAGTATGTGCTCCCCAGTCAAATGTCGATGGACAATTTGACGAGCCATCACTCGGAGTTTATATTTTGTTGTTTCCGCTGCTGTAAAACTTGAGGTCATGTGACCCTTAATGTAATAAGTGGCCATAAGGATGATACTCTGTTATTTACTTTTATATTGAATAGTTATTTGAATTTTTTATCAACATTGTATCCACTGTGCGCATTAGCTACTGATCTCGATCAAACTGTTGCAGAAATACACAGAGGGTTTGAATTTAGAAATTTGGTCCTGACTCCCGAGTAGGTGGAGGCTGGTGCGCGTAAGCGGGAGGCGGTGCCGCAATGGTGAGGCTGGTCAGGAGCGTGCGGTGCTAGTGGCCAGGTGGGTGGTGGTGGAGGAGGTGGGCGCGGTGGAGGAGGGCAGCGGTGTGGAGGAGAAGGAGGAGGTCATGGTGTTGGGGCCGGTGACGGTGAGGAGGAGGTTGGGTGGGGGTGGCGACGGTGATGTGGCGAGGGTGGGGGTGGGGGTGACGATGGTGAGGAGGTTGGGGACATTGGAGGGTGGTCTCTACAGCCGCCGCGTGGAGAGGGGAGGTGGGGGTGCGTGGTGGAGGAGGAGGAGATGGGAAGGTGGATAGCGATGGCCGATGGGAAGGAGACAAAAGGGGGAAATAGAGGGTACAAGGAAGAAGAAATGGTCTCGGGGAAGGAGTGAAAAAGTAGAGGGAAAAGAAAAATAATTGAAGGGAATGTGAAAAAAGAAAAGAGGATTGGAAAAAAGTGGGGGAATAAAGATTATGAAGGGAAATGAAAACAAAATAAAAATTGCACATAATACAGCAACACACAAATATTCAGGGGAAAACTAAAATTTATTCATTGCTGGGTACAGATATAAAGTTATAGCCTCGTTGAAAACCTTACACCCTAGTGTGGGGTACCCCTGGTAAGGAAAAGAGTATAACAACTATATGTACATACATAGACTAGTAGAAGTCGTGATTCTTCATGTTGACTATCGCCTCCACGGTCTCCAGATCCTCGAGCTGATTTTGTGTTCGTTCATCTGCGCCCTCACAGTCTTTGAGGCATGTGAGTGCCTCAACCATCTCAAGTGTGAGAGACAACCTTCTAAGATCGATTATCCTCCCTGTTGTACTGCATGTGGCTTCCGATGAGACAGTCGACATCAGAACCTTCTCAGCGCATCTGGTGGAAAATTTGACAACATAGGATAAATACGTTGCTGATTCTTCCACCACAACAGGAGGTTGACATCATTTCTCTCCGTGAGGTCAAGCTCGGTGTCTGCAAAAGGTGTGTCGAGGTGGTGGTTGATTTGTACTCCTGGATTCCATTTAGACCTTCTCATCGCATGAGAGGATGAACTGGATATCGGGCCTTTCAATTTCTTTCACGTGTTGGAAGCACTCAAATTGTGTTGTCCTTGTTACGTTGTTGAAGTACTTGTTCTTGATTGACTTGTGCTGCCAAACTTTTCATAATACAAATCAAAAACTCAAAAAAATTCATCATGAATGTCAGTGTAAGCCTCTGAAAAATCAAGATCAAATGCTTCCCTAACTCCCTTCATAAGCCCCTTTCAGATCTGTTAATTTTCTCTGAGGATCCAAAATAGTACCAAAACACAAGACATGTGGGATAGCTTGAAAATATTTTTAAAAATAACTCTCCATTGGTTCAATAATAGTTTTCAGAAGGGCATTGTTTCTGTGTTCCTTGAAAGCATTAGCAATAGTCCAAAGTCACTCGATGACTAAGCAAGAAGTAGGATAGTAAACACCAGATAAAATTGTGATTGCATTGTAAAAAACTTTCAAAAATTCATAAAAACGACCAACAACTATCCAATCCCCTTCAGTATCCAACTGCTTACCAGAATCAGTATTGACGAAGAGAGTGATGATGTAATCATACTTCTCGCACCGCTCCAACATAGTATACGTGGAGTTCCACCTCACCTTCATGTCTAGGTTAAATCTTCTTGGCCTCTTATTGTTGGCCCTACAGTACTTCACGAACTAGGCGTATCTTGGGTCCGAAGCTGTAATGAACTGGATAGCATTGCGTATGTTGTCTAAACTAGATTTCATTACCTGCACGACGAGATTAAGGATGTGGCACATGCATCTCTGGTGGAAGATGAAACCGCTAGTGGAGGACTCTAGATGTTGTGCGAGAAACTCCATGGCCGTTGTGTTAGCCGAGGCACTGTCAAGACTCAAGAGTGTTGGCAATAATTTTGTCCACTATTTTAAAATCATGAATGACCTCTAATACGTATTGTGTGATGGCCTCTCCGGTGTGTGCCTCATCGATTGGCCTAAACCCTATGGCTCGCTTGTTCAAGTTGTAATCGTTATCTAAGTAATGTGCAACAACACTAAGATAGTCTGTCCTTTGGTGGGACGAAGTCCATATATCTGATGTTAAAGATAAAGAAAAGTTAACTTTTAGGAAGTTCTCTTTCAAACACCATAGTTTACGTTGGTCGAAATCTACTATGTCAGGTGCAGTTGTTCTACTGACATGTCAGTATTATGGGCAAAAACCGCACTGGAGCGTTCTCTCGAAACTAGAGCTTTCACCCATCCTAATTGGAAGAAACTCGGTAGCTATATATCTAGCATTTTCGTCTCTAGCTACCTGAGGGTTATACATCCATGTACTCACCGATCCATCGACCCTAAAGTTAAACTGGGCCGGGATGTTCCCCTTTGTGTTCGCCCAACCGCTATCTTCTTCAAACATACCTCCGCGTGCCACTTGATATGACCTATTCCTCCACCTGAGCATGCAGATAATGTAGCATGAAAATATTTACAAGTGGCATATGGTACGTGACGCCCGTCCTCTATTTTTGTGTTGTACTCCATATGCTACCAACACTATGCACGTTGGCTGCTGGAGCCTCCACCCACTGCTTGCACCGATGAACTGACCCCAACGTCTGGGGTGGACAAGTGGACATCCTCTGGGGTGGAGGCACAGGCATCCTCGAAGCCCTCTGTTCTGTTCATATGACGGTCATCCATGCCATAGTCTCCCATGCCCAGGGAGAGTTGGCAAGGATCGATCTCTAGTTCTTGCACTTCCTCTTGGGGAGGAGGATTAGGAGTCCGAGGGCATCCTCTCCTGCTCCCCCTTCCTGACTTCTTGCCAAACATTTTGGAACACTAGCGAGTAGTATGAGTAGAAAACTAGAAATTAAATAGCAACGAGAGAAGAGAAAGCAAGGAGAGAAGACTAGCTGGGTGCGCGGTGAAGAAATGAGGAAGGGAGGGAATTTATAGGCTGAGGAGAGGTGAACGATAGCATTTGCTCATTGCCTCTCTGCCTCACCCATGCAGCCACGTGTCTCCGTCAGGTTGTATCACTGCAAAAAGCACTATGCCATTGCCACTGACGCATCACTATGAAACGGCTCTCCTTCTCTGTCGAACCCGGATTTTATCATCCAGAATACTCTGTGAAAGCACTATGCTATTCCCTGAATCAGTAAATAGCGCTCACATATACAGCACCGAATTATTTCATACATGACATAAACCAACCCATACATTAATTCAACAACATTAGAGTTTACATAGACCGCATTGGGTCAAGTTTACGATAGGGCCGAACAAGGCCAAATGATTACATTACATAAAAGCGGAAGTGACAACGGAAGCAAAAGGGGTAGAGCACAACTTTGCTGTAGGCAAGCGACTGGGGAAACAGGTGTACGACCGATATTATCCAAAGACTTGGACAATATTGATGTACACAAGCATCGACTGAGTCCGCTAGACCGGGGCAAGACTAGAGCAACTACAGACTAAACTACGCTTCATCGTCTCCTTGGCATTCAACGTCTGAATCCTTGTAGTGTGCATAATGTCCTGAATCAACGGACTCTAGAAGGTTTGGGGGAAAGAGTGAGGATGAACACAATAACTGTGCACGCGAGCCAATACATAATGCAATATTTATGCATGCAAGGCTTTATTAAGGATGGATCGGGTTCTTTTATTTGCTAAAATAATATTTTTCCATTATCATAGGTAGAAATTATTGTCATTTAGCATTTTGACCAAATCACATTTTATTAAAAAGATTAATTATGCAATATTTATAATAGCAGATATTACCTCCACCTTATGCTTATTTTTTATTGGGGTTATATCCACCTATTAACAACACTGGGTATGACTACCCAGGGAAATCCAAATCTAGGGTCACAATGGCCCGACGAGTTTTCATCCCACCCATAAATTTTTATAAATAGAACTAACTCTAGTAAGTTCTCAAGCCCACCTTTGACCGTAGGCACGGCTGTTTGAACAGTTTATACTCTGCAGAGGTTGTACATCTTTACCCACAAGAGATAATCGTCTTGATATGTACACACGTTTACTTTGACATGTGAATCAAGGGAGATTACCACAAAACTTTTAAAATGCATCCCCCAGTGTTAGTTACACCTGCTAAGGATTCACCTGAGAAGGGTTACGCTCACACAGACACGTCAACCATTACGCAGACCCCCTCTTGCGCCTCACGACGACTTTCGACGTGCACCCCAACCCGTAGCCATGAAGGCTCACGGCGTACCAGGTCCTTCAATGGTGCAACTCGCACAGATGGATACAAATTACTTATGGTTGTACTATTTTACATTGGGAGGTCATCATAGGATTAAGTCCTTAAAGTCATTTGGGCGGCTTGTAACACATACCAACATTACTTGGGCTACATCAGCATCCACCACCATCATACCATCTACCCAAATGTGATAACATCAAGTTATTAGGGTTTTTGAAAAACATAAATTAGGTTGTCTCAGCATTCCAGTCTTTTACCAATAATGACTGTTCAAAACAAGTTTATAAGTTTAAAGATGATGGTTGGGGTAAATAAATACCACAGTACATAAGCAAGACTACCATGTTGCCCAAGTACAACCTACAGCTACGATAGTTACCACATAATTACTAGGGTAACGAGGATTAAGTATTTCAATTGTCAAGAGGATGGCATAATAATACTTAAAGTATCAAGTTGGCATTTAACTACCTTAAAGATTTAACATACATTTGCATAAATAACTTAGCATGCGTCTTGCTATTTTAAAAGAATATAATTAGCATAAAATGTAGGTTCAATATAATCAAAGTATTGACTCGCTTGGGCCAAAAGCAAGGGGTTATCGGAAGTCTTGGTCTTGATCCAACCCGGGCTCTTCCGCGTTCTCGAACTCTACTCAGACGATCGCGCTGGAAAAAGAACAAACAAGCAAGCACAACAAATAAATATACAAGAAATAATAAATGGACTCCAAATTAAATAAGACCATTGCCAATAGGAAGCTACTAATTTTAGAAATTTTTAGAAACAAATTTCACTTAAATCGGAGTTAAAACGAGGGAACACGGGTCTTCCGAAGTTTGCTTTTGGGATAAATCAGAGAAAAGAAAAAGGGAGAGAGAAATTATCTCTCTGATAACTAGGGCCAAGTGTGCAGTGTCTTGGTCCATGACGCAGTGCATGAACTGAAGGCCACCAGCACGGTCCATGGGTCTACCAAAGTTTTGACTACCAAAACTATGCTTCGGGTCCACATGTCATATACTCACAGAGAAACCTAAGTTAATAAGAATGATTAACTACTCCTCGGGCGCGCTTGGCATTGAAACCAGACATCACTTAACTCACCCAATTACTACTTTGTCCGAAAACGATCAAGATTTAGTAGATTAAATGGTGCTATAGTTGCTGCTTGAGCTTCTAACCAAACAGAGGAAGGCCACATGCGCTCTCGGCCTTGGCACATCGCCGGCGGAGGAGGGAACGACAGTGGGCGGCGATGCCAAAAGTGGAAGCCCAGAGGACGAGGGTCCTAGGGGAGGTGGCGACACGGCCGACAGCGCACCAGAGTGGCGACGACGGAGCTAGAGGCGGCAGCGGCGCCATGGGTGCGCAGCAAACCGGCGGTGGGGCGGTGCGGGGAGAAAGATGGAGGAAGCACGAGCAAGAACACGACGTGGGTAGCTCACCAGGATAAAAGGGAGCGCCGGAGATGGACTGAGGGTGGAAAACGGCGGTGAGGATGGTCGCGTCCGAAGGCAGAGAAGATGGGTGATTCCGGCTGCGTTGGTGGACCAAAAGCAAATCCCCTTGGGGTAGATGCTCCTTGGCTCCTGGAACATGTGGTGACGGAGTTGGCCAAGGGAAAGTTCACCGGAGCGGTGAAACGACGGCAAGGCGCGGTGAAACGACGGTAGCGGGCACACGAGTGCACATGGCACCGGCGAGCGGGTGGCGTGGGGAGGAGGAAGGGAGAAGTCGGAGTGGAGGTCGGGGAGGCTTGAAGGTGGCCGAGGTGGTGGAGCGGTGGCGGTCAGTGGTGGAGAAGAAGGGGTGGCGATGTGGGAGCTCCACGGCGGCAGAGAAGAAGAATGGAGGTAGGGGAAAAGTGGAGGATGGTTGGGAATGCGCCGTGGCGCAGTTGGTTTGCCGAAAAGCTCACGGGAACGGCGGATTCGACGGCGGCGGCGCACAGGCGAAGATGGGAGCTTCGGGCGTTCTTTGCTCTTGCGCTAGGGAAGAGAGAGAGAGAGAGGTGTGGAGGGGAGGGCAAGGGCGATGCCGAGGGCTCTTATAGCCATACGGGGGAAGGGGTTCCGAGGGAGGTTGGGGTTGGGCGCGGAGGATGCGTTGTCATGCGGGAACGCGACGAGAGCGCATGCAGGCACGCTGGAGCGCGCTCTTGTGCGGGCAGAGTGGCATGTCCTCCTGGGCTTTGTTGGGCAAGGGAGGAGAGGTGAAAGGGGGCCAGGGTGAGCTGGGCTGGGTTTGAATTTTTAGAAGACTTTGAGTTGCAAATTGAATTCAAAATATGAACTTTGAAATCCTTTACAAAACCGAAAGACGAGTTGTTACATTCTCCCTCTCCATCTCCCTCCCTGCAAACGGCACTCCGCTCGCGTCCCTCACCCCCAATATCTCTCCCGCTCTGCCGCCCTCTTCCGCTTGGCCTCCCTCTTCCTCTCCTACTCCACCTCCTTCTCCCTCTCCCTCTCCCTCTCCTTCTCCCTCGTCGCTCCCATCGACACCCCTGTCGGTGGGACGCACATTTTTGCATGCTCTGCATCCCCCCGTCACCACCACCCACCAATGTGGCTCCGCCTCCATGGTCGCCTCTGCTCCTCTCCACGGCGGATCCAACATTGGGCTGCGGCATGGGGTGGCAACGTGGAGCTCCAACGTGGGGCGGCACACGGGCGGTGGTGCTAGCAGTGGCCTCCCTCGTCACTCCCGGCTCTCCGCCTCCCTCTACACTAGCGGGGTGGCACGAGGGGGGGGGGAGTGTGGTGGCGAGGCACGCGTGTCGTGTGGGGCGGCACGCGCTTGGTGGCAGTGTCCTGCCTCATCGCTCCTGGCTCGCCGCCTCCCTCTCTGCTAGCGAGGCGGCACGCGCGCGGTGGCGACCGCAGTGACGACACCAGCCACAAGGCACGACACGCCGCACTGCCGCGGCAGGGAGCCCGTTGGGCTTGTTCGTGCTGTGCCAACCCAAGCACGGCCCACATAGTCGTGCCGTGTTGTGCCGCCCACTGTTCCTTAGAGCCAGGCCCAACACGGCCCAAATACTGCTCGTACCGTGCCGTGGGTTGGCCCAAAAAAGCCTGGCACAGTGCCCAGGTCTAGGCACGGAACAGAGAGAGATCTTCATTTTATGCCAGCAAATGCTTGAAGAAAAAGCCGAGGAAACTGGGCAGTGCCTATTGTCCAGTCAAAACTAGACGCAGGCTCAGGACATGTACAGAGATCATGCACAGCCCATCTCTCTGTATTTCTTGTCTCTCTTCGGGTGCGCACCTAGTGTTCTTCCCCTTCAGCCTCTTTATGAACTGGAGCCAAACCTTCGTCTCTAGGCTGCGGCTGCACGCGCTGAATTCAAGCACTGCCCCCTCTTTCATGGACACAATATACACTACTAGTAGTAGACAGCTCAATTTGATACACTGTTGCTACTACTGTGTCAAGTAATTAGCCCTGAATAGTAGGCATTGCTCGACCAAGCTCCGAGCTCGGTCTTCTCAGCTGGGGATCTTCAAGATTAAACTCAAACTCATGCCCAAACCGTTTATATTAAGGGCCAGTTTGCGGTCCTTGTTGTACTATGTTGTGCAGCACTATGTAGCCAAAAAAAACTATGAACTGTTTGGTTAAAGTTTAACTAATTGTGCCTGTTTTTTCTATAGTAACTACTCCCCTATGGGAGAGCTTCGTGGGGGGCAAGGAGGGTCTCTCTAGCTCTCCCTTTCCCTGATAATTTTTTGACAGAGTTGAGCTTTACCGGTTAGATGTTAATCAAATGCTAAACTGGCCCTAAATTGTAATTATCCAAAAGTATATTCTATTAAACTGGCCATCCTATTTTGTGGTTCCAGCTCCACAACTCCTACTTCCAAATCTTATTATTTGATATTGGAAGATAGCAGCAACCTTTGATATATATTTTTAAAGAACAGGCAGCAGAATTACATGTTTTTGTGAACATGAAAAACACATAAAAGTAGTCCTACCAAACAAGATTGTCATAATCTAACGTAATGCCAAATAAAAACTGATTTAGGCTAACCCCAAGCAACCGAATATTTTCTCCAATGCGGGCTTGCGGCTCGCGCTGCTAGCATGGCTCCCACAAGCGTTGGTCGTCAGGAAGACTCCAAGGGTCGGTCAAGCGACGAGCAGAGTAAAACAGGACCCGCGTGTGTTCACTGTTGAGACAAGTGCTGCCCGCAAATGAAGCTTCAGTCATCTCTGAGTTGTGGGTACTTACATACATGTAAGCCACACAATTGTGATGTTTCTTACCCTGAAGTTTTTTAACTGATGGAACCAACCAGGCATGACCATTTTGTTGTCGTCCTCAGGGTAGTTTTTTTAATCGAAGAGGCAGGAAAACTGCCCTTTGTATCGATAAAGTATGAGAAAACAAGATAAAAGATACACCCCAACAGGGAACACACTCCTGGTGGGAGGGAACCCACAACTGGGCACGCCTCGCAACACCCTAGCAACAGCACCAGAACTAGGGGCACCAACTAGCAAACTCTGACAACGCCTTAATAGCAACCAACTCTGCCGAACACAAATCATAGCTAAGGGCAGGGCAACACCTCCCATCCAACTCACTGGAGCTTCAAACTGGGTAAAACCAGACAGTGTAGAGGATTGCCTTAGCATAAGCTTGAGATAGAATAATAGAATCAGGGGCAAGGTGGATCCACACGCTGACAGGACCACCGGGGAGGAGCTTCATATGAATTAGGTGAGCAAGCGATTCCTCCTCCCGGTGACGACAGTGGGACGATGCAGAACAGAAGGACGACAACCCGTACTCCTCTCCCCCTCCGCCCACACGACTCATTCAGGGTGGACTGGACCAGCTACTATGAACAAGGTCTCTAGGTGCCTCGAGACGACACTTCAATGGCAATAGCCCCTCTTCTCGGGCTAATCCAACGGTCGGCCTGCTACTCCTTAAGACGACGGCCTACAATTGGGGCGCCCGCGACATAGCAGCATGGGTGACCAACCTTCTCTCCACATCCATGCAATCTGGCGAGCGCACATTGGAGACCAGGAACAGGTAACGACAAGAGCCGGCAGGGTAGTGGCTCTGGGGCCGGGGGTGAGGAGGCTTCTTTGGCTGTGGCAGCATGATCTCTAGATTAGTTTGCCGATGGAGACGCTGAGGACTCGCACAGGCGTGCCCTAGCTGTCGGGCGGTGGCAAGCACAGTACAGCGCGACATGGTCGCCGCTCGATGGAGGCACAGAGATCCACCCAGTGCACGACAAGACAGATCGGTGGCTCCATGCATGATGTTCTCCTCGATGTTGACACCCCCGAGCCCATAGCCACTACGGCCACGGCGGTGGCAACATCGGCGGGTGGTGGACCTCCCTGGCATGGAGCACTCCAAGCACGACGGACCCCTCAGCGTCGGCGCCCCCGATCTCATAGCCGCAACAGCCAGCCGGTGGCAGCATCAGCGAATAGTGGCTCAAGATCCACCCCAAGGCGGAGCGCCCGCGCAGGGGACCGAGGGCCATATCTAGATTTGGACCAAGATCTGGAATAAAGGGGGAGGCGTTGGCGGGTCATGAGCTCCGACCGAGGGGGCCGAGGTGAGCACAGCTCAGCAACTCCGAAGGCTCGCCGCCACCTCAACTGGCATGGACGACGCCGCTAGCAGTCGCGCTCCCTCGGCTAGATCAGGAAGAGAGGGGGAGGGAGAGGGAGGGGAGGTTAGGGGGCTCTCGGGGATTGGGGCCATCGCCTAATGGGTTGCCCGAAACGAGGGACACATGAGCCTTATTTGATCGCAGTCATCAGTGCGGAGGGAGGAGGAGACTAGGGCGTCACCGGCGCGGAGGAAGAAGGCACGAAGGAAGGAGATGGCCGGGGTGGAGGGAGGGGGAGCCGTGGAGTGCAGGGCAGAGGGTGCCGCCAGCGTGGAGGGTGGAGCCGTGGAGGGTGCCACCACGCCATCACTACTGTGCCGCTGCCACGGAGTGTCCTAGTGCCACCCGCCTGCACCCGCGCCCGCATACGGTAGGGAGCCAAGAGACCAAGGAGCGAGGGGAAAAGAGGCGGCATGGGGCAGCAGGCAGGGTGGGGCAAGTTGAGTAGCGTGCTCGTGGACCATACTTGGCACGACACGGTCTGAGAAGAAACCGTCCATTGGGGCATTTCTGTCCATTTTTTGTAACTGTTTTTGATCGTTTTGGTCTTCAAAAATATCAAAAAAAAAATCAAAACATCCCAAACTTTTTTCTATAAATAGCCATTACACACCCCCCCCCCCTTTCATTCAGCACCCCTCCATTCCTCATTCTCTTTTTGAAATTCTGTTTTGTAAATTCAAATTCGTGTTGAGCTAATTTGGAAAAATTCAAAAAAAAAATATGCTAAATTTTGAAAAATTCAATTTTCGGTAGCAAGTCAGCAAAAGAGGGATAATACTATTTTTTGCATACTTTTATTATTATTTATTTTTATGCTAAGATGAAAGTAATAATAGTGTTAGTTTTGATTTTTGCAGTTTTCCTTACGTACAGTCCTTATGACAGCTTTACTCTTGGTGATTACAGACTTTCACCGGAGGAAATTGCGTCCATGGAGATGGCTGCGGCTGCCTCAAGCGAACCGAAAGCGCAAGGCAGATTTTTGTTATCAGGCTCCATACCAACCGGAGCAAAGAGGTCAAGGCTGTTTATATCGGGAGTGTGGGAGAATTTTGACATGACAACCAATCAAGACGCACATGGAAATGAGGTACTATTTTCTATTTATAAAATTTATTGCAATGAATTGTCTACAAAGTCTATAGGTGGAACGGAGTACTTGCTTAGACATGCTACAAGATGTTGAGCCAAACAAGGATTGGTGATGAGGCAGACGCAGCTGCAGTACAATCCCGCCGGTATGGTACGTAGCTGGGACTACGATCCTCAGGTATCCCATCAATCTCTCTGTCATTTAATTGCTTCTGAGGATTTACCGTTAGGCTTTAGGGAGACCGCTTCTTTCCAAAATTACATTAGGGCTGCGCATAATTCTATATTTTTTTTGTTTCTAGACAGACAACGACTAGGAATCTAGTAAAATACTACCATGAACGTTGTAATAAAAATAAATGAACTTTTTAGTATGTGAACATTTTTGGTGGCCCTAACCTCGGACATATGGAGTGGTCGGGTTAGGGAGGATTACCTTAGTGTAGTTTCTCATTATGTTTATGAAGACTGGGTAATGGAGAAAAAGATTGTAGTTTTGACATTAATTGATGTAGCACACACGGGTGAGAATATTGTAGACTATATTATCAAAGTCGTGGAAGACTTTGGTCTTACAGACAAAATATTCTCAATTAATTTAGACAACGTCGCTTCAAACTCTAGGGCCATTGACATTCTTACTCCAGTGTTGAGTACATGATTCCTTCTTGTTACATCAACGATGCGCTTGTCATATTATCAACCTTATAGACAAATGTGGTTTGAAGAGGTTGAGTTCGTATATTAAAGCTTTTCGCGATGCGATTTCTTTCTTGAATAATTCCAACGTAAGAATAGCACAATATAAGAAATTCTGCAGGGTGATGGGTGTACGTCTAAGAAAGTTCGGTTTGGACATGGAGGTAAGGTGGAACTCCACTTATCTTATGTTGAAGAGTCTTTTACTATACAAGAGCACTTTTTCTATTTTTATTCAAACGCACTATTATGAGGCCAATGTTGCTTTGTCCACTGTGTATTATCCAACACCTCCTCTCATTGTCCATAATATTTTACGGATTGCTACTCAATTAAAAATGTATGAAAATGACTTAGTTTTACGCGATGCTATTGTTTCCATAAAATCTAAATACCTTAAATATTGAAGAGAAATCCCTTACCTATATACATTTGCATTTCTTTTAGATCCTAGAGGTAAAGTCGACGCCTTTGGTAGTGTATTTGATCTTCTTAGTGAGGTTACAGAGCTAGACTATGCTGACTATTTTGTAGAAGTTCGTTCTCGGTTATACGAGGTTTACCAAAGGTATAAAAATAAGTTCCAGGGAGTCCGCTCGCACGACGTCCAATAGCCCCCACCTCAAGTAGAAAGATAAATATGTGGGGCAAGATCTTCGGTGTCTCTTCCTCTAGGTCCAGGTCTTCTTCTTCTGCACCGTAGCCTGCTCAGCCAAGACCGATAAAACCGGGGAACTATCCACCTTTCTGGACAGCGATACGGTGAATTTTAACTCAGAAGGCTTCAAAATCTTACAATGGTAGCAAGCCCATAAGTTAACATATCATGTGCTATCCATACTTGCACGTGATGTGTTAACTGTTCCTGTTTCAACGGTTTCCTCCAAGTCTGCTTTCATTCTTTCTGGAAGAATATTGGAGGAGAGAACAACAAGTATCACAAGTGAGATAGTGGACATCCTTCTAGTTGTGAAGGACTGTGAAGAAGCTGATTCACGAACACAACACTATGTGGAAAATCCAGAGTTGTCGGAGGTGTTCAAAAATCTGTACTTAGACAATGACACCGACATATAGAACAAGTATGTATCATGTATGTTGAGCTATAGGATGTACTCTTTTTTCTTTGTCAAAGTTTTCTCATTTTCGAGTTTTTAATTGGCGATGGTTTTAACGAGGCAGCCAGTTGGACATTAATAAAGCTCTTTATTACATTTTCAATATGATTGTCTTTTTTTTTTCAATTTTCATGTCTACTTATGAATTCTACATATTTTTCTAATTTTTTTGGATTTTTTTTATAATGTCGAGTCAAACGGGCTAAATAGGCCAGACTTGGTCCGTTGGGCCAAACAGGCTCATGCCGACCCAGCACGGCATGAACGACCGACGTGTCATGCCTGGGCCGCCTCCCCAGCACGTGGGCCGGCACGGCATGGCCCATCTAATAGCCGAGCTGGAACGAGCTGTGCCCAGTCGTGCCTGTGTCGTGCCGGGCCAGGCCGTCCATTTGGCCAGGTCTGGCATTGAGACAACAATTCAAATAGCATTTCAGTACACAACAGTCAGACATCATTTTGGACAGCATGTACACAACATTTCAGACAACAATTCATACAACAATTCAGACCACAATTCATAATGAAATTCAAACAACAATTCAGACCACATTGTAGTACTTAATTTCAGACAGAATTCGAGCTGCATTTCATTACAGAATTCAAACATGACAGAAGATTCATTACAGCAGATTCAGATAGCATTACTCCAAGATTACAGCAGCATAACTCCAAGCAAATTAAAGCAGATTACATCAGAATGCATATTGCATTTCATTACAGAATTCAGACATCATAGCAATTTCATTACAGCAATTCAGATAGCAGATTCAGACATGACAGCAAATCACTTGACTTCATTACTGCAATCAAATTATAGCATTGCACTCATCTGGTTTGCCTGCCCACTGAAAACATTTTGAGTTAGTATGTAATAAGAGGAACCACAAGTGAAGTGAAAGAAATTAAAATGCTACATTACATCATTATTTTGCTTGTTTCCTTAAAGGGTGGTTGCGGCTGTCATGGGTGCTAATCTCATTGCAAGTCCTGCACATGCGAGCTACCTTTCCCTTCAACTTCTTCGGTTTGCTGTCTCCAGGTCGATTCCTCTTGTACTTGCCTCTAGTGAGATTGTCGGTTGGTGGCAATATATCGATGTCATGAGGGATGCCACACCCAAGATGTTTCAACCTCCTCCACTCTACTTTGTGGTAGGGCAAGAATTTCCTGGTTTATGTCATGCATTGCAAAACCCCATTCGTAGTCGTTCGCTGTCCAATACGAATGGAGAAGCCCGCAAAATGCGTGTATGCTTTGTAAAACTCCAGAGCTGCGTTCTCATCTTCAAAAATCATCCCCTTGGCAGTTGTCAAATTGTTGGTAACTACCGGTGTAGATGATGATCCTGGAGTGGTAAGGATGATTTATCCTTAGAATGATATTAATCATGCAAATTAACAAATTGTGCGCACACTCACACAGAATGGGATTCTAGCCGCCTTCGAAGGGTTTTACAAGCAGATATCGCAATGAGAGAGTGTGCATCGGCCATTCCAGACTAGGCAAAGCTATTGGCCGCACGGAGCTGTTCACATCTTCCATTTCGTCCATGTGACTGCACATAAAAACAAAGATAAACAATCCACAATTTGAGTGCTACACAGTTCATATCAACTACACAATCCATTATGGAGTAAATCAAAGCTTACATAGGGCGCAGTCCAGTGAGGGGGGCGGCGCTCAAGGGCGGAGGCGGCTCTTGGGGAGAATGGGGGCATTGGCCAGTAGAGGGGGCGACGTAAGGCACAGGCGAATGGGGGCGAAGTCGGCGGCGCGGCGCACAAGCAGCGGCGCGGGGCGACTCGTGGTGACTCGAGAGGAGGTGCGAATAGGACGAAGAGCGAAGTTGGAGACGGGACGCTCAGCAGTGGCGGCGGCACACAGCAGTGGAGCGAACCCTGGCGAGGTGCTGTTCGGCAGGAATATGGAAACTGCAGTGGTACGCTACTGCGCTCGCTCGCCTGAGCCCATGGCCGCTACGGCTACGCCGGCGGCATCGGCTGGTGGTGGGCCTCTCTGGCGCGGAGCATCGGAGACCATAGGATCCTCCTCGTGGCGCGTGCCAAGACACTGCAGCTCCAAGCGCAAAGGACTCCTCGGCGTCGACGCCCCAAAGCCCACGGCCACAACGGCCAGCCGGCGGCAGCATCAGCGGATGGTGGCTCGAGATCAGCCCCTAGGCAGAGCGCCCGCGCGGGGGACCGAGGGCCATATCTAGATTTGGATCTAGATTTAGCCTCCAGTGGGAGGCGTCGGCGGGTCGTAAGCTCTGATCGAGGGGGCCAAGGTGAGTACAGCTCCGCGTCTTCAAAGGCTCTCGCTATTAGTCACGCTCCCTCGGCTAGTGTAGTCACGTAACATGCAATGCATGCAGCGTCAAGTATTCAGAACACGTCGGAGCAGGCAATAACTTGTTAATATCTTCGTTTGCAATGTGAAACATGGAGAGTATAGACAGTACCATTGGTGTATAAGAGGTACCGTAGCAGGGGGAAGCGTGAACATTTATTATATTTGCCTGTGCAAAACATCTTTCTGAATCTCCAACAAAACAGCAAAGTTCTCCAGTATGTATTCTTGTTTTTGTATTTGCAGCAGCGGTTAGTGTCTAGAAAGACCAAAATACCACACCGATCAACGAGACCAAGTGGCCAACCAGCAATCTTCCTCATGAGTCATCGGCACAGCTGGGCAAAATCTGCAGTTCACAAGCTCTATATACAGGTTGACCAGGGCATTTTGGTATTTTGGGGAGTTTGCAGTCTGGTAGCATTGAAGAATTACACTACTCCATTTTGCAATGGCAAATCCACAGGGTAGAAAGCTTGATATGGCAGGGACCGTGCTTACTTTCAGTATTTCCCGAGCATATAGACAAGGTTGTGTGTTCATCTCAGAAACAGAAGCAGACCAGCAATGCCTCGCTAGAAATTTTTCGATGAGGTGCTGTCTGCATGGTGCATGCCTTTCACATCAATTCGAACCATACATGACAACGTACCTGGAAGTAGGAACAATGGAAAATCTCAAATTTCGATTCAGTTCAGAATTTTTTTGGTAGCAATTTGGAGCACAATTTCTTTTGTATCTTTTTTAGACTGTTTACGCCATCCAGTAGCTGGCAATTAGTAGAGTTCTGTTTCGCAATTTAAGGTGATCGCTATGTTCTGCTTCATTCAAGTAGACAGACTAGTACTCCAATGACTTCATTAGAGCCCAATAAAATACGGCAAAACAGATCGATGTTATTTCCTAAAAATAGAGGATTGGTGCTATTTCCTTACGAAAAAAAAATGATTGGTGCTACTTCCGCAGAAGAAGAAAATCGATTGGTGCTAACGATGCATTGGATGCAAATGCCTCAGATTGTAGGTTTATTTCAGGGCGAAACGCTCAAAGTATATTTAACACCATCATCGGCAATTTGGTCCAACCCACATATCATACAATTAAAGAAAAACACAAATAAAACTTACCAGGATCTACTGACCGCTATGAACGCCAAATAATCGAAAATCCAAAGCTGCCTCAGTGGTAGTGACAATATTTGTTAGATCGTCATGGAACAATCCGATAATACGTGCATCGCTTATGCGTCATCAGCAGCAAATCAAATCACAGTGCCGTCCACGAACTGAAAACACTCCTATCGAGAAGAGAGAAAACAGATCAAGAAATTTGGCTAGGGAATTAAAAAGCATCAGAGAGATTCCCATTAAAGACTTTAGTCGATCATTCCCAAGAGAGGGTGCTGATGTCCCTGTCTTGCTCTCATCACCTGCTTCCACGGATCCCCATCCAAGATCCCAACCGCCATGAACACCCAACACACGAGAAATAAAAGAGACGATTCCGAAATGGAAGAAAAATGAGACGATTCCGAATTGAAAAGAACAATGAACGAACAATCAGAAGGAGGAGGCAGGGGGGAGAAATCAAGAAGCGACGGCAATGAACGAGGCAGGAAGGGGAACTGGCGCGGCGGCGATCGGTAGAGGGTGGGCGAAGGTTCTGGAGCTCCATGTCGAGCGTATATATAGCGGCCGCGGGACATCCTAGGGTTTGAGGATGTGGGCTTAATGGGCTTAGATTATATGCTCAGGCTTTTTTGGTTTATAAATAAATAGTGCATGTGCTTCAATATGTGGATATGTATGTACTCTTATATTGGCCCGCTTGTATCATTCTCTCTGCGTTTTTTTTTCTTTCAAACTGGAACACAGCGATTCCAAATAATTTGGAGGACGCACTATGATAGAGGCCAGGGTAAATATGTGAACTCGTAAAATTCCTACAGAACCGTGGTATACAATAAGATTTAAATTCTGCTGGATGGAATCGTTCACAACTCTTAACACTACCACACCAAGAGGTGGGTCCAACACGTTGATTCCATTAACTCACAAGCACGGTGAAATTAGTTTGTTTGTTATTTTTTTGTTGATGCTGATTTTTGCACAGTAAAATGAACCGTTGTAAAATAAATACCGAGAACAAATGAAGTGTTTCCAGTAAAACGAGAAAAGGAGGTCCTAAAGTGTAGGTTTGATCGGTAGCCATTTCGCATTTTGTTTTGAGAGATGCGATTTACCTCAAATGGCTGAAAGAAAGAAAGAAAGAAAACCGTTCTCTTTTGCGAACGAAAAAAAGTTTTTTTTATTTCAAATTATTTGCATGGAAATGCATTTCCTTGGTGCACATTGAATCTTTTAATTGTTGCGGTTGGGAACATTTTTGAGAAACATATAGCGAAGCACCGAAAGCGAGGAGACGAACAACATCAATAGTCTAGGGATGGTGAGAACGAAAGTTAGGTTGATTTGGAGGTTTCGGATAGGGATGTTGAGAAAAGAGGGAACAGATTCTCCAACAGCTTAAGCGCTAGCGCCTAGCAGCACAAGATGTCAAGGTGACACAAATGCCTCGCTTCTGCCTCACATTCCCCAGCGATACGACAAGTTCCGGTGTTCCGTATTACTATAAAAAGTTAATATTAGATGTCTCATTACGGACAGTTGATCAAAATTATCTATATTAAATACAATCATAAACGATTTTGATTTAGCGATCGTATTAAGCATTAACGTGCTAAAATCATTTGTGAAGATGTAATATCACGCGATTCGTGTTAACGAAATATGAAGTAGATCACGATTTGCTTACAACAAGAACCGTCTATGATATGACTAAATATGGTATCAGAGCTATAGTTGATCGGTAAGAGTTTCCAGTTTTCTAGTAGTAGATTTATTTTTCATACTTAGAGTCCAGAAAATTACCAAAAAGAATATTGCATCTATCATCCAAACCGAACTCTTTGAGCCATTGCAATTTGTTTCTGTTAGTTCGCGTTGTTGAATTTCCGTTGCATCGTCGAGTCATTGTGATGGTTTCTGTCTAGATTGGTCTAATTTGGAGTCTCTTGCAAGTCGTCTACTTCTGCTGCAACACTCATCACCCCCTGTAGCGTCGCTGCCTTCGATGCCGCGGCACCTATCACCCCGTACCCCGCCGCTACCTACCGACCTTTGCTTCAGCCACCAAAACGTCTGCCGCGGCAATCGATCGGCCACCACAGCGCCTACCGCAATTGCTAATCACTACTGCGACATCAACGCGCTCTACCACCGTTCGGCCATCTTGTTACTGCGACCACCAGCCACCCTACCGTCGTGATCTAAAAGAGGTTGTTTCGTGTTGCCAAAAGGAAACCTAAGATTCATCTGACTTCGGCAACGCGATAAAAAAATCAGAGTTTAGAGAGAGAGAGAAAGTATCTTTTAATTACCTCTATACACCAATCTTTTACAAAAAAAAATTGTGACCCATATATCTCCCTAGACCCGAAAGAGGATTTCGAATAGATTTGAGTCAGGTGCGGATTCACCAAAAAAAAACAAAGGGCAAAAAAAAACAGAGAGTAAAAAAAAGGAGAAAAAAAGAAATTCAGAGCTAGCTCCTTTCTTGATTTTTTTTCCCCTTGTTTAGATTGGCATAGTTCATCCATTACTCGCTTTCTTTGATAGTTCTTGTGCTAGCCTTTCCGTTGTTGCTCCTACTTGTTCTTGCGAGTTGCACTAACTAGGCTTGGTTTAGACTAGGACCAGCACTTGTGACTAGTACTTTGAAATACTTTTCAACGTTGCATACTGATTTGAATATTTGCTACTCCTTTGCTACATACTAGCCTTCCGAGCACCACTTCCTACTAACTCAGCAGATACCGTTTCCTCACAATCGCTGGATAATTCACAAGTGATAATATCACGAACCAGCCACTAGTTATACCACCTCCTTGCTGCATTGGTAAGAGCTTGTAAGAACTTGGCAAGGCGTTGTGAGAGAGTGACTCGTGAAACTCCAAAACCAAGTAATCCATAGGGACATATACACTGTGATTTATTCTTTTTTCTATTAACAATAACAGGGTCACGCGGATCTACACATAGCGGAAACAACAACGACTACTCTTTGGAGCATGCGGGTGAGGGGTCTCTCACACCTCACCCGAGAGAGCTCGTGCGGCACATGGAGCACTTCGCTCGGTGAGAGCGTATGCAATGCTTTGGATAAGATCAACGACAACCTCACGACACTCCACACATTTGTTGCGCTCCTCGAACGTCAGCCACTTGCAAAAACCACGGCACAGGGTGAGCCAAGAGTGGAGGAGCCTCCTGCTCGCCGCATACCACCTACTGCCCGCTCTTGGGAAGATGAGGTGGAAGAAGAAGACATGAACAACTACACTGCTGATACGAAAACTGATGGATTCAATGTTCACAATGATTGCAGCCATCGCCGGCTTCATCAAAATCGTCAAGGTATGGAAAGAAATCAACGCGAGGTATGTGACAATAATGATGCATTTGGTAAAATTAAATTCAATATGCTTCCTTTTGCTGGAAAATATGATCCTAGTGCTTATCACACATGGGAGATTACCGTAGAATAAAAATTTGCTTGTCATGAATTCCGTGAAGATGAGAAAGTTCGGGCTGCTACTAACGAGTTTTTTTGATTTTGCGTCTATTTGATGGAGCGAATATTGTCGTACTAATCAGAACATAGCTAGAACATAGAATGCTTTGAAGATAGCAATGAGGCATAAATTTGTACCTTTATATTATTTTTGTGATTTGCTTAATAAATTGCAACGCTTAAGACAAGGTAGTAGTTCTGTAGAGGATTATTATCAAGAATTATAAACTAGTTTGTTGCGTTGTGGTATAGAAGAAACTGAAGATGCTAAGATGGCTAGATTTTTGGGAGGTTTACACTATGAAATTCGGGACATACTTGACTATAAAGAATACAATTCTATCACTCGCTTGTTTCATCTTGTTTGTAAAGCTGAGAGAGAGGTAAAGAGACGTCAATCAAGAAACAAAGAAAATTTTGTAGGTCACACAACTCAAGGGCAATTAAAAGTGCTATTTACTCCCTCCAACCGAACACCTGCACCTACGAACTCCTCCAATAGCCAGCGTTCATCTACTTCCACTACACCATCACGCGCACCGAAAACACGCAAGAGCATGGTACAAGCCCCCGCACAAAGTTCATCTTTGGTTGCTTCAACAGGTAGAACACGAGAAACACAATACCATCGCTGCAAGGGTTATGGACTCATGATGCGGGATTGCTCTAGTAAGCGGACTCTCTTGATAAAGGATAATGGCGAGTATACTTCAGCTAGTAACATTGAGGGAAAATATGCTATGCTTGCAACTGACCTCGCAGGTGATGACCAAGAATCTGAACGCGACGAGGAACAATATGGTGCTGAAATTTCAGATAAATATTTAAGCTTTATAGTGAAGCATGTACTTAGTGCACAAATGGAGCATGCTGAACAAGAACCATCAGCAATTGATTGATTTGACTCAAATTTTTTTTTATTTTTTTTTGCAATACAAAAAACTATCACAGACGGTCTGTAATAGCTTTTTCACAGACGATTCAAAAACTATATGTAATGATCACATAGTATCACTGACCCATAAAGTTAGACGGTTAAAAAACTGTTTGTAATGATGATTTTAAACTATCTGTGATTATCTTTTCTATAGTAGAGCCGTCATCGTCAACATCAGTTTTGTAGTAGATGACACACGATGTGGTGTTAGGCCCATTTGAAACACCGTAATGAAATGAATACCCATTTATACGTATGCTGTTAATGTTGAGTTCATCAACTTCTGTTTTTGTAACATTGTGTGTATGGCTTACTGCATTGCTTTGCATGCTTCCAAAGTCCAAATACGAGGATCTTCAATCTGACTCGTAAAAAAGAAGAAAGAGGCTGAAACAAGCAAGCACAGCGGACCACTCTACACGTCACCATCGATCGTCCAGCGTGGCGTCCAGGTCAACCCAACGTGCGCTCCCCCGACCAATAGCAACCCTCCTTTCGATTCCCCGTATCCGTCATCTGATCATCCAGATAACGCCGGATAAACCTCCTAACGGTCCAACCCCCCTCCGAGGGACAAATCCCACCCGTCCAACCACGCCAGCTAGTCGAGATCCACCGTCCATCCCAGCAGCAGGTTCCCCCTGGCCACACCCGCTCGATACAAAACCTGCCTCGGCAGCGGAAAGAGGCGACCCTGCCTGCCAACCACACTCTCCGGCCGTACGAGCTATCCTTCCTCTCCAACTAGAAGAAGAAAGATGGCGTCGGTCACCGCCCGCGCTCCGGTGGCCGCTCTCTGGCCGTCGGCGTCGGCGCTGAGCCCCCGGTTCCTCGGCAGCTCCAGCTCCGGGCGCCTCGGCCTCGCGTCCACCTCGTCTAGGTCGACACGCCGCGATGTCGCCGTCCAGGCCAAGGGCCAGTGGCTCCCCGGCCTCCCCTCCCCTGCCTACCTCGATGGCAGGTCAGCATATAGGAAGAAACACATGATACATTGCATGCATGCCTGTTAATGTTCTAAAAATCGGTATGCGTGTTTGTTTTGTTCAGCTTGCCCGGCGACAATGGGTTCGACCCGCTGGGGTTGGCGGGGGACCCGGAGGACCTGCGGTGGTTCGTGCAGGCGGAGCTGGTGAACGGGCGGTGGGCGATGCTCGGCGTGGCGGGGATGCTGCTGCCGGAGGTGCTCACCAAGGCGGGGCTCCTGAACGCGCCGGAGTGGTACGACGCCGGCAAGGAGACTTACTTCGCGTCGTCGTCGACGCTCTTCGTCGTCGAGTTCATCCTCTTCCACTACGTCGAGATCCGGCGGTGGCAGGACATCAAGAACCCGGGCTGCGTCAACCAGGACCCCATCTTCAAGAGCTACAGCCTCCCGCCGCACGAGTGTGGCTACCCCGGCAGCGTCTTCAACCCGCTCAACTTCGCCCCCACCCTCGAGGCCAAGGAGAAGGAGCTCGCCAACGGTACGTGGTTTAACTCGAGATGCTAGAGATCGATATGGCTCAAGGTTTCCTCATAGAAATGGCCAATTTCTCGCCTGGAGGCTGAGGGTGATCTCAACCGTTGATTTTCGATTGAACAGGTCTTGTTTGTTGAACTGATGCTGAAATTTATGTTTGTATTTGGATGTGTTTTCAGGGAGATTGGCAATGTTGGCGTTCCTGGGGTTCCTGGTGCAGCACAACGTGACCGGGAAGGGACCTTTGAGAACCTGCTGCAGCACCTGTCTGACCCATGGCACAACACCATCATCCAGACCACCTCGGGATAGGTTAGGTTGTGCATTTCGTGATTTCCGACGAGGTTTCAAGTGGTTGGATTAGTTTTGTGGAAAGCAGATTCTGTTAGTTCTTCAAACGAATGGTGCAGAGGAAGTACAGGGGAGGATATATTAGGCGGACATTGCCAAAAGTGTAATCTTTATCTTTGTGCGGTGGAACTTTGTTCTTGTGGGATTCACCAATAGCTTCCAATTGAAGCTGAATTTGTGATACCATTTCTGATTATTATTATTATTGTTGTTGTTATTGGTTCAACATGGCAAGAGATATAGTTTTAAGCACTACTTTCGAATTTGATGTGATGATGATAGATACAAAAGCAGGACCACAACCTTCACATGGAACCTGGAACGGGATTGGATTCCTTCTAGGTTCAACGTCAAATTAGTAAAAATTAAGATTCGATTGAAAGAGCAAATTGACTCAACCAAAACTTCAGAATCAATATCTG
Organism: Hsuehochloa calcarea; assembly: GCA_036346395.1. NCBI lineage: Eukaryota > Viridiplantae > Streptophyta > Magnoliopsida > Poales > Poaceae > Hsuehochloa > Hsuehochloa calcarea. Next base: position 17,440,866 of record CM070610.1, on the reverse strand, counting down.
TATCAAAAGAAGCTTTTCCTACTTAGCAACTACCAGTAATTGAAGCGTCATTGTAACATTAGCTGGTGGTCGAGCTGAATCCATTAGTCTGTACTGCAGAATGTAGTCTTTGATGTGAAATTTAGCAATCTACCCTTGGCACATACAATCTGGGGCAGGGTAAGTACAGATAGACTGCTTTGGCTTCCTCAGCCGGATTTGCCCATATCTACCTTTGTGGCCCGCCTGTACAGCCTGCTGAAACTCCGACCACTGCATGCTCTTGTTCACAAAGATGCGGCCAAGCAACGCCATGTTTGGCCTTATGGTCTTCATGTTCTCTTAGGTCCGGTGAGCCAGCTAAATCAACCGATTCTTCCAGTAAGGACCACAAAAGAAAAGGGAGTAATCTAGCCAATCAGAAGACAACAGAACTTACCAATGCATTATGCATAGGGCGCGACTAGTGCTCGGAGCGCTACCGCTGTATGGAACGTCTCTGGACAATGGTTGTAATATTTCGGAACAACGGTTGCAATATCTCCGGATAACGGAGCGCTACCGCTGTATGCAACGTCCCTGGACAACGGTTGTAATATTTCGGAACAACGGTTGCAACATCACAAATCAAAACAAATCATCTGAAGAAAAACGTGTTGGAAAAAATTGCAATATCACCGTGAACAGTATGCAACATTTTCCCCTATATATGCAATATTTTTTTTCTACAGATGCGATATTTCAAAGAACAGTATACAACATTGTTTTCAACGGACCGCAACATCAGAACATGCAACATCAAAACAGTAAAGAAGAGGAAGAAAAGAGCCGCCATGGGTCAGAGGCGGCGACGCCATGGAGAGGCGCGGTGGGGTGGCGAGGTGCAGGGACACGGACAGGGAGGTGAGGCCGAGCCAGGAGGAGGAGCCGTAGGAAGATTTTTTGCCAAAGCAAAGCCACACGAGAGAGCAAAAAAATGAAGAAAGAGCAAAGAAAGAAGAAGAAGAAGAAGAAGCTCCAGGAGAGCAAAAGAGCAAAGAAAGGGCAAGAAGAAGAAGCTCCAGGAGAGCACTTGGCTGTCAGCGAAATGGGAGAAGGGGAACGAGGAGAGAAGGATAAGAAATGAGTGGAGGAGAGTCGAGTTAGATGAGGGTCGGACGTGAAGTGGATTCAAAAGTGAAGTGAATAGAGAGCGCGCGTCCGATGTACATCGGATCGTCTATGTACTATCGATTCCCTTATGCATATTCCCAGGAGACGCAGAGATGAAAATATCACTATGCATGCTGATGTAGTACTCAAGAGTTGCTAGTACAGAAGCCTTCCCTTCAACATTAGCAAGTTCCTCTTCAGATGCAAGGCTCCTCTTGTCCTCCATTAGCGGAAAAAGTTTGCGCAAGCTAGAGTTTCTACCTTCCCCACCATATTGATCCATGTGGATGGACAGGGAATTTGAACTAAAATCCCGGTCCATACATGTTGATGAATATGGATTTTGGCTCAAACAAATAAGGGCTAATAGGTGATGTATGTTAGACCTACCTAATTTTACCACCAAGAATGGGTAAGAGCACAGAAGAGTCAAACCTTGTTTTGTGGTCTAGGGTTTGGTGGCAAAGGAAGTAAGAGTGAGAGGTGGAAGCCCTAACAGCAAGGGGATGACGGCGTGGTGGCGCTGTCGCACGTGGGCAGCAGCGCTGGCAAAGACAAAGGTGAGGCAAGGTAAGACTTTTCTTAATTCTTACTTGCCCATTATTCATAATTCTCTCTCTTTAAATAGAGATTACAAACTAAAGATAGAAAGTAAAACATGGAAACTCTATTTCAAATCAATCAAAAGGATTTAAACGATCTCTAACACAATCTTTCTAATATTAAGAATCCTAAACTTAATGGGCAAAGAAAGCACATGCGTCGGGTAGCTATGCTGCCGCCTCCTCCCCCTGCGCATGGATGTGGATTTGTGGTCAAACTCTTCGATGATATTGAAGTTCAACCATAACATCTCTCCCATCCTGCAAAAACAGCTCGTCCTTAAGCTAAAAGGCCGAAAACAAACGGCGAAACTCACTGACCACTTCCCATGTCGCATCTGATTCGGGTAGTCCATGCCAAGCAATAAACACTTGCTAAATGCCTCGATAAAGACATCCTTTAAGAGCCTTTTTCGACATTGGTAAAGCTCAGCCTTGATTCAATTCCGGTAGCGCGGGTGGCGCCTATGGTGGCACACCATGAAAGGGTTTAAGTAAACCAACATGAAACACGTTATGGATGCGCGCTCCAATCGGTAGTTGCAAAATGATATGCCACATTACCGATCCATTCCAAAACTTGGTACGGTCCAAAGAAACGCCGACTTAGCTTGTGTCATACTTGAATAGAAAGAGATAACACTTGTCGATGTGTACGAAGCCAAACCCAATCACCAACTTGGTAATGAAGTTCACGGTGATGTGTATCATAATATTGCTTTGCATATTCTTGGGCTTGAAGTAGATGTTAATGAATATCATCTAGAAAAGTGCCACAGTCTTGTAAAGCTTGATCAACAGCTGGTACACAGCTATCCCCACGCACGTAAGACCTTAGCGCAGGTGGATCACGCCCATAAACCACACTAAAAGGTGTTGTTTTGAGAGTGGGTTGAAAGGACATGTAGCAAAACTCAGTCCAAGGAAGACAGCAAAGCCACTATTTTAGACGATTGCCAGTGAGACACCGCAAATACATTGCAATTATCTTGTTGACTGCTTATGTTTGCCCATTTGATTGAGGGTGGTAAGCCGTACTCATGTATAGATGTACGCCGGTCAATGAAAATAATTCTTTCCAGAAAGCACTTGTAAATACTACATCACAATCACTGATAATAGAAGTAGAATACCATGTAGGCGCACCACCTCCCTAAAGAAAGCTTGGCTTACTGTAACCGTTGTGTAAGGACGTGCAAGTGGGATAAAATGGGCATACTTGGGGAACCAATCAACAACGGTGAGGATGACCGATTTTTCCATGAACGCGGGGTGGTCCTTCCACAAAGTCCATGGAGATGTCGGCCCATATAATAGTGGGTACTTCTAGTGGTTGCAGAAGACTAGCAGGGTGAAGGTGTTCGGTCTTGTTGCGTTGACATACCCCACAATCCCGAATGTACTATTGGATGAGTTGCCATGCACAGGGAACATGAAAGTTAGCCTTCAAACGATGCAACATATTCTGAACTCCCTCATGTCCTTCCTAATGAATCGCAGATAAAATAGAACCTAAAACCAACGATGAGGCGGGGACATATATCTTCTTGTCAAAGAGCAACATCCCATCTGAGAGGGACCACGGCGCGCCTCTCTGTCTGGTGAGAACTTCATCACGAAGAGCAATGATTGTCGGGCTGGCTTCCGCAGCCGTGCGGAGTTCATAAAAAAGAGTAAGTCGTGGCGACGACATGGCGTACAGTAGGCTGGCATCGTCCAAATCTTGGTAGGACAAGGCATCCGCCACGGTGTTCAGTCGGCCCGGTCGATATTCAACCGAGAAATCATACCCCATCAATTTTGCTCACCCACTGATATTGTGGTATTGTGGATAGATGTTGGTCAAGGAGGAATTTGATGGAGTAATGATCGATGCGTACTAGAAACAAACGTCCCCAAATATAAGATGCCAATGCTGCATTGCCTGAACCAACCTGATCAATTCGTGCTCATACGCGATCGATGCGTACTAGAAACAAACGTCCCCAAATATAAGGATGCCAATGCTGCGTTGCCTAAACTAGCCTGATCAATTCGTGCTCGTATGCGATCGATGCGTACTAGAAACAAACGTCCCCAAATATAAGGATGCCAATGCTGCGTTGCCTGAACCAGCCTGATCAATTCGTGCTCGTACGCGGCCAACTTTGCATGCCGGGGTGCAATAGCCACGCTGAAAAACGCAACTGGACCTCCTCCTTGGTGAAGTTTGGCCCCAAAGCCTGATCCCGAAGCATCGCACTCCACAATGAATGGTTTATTGAAATTAGGAAGTTGCAACATCGGAGCTGAGGTGAGAGTGTGCTTGGGCGCCGGGAAGGCTTGGTTGGCTTCCTCCGACCAACTGAATGCCTCCTTATTCAAGAGTCGAGTTGATGGAGTTGTGATTGTTCCGTAGTTGTAGGACCGTAAAGGCGACTAGGGGGGGTGAATAGGCGCTTTCAAAACTTTCTCGCCTAAATCGAATACAACACGAACTTTTATCCTTTAGCTATGAAAGCTAAGAAGATTAGTAAGCGCACAGTGGAAGCCTTGTGTTGGATTCGATAAACCCCTCAACCACACGACACGAATAGTGAAAAGAACTCACTGTTCTGATCTGGGTACTGGCGGTCTGACCGGCTACCACGGGCGGTCGGACCGACGGTCAACCAATGATCGGCCGCAAGCAACCAACTAGCGGTCGGACCGGTGGGCAATGGTTCGACCCGGCAAACCAGCCGATGCGAATACGGGCGGTCGGACCGCCGTTGCAACACCGGTCTGACCGGTTCAGTCCAGAACTGAAAAACTCCACCCAAATCCAAAACGAAATTTGATCCAACTTTTGATTCAACCAATAAAACTTGACCAAATTTCGAGCACACCTCCCTAAAGATATTAGAGACCTATTTCTAGCGACGATCCGTCAGATCCACTTCGAAATCGATCTCTCGAGATTTTACCAAAGAAGTGCACAAACCCTAGAATAATGAAAATCTTGATTCAAGACTTGCTTGTGGGGGTTGATGATCTAGATGACTCTAGGAGTAATCCCACACATCAAAGCAAGATAAAGAAAGCCAAGAGACCAAGCAAAAACCTTTGAATCAAGGAAGCACCAAAATCATCCAAAAGGGAGAAGAACACAAAGGGAGCAAATGATCTTTCAATTGAGCATCACAAGATTGTTCGGTCACACAAGATGCTTACAAGCCTCTCCAACAAGGAGGGTAAGAGCTCAACAAGGAGCACACTCCAAACCCTAGTTCTCCTCTCCTCTCCTCCAAACCCTAGAAAAAGGAAGAAGGGGCTAAATGTATGCTTGGAAGGTTTTCCATCTCCCCCTTTTCTATTTATACTAGAGAGCTAGGGTTTCACTTTTGGGGTCACTTACACATGGGACCCACACACACATAACTATTGAAGCAATCGCCTGCTTCACCACGTGTAGGTTGATCAGCGGTTCACATCGCGTCGCCAAGCCTCTCTTGTCTGAATCCCATCGGAACCTCCCAGAGACTCGCACCGATATCCGCACCGCCTGATCCAACCAGCTGTTTCGAACCACCCGTTCGATCCATCTTGCCCATTCTGCACCATGCTTGTGTCACACGACCTCACCCGGTATCCCTGATCGTTATGGACCTCAGCTCTCCAAGCGTAGTCCCGATCCACTCACCGTTGACGTCGTTGACCTGCAAGCCACCTGCACAGCAATAGACAAACAAATCGTTTCCGGGAACAAGTTCTTCACAACTTGACCCACGTCACCTCCATAATGCAATATACATCAATAAAGCATTGATAATCATACATGAGACACAATCAAATCAACTCAATGCAAACTTGGCTAACCTCCAAGTCATCTGCGGTCCGACCGCCCACAAGGCCGGTCCGACCGATTCAGTTTGGCGGACCGCTCCCACAACGGCGGTCGACCGGTCAAAAGAACCAAAAATCAAGCGTGAAATTCAAAACCTTCGGAAATTTCAAACTAATAGAACTTTTGACTGGAGCTCCAAAAATGATGGGACCACATCCAGGAGACTCCCCTCACTTGCCTACACAACCTATTTTTGGCCCAGCTCCAAAAACCTAATTTCATTGTGGCGGTCGGACCGGTCACCATGGCCGGTCGGACTCCTCAACGGGCGGTTTGACCGCCCGACACCACCGGCCGACGCTTTGTGGCTCGACAAACTTTGAGCAAACCCGAAAACGCGAGATTTTGCAAACCAACAACGCCATTGCCAATTGACTCATCATCCTGAGATCGTGCACATATCCTCACGATATCCACAATCTCCCCCTTGATGAACACATTGGCAATTATCAAGAAAATGTGGTTTTTCGAAATGAAAAGTAAAAACTTCGCCGTTTTCGCATAAAGGCACACTTGGTCCATAAGCAAGAAAAAGCCTAGGAACCGACCAAGCTGGCTTCAGAATAGTATAAGCAAGTGAGATAAGGCAATGAAAGCACCAAAGGATTCAATTTCCAGAAAGTAGCCAAAAATCTCACTTAGGTCCAAATGAAAGACAATTTTTCTATTTGACCTTTGATCACTGTGAGTCTTCTTCAAATGCAAATGAAATCAGGAAAAGGCAATAGAACCATAAGACTTAACTCACTATGATCACAAATTTTCAAAAGGTTCAATTTTTAAATGAAATCAGGAAAAGGCAATAGAACCATAAGACTTAACTCACTATGATCACAAATTTTCAAAAGGTTCAATTTTTTTATTTTATGAAGTTCTTATATATTAAACCTTAAGTATGAAACCAAAAGCTCCAACAACATTTTCTTCACAATCTTTCTCCCCCTTTGACAATGAATTCATCAAGATGCATGAAAAAGAAAGAGCATGAAGGAATGACTTTATTTTTGAACTTTAGTAAAAAGGAGCCATGACCATTATACATGAAGACAGTACAAGTATTATACCAAGCCATATAAAGAGTAGACACTATATTCAATCATGGCAAATCATGTACTGCAAAGCTAAAACCAAGATAGCAGCAATCTGAGATTAACAGAATTAAAATCATGAAAGGTTGCTCAATATCATAGATTCACTCAAAACAACCAAAAATGAGTCAAAGCCATGTCTATAAGTAAAAAGAGACTCAAAACAAGAATTGAGGCATTTTGAGCATTAAGAAAATTCTTTTGAAGCAAAGCTCAAGCACTTAGCCCTTTTTGGGCAAATTTTCTTTTTCTCCCTCTTTTTACCGTGCTAGATCTCAAGCCTTGCCGCGACCATCTCAAGCGATAAGCTTAAAAGAATGATCTAGGTCATCCAAAACTCCCCCTGAGTTCATGCCTAGTGCAATGGCAAGCCGTCTCATGAGAAAGGATTGGTGAGATCGATTTTTTCACATTTAAAATCTCATTTTCATTTGCTTGACTTAATAAGATAAAAAGCTCATTTTTCATCTCAAAATAAGTTCAAGACTCAATTCAACCTGTAAGACATGGAAAGAATCATAAGAGGATCACTAGAGCAAAACTAGTCACAAGATCCAACAAGACATGATTTGATTCAATTTGCTCACAGATATAAAGCTAGCAAGGCAAAAGCTAAGCAAAACGTGAAGAGCCATAAAAGAAGTCTAGCAGATTATCACTTGATATGACAAGGTATAGAAGATGAAATCAAGTCATACAAGGATAATAATCAAAGCTCCACTAATTTTATTATACAATGCAAGACAAATGAATTGAAACATGCATTATGATACAATGAATGCAAAAGAGCAACTTCCCCCTCAAAACAGCCCAATAGGACTAATAACCCTAACTCTCCCATAAGCAGCAAAGAAACGAGAAGAATCAAGAGCTTTAGTGAAAATATCTGCAAGCTGTTGCTCAGACTCTACAAAGTGAAGCACAACATCACCTTTCTCAACATGGTCTCTCAGAAAATGAAATCGAATATCAATGTGTTTAGTCCTGGAATGTTGCATTTGGGTTTTGGCAATATTAATTGCGAAGTGTTGTCACGAAAAGAGGAACACTTCCCAAAGATAACCCATAGTCCCGCAAATGGATAAAATCCAGAGAACACGAGAGCGACCAGCGGCACTACATACTCGGCCTCGGTATCAGGCAATGTAAGACTGTTTTCTAGAAGACCAAGAAACAAGAGATGTGCCCAAGAAATGACAAGTGCCAGAAGTACTCTTCCTATCCACTCTACACCCGCAAAGTCAAGATCGTAAAATGCTCGAATTGAGAGAGCGAAAGAAGAAGAATACGAGTCCAAAGTCAAGCGTATCTTGAAGGTACACGAATATGCGACGTCTTGACGATGAGAAGCACGAGGAAGCTCGAAGCGAGCGCACGGACATACGGCGTATGTATGTCCTCCGACACTTGTAAGATAGAGGAGGAGCCAATCATCTGCGGTACTCCTTCCGGTCCACGGACTCTCCATCCTCATCGTGGTCCAAAGACGGTGGTTGTAGCAATGGGAGTAGACATTGGCCTCTGCTTCCCATATTGAAGCGCCAAGAAGGTCCTTTGTATACTTACTCGTGAGCGAAGGTGCCTTCTTTCGCTTGCTTGATTTGTAGGCCAAGGAAGAATGTCGACTCTCCCATCATGCTCATTTCAAACTCACTGCTCATCGAATCTGAAAATCTGGACACCAAAGCAGAGAGGAACCACCAGAAAATAATATCATCCACATAAATCTGAACCAGCAAGAAATCAACGCCATGCACGAGAGTGAACAAGGTTTTATCAACCATTCCCATTTTGAAATCATTTTCAAGCAAGAAACTCTTAAGCTGTCATACCAAGCTCTAGGAGCTTGTTTCAATCCATCTGAGGCTTTAGAGAGTTTAAAAACATGATTTGGGAATTTTTGATTTTCAAAACCAAGAGGTTGTTTGACAAAGACCTCTTCTTCTATGAAGCCATTCAAGAAAGCACTTTTAACATCCATTTGAAAAAGCTTGAAACCCTTGGATGTTGCAAATGCTAAAAGAATGCGAATGGCCTCCAATCTAGCTACTGGAGCAAAGATCTCCTCAAAGTCTAAGCCCTCTACCTGGGAAAAACCTTGAGCTACAAGTCTAGCCTTATTGCGAACAACCAATCCATCCTCACTTTGCTTATTTTTAAAAACCCACTTTGTTCCAATAACATGAGAATCAGAAGGTCGCTCAACTAAAAACCAGACTTTGTTTCTTTCGAAATTTTCAAGCTCTTCATGCATGGCATTGACCCAAGAGGCATCATATAAAGCATGGGTGATATCTCAGGGTTCAAAAGAAGCGACAAAAGCAGAATGTGCATGAGAATCAGGAGAAATAAACCTGGAGCGAGTAACTCGCTCTTGAAGATCCCCAATCATCTGCTTAGGTGGATGTTGTCGCTGTATGCGAAGAGGTGCTCCTGGTGCAGACGTGGCCTCTACCTCATGAGTTGTGGAGGTAGGAACAGAGCCACTCAGATCGTCGGTGGGGATAGGAGGAGGCTGCTCAGCTGAAACTGACGTAGTAGTAGCAGGCTCTCCACCCCTCTCAGAGGTAGCTGGAGGATGGTTTGGTTCTTCATCCTCAGAGTCATCATCGACGAAGATGCTTCCTTGAATTTCAGGAACCTGTGTACCTGAAGCATCGGGTCTAGTACCAGGACTAGCCTCATCAAAAGTGACTTCGCAAGTCTCAACAATTTTGTTAGTATCAACATTAAAAACACGATAGCCACGAGAATGAGCAGGATATCCAAGAAATATGCCATCAAAACATCTAGACTCAAATTTATCAAGGTTGCCATGTTTAAGAATGAAGCACTTGCAACCAAAAATCTTGAAATGAGAGACTTTGGGAGAATGACCAAATCTAAGCTCATAAGAAGTTTTTCCAACCACAGATCTCAAGAAAACTCTATTGGAGATATAACAAGCAGTAGAGATCGCCTCAGCCCAAAATCTCCTAGGAGTAGAATGCTCATCTAGCATGGTCCGAGCCATCTCTACAAGGGTTCTGTTCTTCCTTTCTACAACACCATTCTGCTGAGGAACTCTAGGAGAAGAAAACTGATGCTCAATTCCCCTATCAGTGCAGAAGGTAGAAAAAGAAGAATTCTTGAACTCTGTCCCATTGTCACTCCTAATGGCTCTCAAAGCTCGGGTATATCAACAACAATTCTAAGGACCAACTCTCTAAAGAATCCAAATGCTTCGTCCTTAGAAGCAAGAAAATAAACCCATGAATACAGGAGTAATCATCCACAACCACCAAAGACATACCATTTCCCACCACCGTGGTCAACTCTAGAAGGACCAACCGTATGTAAGTGAAGAAGCTGTCCTGGTCCATCAGTCATTACCAAAGTAAGAGGTGGATGGGAAGCAGACACCATCTTACCATGTCTACAGGGTGAGCACACAAGATCTCTAACAGCCTTCAGCCTAGGCAAACCTCTAATCAAGTCCTTGCAACTGACTCTAGACAAATGATCAAAACCTATATGCCCAAGTCTACGATGCCACAAAACAAGGTCATGAAAATCAGAGGCTACAAGACACCTAGGATTGAAATCAAGAAATCTTGAAATTTGCACAGAAGATCTTCTCAAATCTGGAGATCTCAAAAACAAGCTCACCCGAGGAATCTAAAACTCTACACTCACTTCTTTTAAACCTCACTTCTAGACCCTCATCAAGCAGCTGAGAAACAGATAGAAGATTATACCTCAGCTTACTTACCAAAGCGGCGTCTTTTAGCATGAACTTGTCGTTGACGCGCACAATGCCCTTTGCGATCCACGGTCCGGTAGAAGCATCCCCAAATGTAATCAACTTCGTTGCGGATGCACGTGTGAGGAGGAGAACCATCTAGAATCTCCGGTCATATGTCGAGAACACCCGAGTCAACAAGCCATATGTCCTCCTTCCTCGCACGACGGACCTAAAAAGCACAATCAGAAAACATCCGTGCCTCAGTACTGGGGTTAGTGATAAATGATCGAGGAATCCAGTACTGAGAAGCACGATGTCTGGGAATAGCAGTAGAAATAGCAGAAATATGATCAGGAGTAAAATCATAAGGATGCACATGAGAACCACCTAGACCTCTCCGAAACGATCTACCAAAAGATCGATACTCCCCCTGTCTAGGTGCTACCCGTGGTCTCTCCTCACGATGTCCTAATCCAACACGCTGCCTAGACGCACCAAAAGAGTCTACAAAGTTCTCTACAAATCTAGGCCTATGTGTGGTGCGATAAACAGGCTGCCTAGTTTTAGAGACTACAGCTGGAGAAGGGACTCCTCTAATGGATCTTAAGACGCTCATCCTCTCTTTTCTCTCAAGTTTTGCTCTCCGGAAGCAGAACTCAACAGTATGGCCTTCTTTCTTGCAGAAGGTGCAATGGTACTGGACCTTTTGAGAGGTGCATGCATGAATGAGTGAAAGCACCTTTCTTGCCAGAAAGAGTTTGAGCAAAACCAGCGGATTTGAAAACAACCCCGGATGGCTTAGGAGGTTCTAGCTCAAACAAACCATTCTTCACAACTCTAGCAATCCTAGGTGGGTTTTTTCTTGGAATGCTCTAGGGAATTGAAACCTAGACCACTATTTTTCACGCTCACCTTGGATTGATCAAGAATCATGTTGAGTTTCTTTTTCCCACTTGAAAACTTCTCAAGAGTCACCTTGAGGTAATCATTCTCTTTCATTAAACCCTCACATCTAGTGCACTTGCTAGACTTGATTACCTCATTGCTCTTACTCTTAAGAAGGGCCACTTCCACTTTGAAGGCCTCACAAGACACACAATAGGATTCTCTAATCCTATTCAAGCTTCCTTAAATTTGACTCTAAATGCCTCTTGAATCGATTAATCATGGTTTCAACTTGACATTTAAAGCACAAGAGTTAGAATCAATAACTTTCTTAGAAGCAGTAAAAGACATGGATCTTTCAATTTTAGCCTTTTCTTCAAGGGTCTTGTTTAAGGCTTCAATCTCAATTGTAAGCTTGGGACAATTTTCACAAGATGCAACTCTAGAGTAAACTAGCATTTCTTTCATCTCTTGCATCTTAATCTTATTATTCTTACAATGAGAGCATGTGTGACTAGCATCAAATTTTTGCAATTCTTTTAAGGAGCTATCCAGTTTTAATTCAAGCAAAGCACAATTTGAGCAAGTTAAAGGGATAGCTTCCATGGCAGTCACATCAAGTGAAATGGCATCTAAGCAAGCAGAACTAGACTTGAGAGATTCTAGTTCATCGAGAGCATCTTTAAGTTGATTAGTGACAGAGGAATGAGCAGATTTCAAGCTTGTCAAGTCATTAAGCAAGCTAGTGCAGGATTCACAAATATCATCAGGATTAATAGATTTAAGCCTAACAACTTCTAGGTTCAAATTATCAATCATAATATCACCTTCTTAATCATTTTTACTTGCTTATGCAATTTACATTCAGAAGCACCAACGCCCTTTTCATGTCAGCAATAGAAGGGCATACCTCATCAGGATCACTAAAAGGATCCTCATCGTTGGAGGAGTCGCTGTTGTGGCTGTTCTTGGCCATGAAACACATGCCGGTGAAGTCATGGGCCTTCTTCTTGCCACGAGAGTCACTCTCGTCGTCCTCCGTTTCCGAGTCCACATCGCTCATATTGACATTCTCTAGAGCGGCAAGGACCCGGCTGACAAACTTGCGATAGTTTGTCTTCTTGGGTTTAGCATCCCTCTCCTGGGGATGTCTTCGTGTCTCCTTCTCCTCCTTGCCCTTTAGCTTGGGGCACCTGGAGAGAATGTGGTTTCGCTCACCACATTCGAAGCACGTGATAGATCCACTTCTCCTCCTATTCCTCACCTTGTTATACGCTCTTGTGAATTTGGTGGAAAGGAGGGCTAAGTCATCCTCGGGCAGTTTCTCTAGTTGCTCATCACTTAAAGAATGTAAAGCAGATAATGAAAAACCAGATGAGCTACAATTAAGAAACTCTGAAGAACAACCCTTGGATTTATCGACCACTAATGCCATCGACTCTGTCTTGGGGAGACGCGAGATAAAATCAATCTCATGCGTCTTCAACCTCGAGTAAAGCTTATCCATGGTAAGCTCACTCATGATGATGTTGTCATTGATGGAAGTGATCTTCATTCCCAGCACCTTCACATCAAGAGCACCCGAAGTGGCGTGCATTTTCGACTCGAGAAAATACCAAGTCAACAATACGGAGATCATGAAGGATCTTAGAGAATCTTCCCCACACTCATCCAAAGACTCACGGGCCTTTGCTCGATCTTAGAGTAAACCTTTTGAGCCGGTTCTGTCTCACTTCCATGATCGCGATGGACCCTTCGTGATAGTCACAAAGTGTCCGCGGATCTCGTGAGCGGACCACAAGTGAGCAACACGCTCAAACTCGGATCGACTAAGGCCTTGGATCAAATAATTCGAGCCTTCTTTGTTGGCCTCCACATCCGGGTGATCATATCGTCATCGACCGCACGATATAAGGATTTTTCACCTTTAGCCAAATAGCGTGCCCTTGAGCCTCGATATATGCTTGCATACGAGCCTTCCAGTATGCAAAATCAACTCCCTCAAAAATGTGTGGCTTGGTTGAGTACTTGTCAGTCGTCATGGCTCCAAAGACCGGTTAAGATCTATGAAAAGAGCTAACCGGCTCTGATACCACTTGTAGGACCGTAAAGGCGACTAGGGGGGGTGAATAGGCACTTTCAAAACTTTCTCGCCTAAATCGAATACAACACGAACTTTTCTCCTTTAGCTATGAAAGCTAAGAAGATTAGTAAGCGCACAGTGGAAGCCTTGTGTTGGATTCGATAAACCCCTCAACCACACGACACAAATAGTGAAAAGAACTCACTGTTCTGATCTGGGTACTGGCGGTCGGACCGGCTACCACGGGCGGTCGGACCGACGGTCAACCAGCGGTCTGACCGGCAACCAACTAGCGGTCGGACCGGTGGGCAAATGATTCGACCCGGCAAACCAGCGGTTTGAATACACGGGCGGTCGGACCGCCGTTGCAACACCGGTCTGACCGGTTCAGTCCAGAACTGAAAAACTCCACCCAAATCCAAAACGAAATTTGATCCAACTTTTGATTCAACCAATAAAACTTGACCAAATTTGAGCACACCTCCTAAAGATATTAGAGACCTATTTCTAGCGACGATCCGTCAGATCCACTTCGCAGAATCGATCTCTCGAGATTTTACCAAAGAAGTGCACAAACCCTAGAATAATGAAAATCTTGATTCAAGACTTGCTTGTGGGGGTTGATGATCTAGATGACTCTAGGAGTAATCCCACACATCAAAGCAAGATAAAGAAAGCCAAGAGACCAAGCAAAAACCTTTGAATCAAGGAAGCACCAAAATCATCCAAAAGGGAGAAGAACACAAAGGGAGCAAATGATCTTTCAATTGAGCATCACAAGATTGTTCGGTCACACAAGATGCTTACAAAGCCTCTCCAACAAGGAGGGCAAGAGCTCAACAAGGAGCACACTCCAAACCCTAGTTCTCCTCTCCTCTCCTCCAAACCCTAGAAAAAGGAAGAAGGGGCTAAATGTATGCTTGGAAGGTTTTCCATCTCCCCCTTTTCTATTTATACTAGAGAGCTAGGGTTTCACTTTTGGGGTCACTTACACATGGGACCCACACACACATAACTATTGAAGCAATCGCCTGCTTCACCACGTGTAGGTTGATCAGCGGTTCACATCGCGTCGCCAAGCCTCTCTTGTCCGAATCCCATCGGAACCTCCCAGAGACTCGCACCGATATCCGCACCGCCTGATCCAACCAGCTGTTTCGAACCACCCGTTCGATCCATCTTGCCCATTCTGCACCATGCTTGTGTCACACGACCTCACCCGGTATCCCTGATCGTTCTGGACCTCAGCTCTCCAAGCGTAGTCCCGATCCACTCACCGTTGACGTCGTTGACCTGCAAGCCACCTGCACAGCAATAGACAAACAAATCGTTTCCGGGAACAAGTTCTTCACAACTTGACCCACGTCAGCTCCGCAATGCAATATACATCAATAAAGCATTGATAATCATACATGAGACACAATCAAATCAACTCAATGCAAACTTGGCTAACCTCCAAGTCATCTGCTGGTCCGACCAGCCCCACAAGGCGGTCCCGACCGATTCGAGCGGTCGGACCGCTCACAACAGCGGTCGGACGGTCAAAAAGACTTAGCCAAAAATCAAGCGTGAAATTCAAACCTTCGGAAATTTCAAACGAATAAAACTTTTGACTGGGAGCTCCAAAAATGATGGGACCACATCCAGGAGACTCCCCTCACTTGCCTACACAACCTATTTTTGGCCCAGCTCCAAAAACCTAATTTCATTGTGGCGGTCGGACCGGTCACCATGGCCGGTCGGACTCCTCCACGGGCGGTCAGACCGCCCGACACCACCGGTCAGACCGCCTGTGGCCTGACAGCCTTGGAGCAAACCCGAAAACGCGAGATTTTGCAAACCAACAACGCCATTGCCAATTGACTCATCATCCTGAGATCGTGCACATATCCTCACGATATCCACAGTAGTCCTTGAAGAAACGACGATAGTACCCTGTGAGCCCAAGGAAGGAGCGGATGAGCCGTATTGAAACCGGTGTTGGTCAGTACTCCACGGCTACCACCTTCTGCCGATCCATCTTGACTCCGTCTGCCGAGATAACATGTCCGAGGTAGGACACCATCGCTACTCCAAAAGTACACTTGGACCTTTTTCGAACAAGTTGATTCTATTGTAACGCCTCGAACACCATGCGAATATGGCGTATGTGCTCCGACCAGGATGAACTGTAAATCAAAATATCATATAAAAAATAAGAGCACAAATCGTCTGAGATAAGGGCCAAGAATCTCATTCATTAATGCCTGGAACGTCGCAAGTGCATTGGTAAGTCCCAAACGAAATGACCAAAAATTCATAGTGGCCATGGTGCGTACGGAACATCGTCTTCTTCACATCGTTCGGATGCATGCAGACCTAGTGATAACCAGAACGGATGTACAATTTAGTATAAAATTGTGCCCCTCAGAGTTCATCAAGGAGTTCTTCCACCACCAGAAATGGAAATTTATCTTTGATAGTCTTCTTGTTAAGCACACGGTAATCCACACAAAATCTCCATGAACTATCTTGTTTTTTTTTACCAAAAGTACGGGAGATGAAAATTATTCGAGTAATACACACATCAAGTCGTTCTCTTCTCCGACAAGTGCACATATCGCCATCTTGCTTGGTGCGTAACCTTGCATGGGTGAGGGGAATGCGATGGTGAAGACGGTTCGGTCGGGAAGGTCCGAGGAGGTGCCACCATGGTGGCCATTGATGATGAGGAGCTCGCGATGGCGACATACTCCGGCAATGGGAAAAATGAAATTGAGGTGGGGATTGGAAGAGTAAAGTCTGGAACACACCGTGACGAGGTTCACTCGAAGAAATACACACCAAGGAAGAAAATTGATCGTCGGGAGTGAATTCGGCCTAGGAGGAGGAATGGCAAAATTCGAGCAATTCACTGCATGAAACAAGAAATTGATTGAGGGCTATCGATCACCTTGCTCAGGAACACAATATGACGCGATAAGATGATTGAAAAACTCACCGAATGAAAAATGCTCAATTCGGGTGAATGGACCAACGTTCGGGAAGAAGAGAAATTTGTGGCCGTTGGAGCTCCGGAGGTTATGAGAATTTGAGGGTGTGCAAAGGGGTAAGAGAGGTGACGGCACACCAATATATAGCCCCTCCCGTGATTCGAAACGCTGAAAACGCGATTAAGGAAACTAGTAACATTCACAACTAGCTTTTGGAAACTGAAAGAAACGTAAATGTATTGATGGGGCTGCAGGAATGGAGGTATTCACAACACGGTGATGAAGGTAGGGTCGCAACGCTTCAGACAGATTTTAATTTGGAGCTCCGAGTGCAAAGAAAGGAATTTGGAGGTGATGCGTTAAAGCTTTCGAACAGAACACAGAGAGCATACACGCTGAGGAAGATGAACATGAAAAAGGAGGAGAGAAAAAAAAGGAAAATTCGAAAAAAAAATTCAAAAATAAAATAAATTTTAGAAAATTCCAGAAAAATCCTTGGAACCTGAATAGATTAAATAAAATAATTTCAAATTAAGCTTTTATTTTTAAAACTACAAAAAGACTCTCAAAATTGGGATTCAGAATTTGAATTGATTTAGCAGGAACTCCAACTTAAAATCCAAATCTTTGAATTAATTATTTTAAAATATTTTTTTTACAAAGGTGAAATTTGGGATGTTACAAACCTACCCCCCTTAAAGGGAATCTCGACCCTGAGATTCAGCCTGGCTAGAGAATTGGTTCGAGAACTCAGAATTTGCTCACTCTTCCAAACGACTTTCTCTTTTGAGCGAGACAAAACCGCAACGGACGCAAAACTGACTAAGGACTTACCGGAAACGATGTTCTGAGCTGAGTGGAATAGCTCTACGGTGACTTGATTCACTTTACCTTTTGCAGAAGGAAGTGGATCCTGGTGGCTTGACTTTGAATTTGAGTTGTTCCTTGGCCTGCACCTGGTGTAGAGGTTTTGGCTGGTATAGCTCCCAAATTGAATGGAATTGGCGATGAGGCTTTCTTTCATGGGCATCTGCGAGCATAATAACCTGTCTCGTGGCACTTTAATAAAATGGCTCATGATAGTGGATGATCTGTGGATGAAGCTTTCTTCAGTGGGCAAGTGTTAGCATAGTGACCCGTCTCATGGCAGTTGAAACATGTAATTCCTGCGGCATGATTGATGTTCCTTGGAAGCTGGTTGTTGTTCTTGTTGCGAAATCCCTACATGATTGGCCAAGATCCTGGCTTTGGAGTCCCGGGTGCACTGTCTGCTGGCAGCAGGTTGTTGTATGGCGGGTTCATGCAGGACCTGGAACTGCTGGCGACATGATGCGCACGAAAATCCATCTTTCTTTTTTGGGACTCGTATAACTGACGTTGAGCATCTTCTTGTGCAATAGCTTTGTTGACCATCTGTTGAAAATTGGGGTAGTCAACTGACACCAATTGCACTTTGAGGTTTGGGTTAAGTCCTTCCATGAAGTGCCAAATCTTCGCTCCCTCAATTGCCGCATCCTTTAGTGCATACCTTGATAGTTGGGTGAATCTATTGAGATATTCCACCACGCTGAGGTTGCCCTGCTACAGCTTGTGGAACTCCCTCTTCTTCATCTCCATCATTCCTATAGGAATGTGATATGCGCGAAAAGCAGTAGAAAACTCCTGCCAGGAAATGGCATGAACGTTCTGGTGAGCTGTGCAATAGTTTTACCACCAAGTTCCTGCAGTTGCTTTCAGTTGGTGAGCAGCAAAGAGGACTTTTTCTTGGTCATTGCACTAAGCCAAATTCGGTTTCTTCTCTACATCCTTCAGCTAGTCATCAGTTTCTGTAGCGTCCCGTTTTTTCAGAGTTTTTGAAAATTTTAAAAGAGAACCATTTGCTTCTATTTGCCAAAAGCTTAAATTTGGAATTTCAGAATTCAATTGCAGTTTAATATGAATTAATCGAACTTCAATTAAATTAGAGTTGGTTTGATTGATTTTTCTGGAATTTAAAATCAAAATTATTATTTTGAGAATTTTCTTGGATTTATTGGATTTTAGAAATTGATTTTTGTTTTATCCGAAATGGAAAAAATTAATTTATTTACAAAAGAAAAAGAAAATTTAAAGTTAAAAGTATTTTTATTAAGTCTAGAATAATTCAAGTAATTTCTGTGAATTTTTCTAGAATTTTTGGAGTCTATTTGCTATTTTCTAAATTGCCTTTCGATTTATTTGAATTTCTAAAATCAAAAATGGATTTTAAATCTTTTCTCTGTGCGTGGGCCGAAACCCTAGCCGGCCAAAGATCGTTCTCTCGCCTCCGCCCACTCCATGCCCGCTCACGGCGCCCTCGCCCTCGTAGTCGGATCTTCATCAAGCGCCCTCGTTCGCCGCGCCGCCTCTTGCTCTTGGCCGTTGGATCAAAATCCGGCGCATCCGCTCGCTCGCGCCCCTTTTCTTCGCGACCGTCCGTCGCCATCGCGACGGCTCGCACGCCGCGCTTCTTCCGCTTCCCACCGTCCGTCGGAATCGGACGGCGCGCTTCATCTCCTCCGCGCTTTTTGACTTCCCAACCGTCCGTCGCAATCGGACGGTATCCTTCACCGCGCCTCCCTCGCTCCCCACCGTCCGTCGGAATCGGACGGCGTCCGTCGTCGTCTTCGTCGCGCCGTTCTCTCTCCCACGACCGCCAAGGCCTTGTCGCCGAATCTCGCCGCGAATCGGCGCCGTCGCGCGTCCGTCGCCTCTCCGCGCCTCGCGCGCGTCGCCACGCCGCGCCCGTCCGTCGCCGCGCCCGTCCGTCGCCGCGAGCTCTATAAATCCAGCGCCGCGTCTCTCTCTCTCTTCTTTTTCTCTCTCTCTCGGTCGCGTTCGCGCCGCCTCCTTCTTCTTCCCGCCTCGGCCGCCTCAGCGCCGCCTTCTCCCGGCGTCTCCGCCGTTCTCCGTTCTTGCCCGCCGTCTTCCCAGCTCGGCCCGCCGCCGCGCGCCCCTCCCGTTTCTCTCTCTCTCGACCCGTGGGCCCGAGCCCACGTGGCCACCCACGTGGCCGCCAGCGTCGTGCCGGGTCGGCCTTGCGTCGGCACCTCCGGCAGCGTGGCAGCCGCGTGTGTGCTTGCGCTGCGCCACGTAAATCGGAATTTTCGGTTGGAAAATAAATCCGAAAATCCGAAAACCCTAAATCCATCATTTTATGTGATTTTGAAACTTCTTTTGGCTATAACTTTCACATCCGAACTCCGATTTGGGTGATCCAAATTTCTAAATTCATATAAATTCATCCTCTTTCATTTGGTACTGGTTTTGTAATTTTTGGAGTTCATTTGGTGCTGTTTTATTTATTTGTTGCTATTCTCGCGTGTAGATTAGGCGTTTGGAAGATTTCTTCGACCGACGATCAAGACCCTCTCCTCGTCAACGAAGGCAAGTCGTAGGCCTTTGACCATGTTGAACCCATTTTACAAATGTATATTGTATTAAATTATCATGCATGGCTAGTTTTATTAAAAATGGTTTTGGGAGTAGATAATTACCAAATTGCCATTATGCCTCCTTGATAAATTGAAAATGAAATGTCTCTTTGAATGACATATATCCTTGGACACCTTAGGATGGTTAATACTAGTTGGACATGATTGTATACCAACTTGGGAGCGTATTATTGCTTAGACATGCTTTAGTTACATGAGACTTTCGATCACATGTTCAATGATTGTTGAAATTTGACTAATGGAACTATGGAACAGTGGTGTGAGGCCACTTTTATTAAAAGATGTTGTGCCATGGCAGGGATTGCCATTTGGTTGGGAATGAACAAAAATGATTTATGCTCGGGCTTGAGGTAGGGAGCTAGAGTGGGTGTGTGATGCACATTGGGTTGTGGTAGACTTGTCTGAGCAGCCAACTAAGGACTTAACTTTGCAAGTCATTGATCTGGGTCACCTCGTGCAACCATAAGTCCGGTATGGGACGGACCTGGCCAACTAATTAGGGAAGTTTTGAGTCGGTTCTGTTAGGGTTGATTATTGGCGCAAGAGGGGGCTGTGATGGCGAAACCTTAGCGAGCAGAACCGAGGCAAAATGGAACTTTGTAAAGGCCTTGTGATAGTCACTTAGTCGCACACCCTCGGAAGTGTGTCAGACGGACATTGCAAGTGATTTATCTCTTGTGGGTAAAGCTGTACAACCTCTGCAGAGTGTTCAAAATCTATTCGAATAGCCGTGTCCCCGGTTACGGACATGCCTGGTGATTTCGCGCAAGGGGTAGTATTTTCAAAATGTGGTTTGGTTCGATGGAAAGGTTTGGTTGGAATGGTTGGGAAGTGAACGGGATGTTCACTGTTTGATTCAAAAGAACTTGGTTATCTATGTATTATTCTTTTAAAATCCTGCTTTGCAATCTAATTATTGTAATTACTGTTAAACTTGCTTTCTGCAAATTAACCATAAAGCCATCCTTGCTTAAGCCTGTCATGAATACTATGTGCATACTTTTCTCTACGACTTGCTGAGTACTTTATGTACTCACGGCTTCATGCCCTTTGTTGATCGGTCAATGAGAAGAACCGAAATGTTGAGTACTATGAAGAAGGCTACTTTGAAGACTTCGCGAACTAGGTCACGTCCACCACTCGATTGCCTGTGGGCATGTCGATTGGGCTCCACGTATTTTTGAGATTTCCGCTGCCAGATACTCTGTTGTTGCTAAAGCCCTGTGAGGCGACTTTTGTAAGAACCTTGACCATAAGGTCTTTGCTGTTTTAATTAATATTACTTTGTCTGCTTCATTAGTTCGTTGTTGAATGGTTATGATTACATCATTGTTGTAACTGTGCAAGCTAGCTACTGATCATGGGACTAGCTTGGTATGCACAGAGGGTCTCGGGGTTGTGTAACACCCGGGGTCCCGACAAGAGATGGTATCAGAGCCATATTGACTGTAGGACGTAACCTTTAGTTAGATTGGTCGTCTTAGTCAAAAATTCAAAATATATTTTCTAAATCAAACCAAGCAATTAACTTGACTAGATATTCTTCTCTCATCTTGTTCTGTTCTTTCTTATCTTATTCTATTCTTATCTTATCATCTTACCCTCCTATATCATTCTTGAGTTCTTTTATCTTATCTTTTCTGGAACTTGGTTTTCAAATTTAAATTGACTCCCTCATCTCTGGATTATCCCTAGGATCGAGCCCTTCAAGATCAAGCAATGGAAGTTTTGGAAGTTTGAGATCCGCAGTCTGTTCCAAGTTGGCCCTCCGTAAAGATTAGAGTGGTAGCTGCCTCCCTAGTTTTAGAGTCGTTCAGTCTGCGTAATAGTGCTTTTGCGCTTAAGTGTCCCTTTTGGTTTGCTTCTTGATAGCTTTCCGGCTATCCGTTCGTTGGGTAAAACCGATTTTGTCCGCATTAGGTTGATCCATCTATCTCCCTTGTTCCTCGCTCATCTCCGTGCTTTCCCTCGCATCTAAATTGCTTTCTTCTTCTCGTCTTTTAAACCAGTAAAGCTTTGTCGCAGATGGTTCAGACCCGCAACTCCGCAAGCCAGGATGAGACTCCAAGCGCCAGTGCCCCGTCTTCCCAGGCCGCCAGTGCAGATCCGGGTTTGAGTCAGTTCATGGCAGCCCAGACGCAGCTGATGAGCTCTTTGATGCAGAATATGACTCAGATGATGAATCGTGAGAACCGGATCATTCTTGCCCTCCTCGCAATGATGAATCAGAACAGTCAAGCAGCTGCCACGCCAACGCCTGCTCCACCCCCAGTGTTTCCTCAGTCTAGGCTGGCAGAGTTTCTAAGGACCCATCCGCCCACTTTCTCTAGCTCCTCGGAGCCATTGGACGCAGAATGGTAGGTTACGTTCCATGGAAAGAAGCTCGCTATCACCCGTTGTGATGATCGCGAGAAGGTTACAGATGCCACTCACCGGCTTGAAGGTACCGCTGCGAGAATGGTGGGAGAACTATTGTGCCGCCCATGGAAACCCCGAGAGTATCACTTGGGCGAGTTTTGAGAGCTTTCCGCCACTCCCATATCCACGATGGAAAGGTGGAAATGAAGAAGAATGAGTTCCGTGAGCTGCAGCAAGGCAACACGTCAGTGAGTGAATATCTTAACAGATTCACTCAGTTGTCCCGTTATGCCCCAGAGGACGTTGCCACAGATGATGCCCGCCAGAAGCGCTTCAAGAGAGGACTCAACCCGGTTTGAAGGTGCAAGTCATTGGGAATGACTATTGATTTCCAAAGACTTGGTGAACAAGGCCATGCTCATCGAGGAATCCGCCGTGAGCTTGAAGAATCCCGCAAGAGAAAGATGATGCGACACGGTGCCCATCGGTCTCACTCCCAGAGTCGAGAATGAATGTGCGCCTCTGCCGTGTTGCTCCACTGTCACATTGAGCCCACAGCAAACACCTCGCCCGGCCAAAGAATCCGCGGCTTCAACAACTCCGGCAACGGCTGACCAAGGAATGGCAACCTGCGGCGGGATCACTGCTTTAAGTGCCATCGGTGGGGCACCGCTATGATTGCCCGCGAGGCAAGGCCCTTCTCTGCTCGTTTCAACATGGGAGCCACTCAGGCCGGGACCCCGCTCCAGAGTCGCGCGTGGAGCCCTCGGACTCAGTGCACAGTCAAGTCTCCTCGGCCGTTTGGAAGAGGTCGTGTGAACCACACCATCTGTGGAGGAAGCCTGACATGCCGGACGTCGTCTTTGGGTAAGTTTCTTGTCAATTCGGCACTCGCCATCGTTTTGTTTGATTACGGAGCTTCGCATTCGTTTGTTTCTCGGAGTTTTTTGAAAGGCACCGGTTGGAAGTTTTGCCTCTTAAAAGTGTTTTGTTGGTTCATCTCCGGTTGAATTGAGTACGAACCAAGGTTGCCCTAAGGTTAAAGTGACCATAGAAGGGTAGAATTCCTTGCTAATCTCATCATCATAGACACCAAGTCTCTTGATGTGATTTTGGGAATGGATTGGCTTGCCAATCACCAAGCCCTCTTGGATTGTGGTGGTAGAAGTATCACTTTGGTCAGTCCGGATGGAATCAAGGTAAAGTTTGAAGCCTCCCCAGAGAAGCTAGCTGGAGCTTTAGTCTGCAGTGCCAGTGTTGTGTCTTTGGAAGAAGTGCCAGTAGTCAGAGAGTTTTCAGATGTCTTTCCTGATGATCTACCTGGAATGCCGCCCGACCGAGACTTGGAGTTTGTCATCAATCTTGTTCCAGGAACTGCACCTATCTTCAAGAGACCCTCTGATTGCTGTCAATGATTTGGTTGAATGAAGAAGCAAATTGAAGAAATGCAAGAGAAAGGTTTTGTCAGGCCAAGTTCTTCACCTTGGGAGCCCGGTGATCTTTGTTGCAAAGAAGGATGGTACCCAACGGATGTGTGTGGATTACCGAGCCCTCAATGAGGTCACCATCAAGAACAAGTACCCTCTGCCCAGGATCGATGATTTGTTTGACCAGTTGAAAGGAGCCGGAGTGTTTTCCAAGATAGACTTGAGGTCAGGATACCACCAGTTGAAGATTCGTCCAGAAGATATCCCCAAGACAGCTTTCTCAACCCGGTATGGACTGTATGAGTTCACGGTCATGTCATTTGGATTGACCAATGCCCCTGCTTACTTTATGAACTTGATGAATAAAGTATTCATGGAGTATTTGGATAAGTTCGTCATTGTCTTCATTGACGATATTTTGGTGTATTCCGAGAGTGAAGAAGAGCATGAAGAGCACCTCCGTTTGGTCCTGAATAAGCTTAGAGATCATCAACTCTATGCTAAATTCAGCAAGTGTGAGTTTTGGATGAAAGAAGTTACTTTCTTGGGACATGTCATGTCTGCAGAAGGAGTATCTGTTAACCCTAGCAAGGTTAAGGATGTGCTTAATTGGGAGTCACCCAAGTCAGTGCCTCAGGTCAGAAGTTTTCTTGGAATGGCAGGATACTACCGTCGATTCATAGAAGGATTCTCCAAGATAGCAAGACCCCTCACTCAGCTGTTGAAGAAAGAAAAGAAATTTGCTTGGACAGCAGATTGTGAGCAAAGTTTTCAAGAGTTGAAGAAGCATCGACAACGACTCGGTGTTGATTTTGCGGATGTCAGGAAGGATTTTGAGATTTTCTGTGATGCATCCCGGCAAGGACTTGGTTGTGTCCTGATGCAAGAAAGGAAGGTAGTAGCCTATGCTTCCCGTCAATTGAGGCCTCACGAAGTGAATTACCCCACTCATGACTTGGAGTTAGCTGCCGTAGTGCATGCTTTAAAGATATGGCGTCATTACCTTATTGGTAATCGTTGTGAAGTCTACACGGACCATAAGAGCTTGAAGTACATTTTCACTCAGGCTGATCTTAATATGAGGCAAAGAAGGTGGTTAGAGTTAATCAAGGATTATGATATTGGAATCCATTACCATCCAGGCAAAGCTAATGTTGTGGCAGATGCCTTGAGCAGAAAAGTCTACTGCAATAACCTGTCAATCAAGGAAAATCAACCAGCCCTTCATGAAGAATTCCAGAAGCTCAAGTTAGAGTTGGTTGAAGAAGGTTATCTAGCTGCCTTAGAAGTTCAACCCACTTTGCGGAATCAGATCAAGGAAGCTCAAGTTGAAGATGCCAATATTAAGGAAATCAAGAGCAACATGAAGAAGGGTAAAGCCCTGAGATTTTCAGAAGATGGGCAAGGCACCATTTGGTTTGACAAGCGAATCTGTGTTCCAGATCAGCAAGAGCTTAAGCAGCTGGTACTCAAGGAAGCCCATGAAACTTTGTATTCCATTCACCCTGGAAGCACAAAGATGTACCAAGACCTTAAAGAAATGTATTGGTGGCCTAGCATGAAGCGTGAGATTGCCGAGTTTGTAGCTCAATGTGATGTCATCGTGAGTTAAAGCCGAGCATCAAAGACTCTTGGACTCTGCAACCCTTGAAAGTGCACGAATGGAAATGGGAAGAAATTGGCATGGATTTTATCCTTTGGTTTACCAAGGACAAGGTCGGGATATGATTCTATCTGGTAATTGTGGATCGTCTAACCAAAGTTGCTCACTTTCTCCCGATCAAGACTACTTACTCGGTGATAGGTGGCGAGAATTGTACATGGCAAAGATAGTGTGCGGCATGGAGTCTTAGAAGAAGATCGTGTCGGATCGAGGATCACAGTTCACCTCAAGATTTTGGCGAAGTTGCACGTTGTTTTGGGTACTAATCTAAATTTCAAGATACTTATCATCCCAGACGGATGGTCGACGAGAAAAGAGTAAATCAAATTCTAGAAGATATGTTGAGGGCTTGTGCCTTAGCAAATCGAGACGATTGGGATCAAATGCTACCTTATGCGAGTTTTCCTATAACAACGACTACCGGTCAAGCCTCCAGATGTCTCCGTTTGAAGCTCTTTATGGAAGAAAATGCGAGACACCCTTGTATTAGAATGAAGTAGGCGAAAGACAAGTGTTTGGGCGGATATTTTGGAAAAAGCCGAAGAGCAAGTTCGATCAATCGAGAAAGGTGAAAGCAAGACTGACACCGAGCGAGAAGAGTTATCTTGATAGCAGTCGCGAGATCTAGCTTTTGCACTGGTGATCATGTGTACTGAAGGTGTCGCCTCTCAAAGGGATCGTCGTTTGAGTAAGTGGAAAGCTTGCACCAAGGTACATCGGACCTTTCGATTCTAGCAGAAGAGGAGAAGTCGCTTACGGTTGGAGCTCCGCCTCGGTATCGGATGTGCATAATGTCTTCCACGTGTCGCGATTGAAGAAGTGTTTGCGTGTGCCGAAGAGCGGATGCCAATGGAAGCAATTGCCACGCAAGAAGACCTCACCTACAAGGAGCATCCCATCAAGATCTTGGAAGTAGCGAGCGAGTGACAAGAAGCGGGATCATCCGTTTACGCAAGGTCGATGGAGCAACCACAGAAGAAGAAGCCACTTGGGAGCGAGAAGATGACTGAAGGTGAGTTTCCTCACCTATTCCTAGTCGGCTGAATCTAGGGTCGAGATTCCCTTTAAGAGGGTAGGTTTGTAGCGTCCGTTTTTGAGTTTTGAAAATTTTAAAGAGAACCATTTGCTTCTATTTGCCAAAAGCTTAAATTTGGAATTTGAATTCAATTGCGGTTTAATATGAATTAATCGAACTTCAATTAAATTAGAGTTGGTTTGATTGATTTTTGAATTTAAAATCAAAATTATTATTTTGAGAATTTTCTTGGATTTATTGGATTTTAGAAATTGATTTTTGTTTTATCAGAAATGGAAAAAATTAATTTATTTACAAAAGAAAAAGAAAATTTAAAGTTAAAAGTATTTTTATTAAGTCTAGAATAATTCAAGTAATTTCTGTGAATTTTTCTAGAATTTTTGGAGTCTATTTGCTATTTTCTAAATTGCCTTTCGATTTATTTGAATTTCTAAAATCAAAATGGATTTTAAATCTTTTCTCTGTCGTGGGCGAAACCCTAGCGGCCCGGCCTTTTTCTCCGCTCCGCCCACTCCGCGACCGCTCATGCGCGCCCTCGCCCTCGTAGTCGGATCTTCATCAAGCGCCCTCGTTCGCCGCGTCGCCTCTTGCTCTTGGCCGTTGGATCGAAATCCGGCCGCATCCGCCGCTCGCGCCCCCTTTTCTTCGCGACCGTCCGATCGCCATCGCCGCGGCTCGCATCGCCGCTTCTTCCGCTTCCGTCCGTCGGAATCGGACGGCGCCGCTTCATCTCCTCGCGCCCTTTGGACTTCCCAACCGTCCGTCGCAATCGGACGGTGTCCTTCACCGCGCCTCCTCGCTCCCACCGTCCGATCGAATCGGACGGCGTCCGTCGTCGTCTTCGTCGCGCCCGTTCTCTCTCTCCCACGACCGCCCGCGCGCCACCGCGAATCTCGCCACGCGAATCGGCGCCGTCGCGGCGTCCGTCGCCTCTCGCGCCTCCGCCGCGTCCGCCACGCCAGCGCGTCCGTCGCCGCCGTCCGTCGCCGCGAGCTCTATAAATCCAGCGCCGCTCTCTCTCTCTTCTTTTTCTCTCTCTCGGTCGCGTTCGCGCCGCGCCCTCCCTTCTTCTTCCCGCCTCCGCCGCCTCCGCGCCGCCGTCTCCCGGCGTCTCCGCCGTTCTCCGTTCTTGCCCGCCGTCTTCCCAGCTCGGCCGCCGCGCCGCCGCCTCCTTTCTCTCTCTCTCTCTCTCTCTCGACCAGTGGGCGAGCCCCGTGGCCACTGCGTGGCGCCGGCGTCGTGCCGGGTCGGCGCCAGCGTCGACACCTCCGGCCGCGTGGCAGCCACGTGTGTGCTTGCGCAAGCGCTGACGCGTAAATCGGAATTTTCAGTTGGAAAATAAATCCGAAAATCCGAAAACCCTAAATCCATCATTTTATGTGATTTTGAAACTTCTTTTGGCTATAACTTTCACATCCGAACTCCGATTTGGGTGATCCAAATTTCTAAATTCATATAAATTCATCCTCTTTCATTTGGTACTGGTTTTGTAATTTTTGGAGTTCATTTGGTGCTGTTTTATTTATTTGTTGCTATTCTCGCACGTGTAGATTAGGCGTTTGGAAGATTTCTTCGACCCGACGACCGAAGACCCTCTCCTCGTCAACGAAGGCAAGTCGTAGGCCTTTGACCATGTTGAACCCATTTTACAAATGTATATTGTATTAAATTATCATGCATGGCTAGTTTTATTAAAAATGGTTTTGGGAGTAGATAATTACCAAATTGCCATTATGCCTCCTTGATAAATTGAAAATGAAATGTCTCTTTGAATGACATATATCCTTGGACACCTTAGGATGGTTAATACTAGTTGGACATGATTGTATACCAACTTGGGAGCGTATTATTGCTTAGACATGCTTTAGTTACCCGCGAGACTTTCGATCACATGTTCAATGATTGTTGAAATTTGACTAATGGAACTATGGAACAGTGGTGTGAGGCCACTTTTATTAAAAGATGTTGTGCCATGGCAGGGATTGCCATTTGGTTGGGAATGAACAAAAATGATTTATGCTCGGGCTTGAGGTAGGGAGCTAGAGTGGGTGTGTGATGCACATTGGGTTGTGGTAGACTTGTCTGAGCAGCCAACTAAGGACTTAACTTTGCAAGTCATTGATCTGGGTCACCTCGTGCAACCATAAGTCCGGTATGGGACGGACCTGGCCAACTAATTAGGGAAGTTTTGAGTCGGTTCTGTTAGGGTTGATTATTGGCGCAAGAGAAATGTGATGGCGAAACCTTAGCGAGCGTAACCGAGGCAAAATGGAACTTTGTAAAGGCCTTGTGATAGTCACTTAGTCGCACACCCTCGGAAGTGTGTCGACGGACATTGCAAGTGATTTATCTCTTGTGGGTAAAGGCTGTACAACCTCTGCGAGTGTTCAAAATCTATTCGAATAAGCCGTGTCCCGATTCGGACATGCACAGTGATTTCGCGCAAGGGTAGTATTTTCAAAATGTGGTTTGGTTCGATGGAAAGGTTTGGTTGGAATGGTTGGGAAGTGAGCAGGATGTTCACTGTTTGATTCAAAAGAACTTGGTTATCTATGTATTATTCTTTTAAAATCACCTTTGCAATCTAATTATTGTAATTCTTGTTAAACTTGCTTTACGCAAATTAACCATAAAGCCATCCTTGCTTAAGCTTTCATGAATACTATGTGCATACTTTTCTCTCGACTTCTTGAGTACTTTATGTACTCACGGCTTCATGCCCTTTGTTGATCGGTCCAAAGAAGAACCAGAAATGTTGAGTACTATGAAGAAGGCTACTTTGAAGACTTGCGAACTAGGTCACGTCCACCACTCGATTGCTGTGGGCATGTCGATTGGGCTCCACGTATTTTGAGATTTCCATTGCGGATACTCTGTTGTTGCTAAAGCCACGTGAGGCGACTTTTGTAAGAACCTTGACCATAAGGTCTTTCTTTGTTTTAATTAATATTACTTTATGCCTTCATTAGTTCGTTGTTGAATGGTTATGATTACATCATTGTTGTAACTGTGCAAGCTAGCTACTGATCATGGGACTAGCTTGGTATGCACAGAGGGTCTCGGGGTTGTGTAACACCCGGGGTCCCGACAGTTTCTGAGCGAAGGTTTGTGGCCTGGTTCTCATGAATTCTCCTAGTCTGAACTGAGGTGGAAAGACTGGAGCAGGAGATGGTGCAGACCGATTAACTTGATTCTAAGCAAGTGCCTGAAGTACTTGCAACTGCATCGCCATCATCTACTCCATGTTCATTTGGGGCCGACCAGGGAGTGGTTTGTTCGGATTGGCACTGGCGTTGGGATCCATGGGTTCACCTTAACTTGCGAGTTGGGGTCTGAACCATCTACAATAAATATTCCTAAGTTTAATAGACGAGGGGAAAAAGCACGATAGGTGGGAGGGAAAAGCACAAAGGACGAGAGAGAACAAAGGAGAAAAATAGAAACAAACTAGCTGGGGAAAAGTCAGTTAAACCCAAGGAACAAATAGCTAGAAAGCTATTGAGAGGCAATAAAATGCGACACTCAAGCACAAAGATCATATTACACAGACTAAACGATACTAAAACTGAGAAGGGCAACTTTGGTACAACACTACTAACTTATATGGACGGTCAACTTGAAACACTCGACAGATCTTGAAACCTCCAGGCTATGGAGATTACTGAGGTTAGAAAGGTCAATTTAATTTAAAAAATAAAGTTTCAGATAAGACAAGAGGTAAGAACATAAGAATGATATGAGAAAAGAATAGGATAAGACGAGAAAAGTATAGAGCAAGATGAGAGAAGAATAACTATTCATGTTAATTAGTAGGTTTAATTTAAAAAATAAATATTGAATTTTTTTTTACTAGACCATGCTAACTATGGTTGCGTCTGTAGTCGATTCAGCTCTGATACCAACTTTGTCGGGATCGGATTTCTGAATCCGAACCCACTGTCTATTTCTGCACCAGTTCCATGATCACTAGCTAGTGCACACAGTAGAAACATCACTGATAACAAATTTGAACCATGAAATAATATTGATAAACAACTGAGTAATAGCCTTATGTCCACTTATTACAAAAGATGTCAAAAGACCTTGAGTCTTACAGCAGCGGAAACAACAAATGATAAAACTACGAGTGGTAGCTCATCAAATTGCCCACCGACATTCGACTGGGGAGCACAGCTGGGTACTTTGGGTATCCTTCGTCAAAGTCATAGGCGAAGTAATCGTAGTCGTCCTTGGCATCATTGATGGATTATGATATTTATTTTGAGTGTAGCATGTGAGTACATAAAGTACTCTGCGAGTCTTGGGAAAAATGCATATGCATAGCTTTAACAAATGAGGCTTTTATGGTTCTTTTGTACAAAGTAATATTTTAAGTTTAAACATTTTTTATAAAACACATTTGACCAAAAAGTAGTTGCAATAAATAAATTAATTGTATCTGTGGATATCATGGGGATATACTTCAGATCTTAGGATGATATGACAATTGACAATGGCGTTAACGGTTTATCGTTTCACGTGTTTTCGACACGATTCTGATCTTGTCGGGCCTTACTTAGATCGACCGGCGAGTGGCGGTCGGTGGTCCAGATTGGTCCGACCGGCAATAGCGGCGGTCGGATCGGCCAACTTCAGAAGTGAGATTTTGAGCTGGGCCAAAAATAGAGGTAGTAGGCAAGAGAGGGTATTGTATTGCACTTGGTCCCATAATTTTTGGAGTCTCCAGTCAAAAGTTCTATTGGTTTAAAATTTTCATTAGGTTTCGGTTTTCCAGAGAGAGAAATCGGCTAAGTAATTAATGGCGGTCTAACTGGCCAATAGGTGGTGGTCAGACCGGCCAGGGTGGCGATCGAGGCCGCCCTAGGGCGATCGACCGGTTTCACTTGGATCATCGCCCGTCGTGGCGGCGATATTCGGTTGTTAGGTCAAAGTCATGAGTTTCAGGGCATATATGTTGCATGATGCATGTTTTGACTAACATGGATCAAGTTGTGAAGAACTTGTTCCCAAATTCGGTTTACTTGTCAATTGTTGTGTAGGTTGCTTGGTGGTCAACGACGGTCAACGGCGAGGATGATCGGGACTAGGCTTGGAGAGTTGAGGTCCAGAACGATCGACGATGCCGGGTGAAGTCAATGTACTCAAGCATGGTGTAAGATGGACAAGGGTGACCTATTGGCTAATCCGAGGCGCAAGATGGCGTAAGGTGTAGCTAGTTAGGTCAAGGGGAGATAAAGACGGTGCATTAAAATGCGTGCGTAAGTATCCCGTTTATTTTGGGCCTTAACGGGAGCCCAATTGAGTCAAACTTCTAGAAAGTCTAAGCCTCCACTATAAATAGGGGAGGGAGGTGGCTGCACCTCCTCTTCGCCTCTTTTGCTATTTTGTAAACCCTAATTTTCTTAGGGGGAGCTTTTGTGGAGGCTAGGGTTCTTGATAGTTTAATGTGATTTTCGTACTCTTCGATTGAGCATTGTCCTCCATTGATGGAGTAGCTGTAAGCCCATATCATATCAAATCAATCAAGGGAAATATTGATCAATGTTTTATCTCATTGCGTTCTTTCTCTATATTTGATGATTTTGAGTCTTTCTTTGATCTGCGAGTTTTTGATTGAATTCTTCAAGTGTTCTAGCTTGCTGTGACGTGTGGGAACTTATCTATGATCATCTTGATCATCAATCACCCACGAGCAAGATTTTGGATCAAGTTTTCGTTTTGATCCGGTTTTGAACCCTTCTTCAATCAAACGAAAAAGGATCCTTATTCTTCTAAGAATTATCACAATATTCGATTGGAATAGGTTCCTAACATCATAGAGAATGTGTGTTCCAAGTTTCATCAAGTTTAGAGTTGTAGATCAAAAGTTTCATCAATTCGCAACTTCGTCATCGGGTTGTTTTGATCTGTTCTAAAGGCCAGCGGTCAGACCGCCCAAGGCCACCGGTCAGACCGCCAGGCAATCGGTCAGACTGCCATTGACCCAGCGGTCCGACCGCCAGTGCACTGCTTTGCTTTAGCTTGTGTTGATTTTCGTCGTATTGCTTAAGGGGTTAATTTGGATTCAATATTAGTCTTCCGCTGTACTGATATACTGATCTTCATAGGTTCCATAGCTACTGAAGTGAAATTTGTATTGAATCTATTATTTGTGAAAAAGTGAGTATGCTCCTATTCAACCCCCCCCCCCCCGCCCTCTAGTCGCCTTTTCGGTCCAACAGTATCACTAGTGGAGGTTCTAGCTTCCAACCACTAGCATCAAGGCTTTAGCCGCCAAGGTTTCAAGGATAGGGCTATAGCTGCCCAACTGGCTATAATTGCCAGAAACTACCTGAGATTCCCAACTGTTCCCGGTTCCCAAAATTTACTCTTCTGAAATCAAAACCAAAATTTACCATGCGAAAATGCACCTTGCCCGCCCTTGACCGTGGGCACGGCTATTCGAATAGTTTTACACTCTGCAGAGGTTGTACAGCTTGACCCACACGAGATAATCAACTTATGATGTCCGGTTACACACTTTCGAAAGTGTGTGACTAAGAGATTATCCTAAGGATTTTACATAGCTCTACCTTGACCTAGTTCTGCTCACTAAGGTTTTTCCATACCAACTGGTTACATGCATCACAATCGGCCAACTGGTTACATCCATCACAGTCGAGGCCCCTCTTGTGCCAAATCAACAACCCAAACAGAACCAAATCAAAATATTACTAATTAATTAGCCAGGTCCTTCCCATTTGGGACATATGGTTATACGGTAATACTCAGTTTGGATAGTCACAAGCGTCAGTCCTTAATATGACTTGGGCATAACTTTACATAATAAATTACAAATGATTCCTTTTATTTCTAAAACTTCAAAAAGACTCTGAAAATTAGGATTCAGAATTTGGATTAATTTAGCAGGAACTCCAACTTAAAATCCAAATCTATGAATTAATTATTTTGAAA
Source organism: Hsuehochloa calcarea (assembly GCA_036346395.1). Classification (NCBI taxonomy): domain Eukaryota; kingdom Viridiplantae; phylum Streptophyta; class Magnoliopsida; order Poales; family Poaceae; genus Hsuehochloa; species Hsuehochloa calcarea. Next base: position 17,407,605 of record CM070610.1, on the reverse strand, counting down.
TAAGTTTTTTTACAAAGGCGAAATTTGGGATGTTACAAGAATCCAGATCTTTACACAATAATTTACACACACAATATTTCCGAGGATGATCTTGACTTCCACACCAGCTAGGAGACTTCGGATAAATACTACATCAACCAATCTATTTCCCTAAAAACAAGTGAAGTTTTCATGAATTCAGTGTGGAGGAATGTATGCCACATACATTCCTCCATAACCACACCAATTTGTCTAAAAATATCCGACTTTTACGCATCGCAAACAATGGAAGTAGCTAGAACCACAGGAACTAGCTATGAAAGACAACAATAACTTGCCAATATTATGGTACACTGGCTAAAATCGAACCGCACAAGGATGAGGAGGTGAAGGACAACGCACCGAGAAGAGAGAATGGAAGGTGTTGAGTTTGAGTATGATACGAATAGAGTTTGAGTGTGATACAAATTTTATTTTATACTCTAACTTATGGGTATACTCCTACACATAGTATTTCATGTACACTATAAATTCAGTCCTGTAGTCCATAGGGCAAGAGCAAAAGGTTCATTGTAAACATCTCCTCATGTGGTGATATTGCATTCATGCGTCTGTGGTTTTTTCGTAAGTGTTTTTATGTAAAATTCGTGTCTCTCGTTTCTATTTTCAGTGCATTATTTGCAACAGAAGGTGTGGATGGGTCGGGAGAAGAGCGCAGGGAAGATGGCTGGCAGGAGCACGGAAGCTGTAACACCCTGGCTATTCGGAAGTCAAGATATTACATAAAGAACTAACATACAACCAAATTGCAGAAGAATTTAAACTGTAACTCCTCTAAGAACATATAGAGACCAACTTTAATAGTAGCATGGCAGGAATAATGACTGAATTTCGTCAGAATATAATCAAGGAGTAATTTAAACAAGCCACTAGCAGTAATAAACAGGAAACAGAACATGGAGTGAAACATCATGCCGTCTTAAATTTATTTAGTACAGTTCCTCGGTTAACAAATGGAAAGCATAATCAAGCTTATTAACGAAAGTAGATTATGGTGAACTGTGTGACAAGTGCTTGTCTACTCCCTCCCAATATTGCCATCATCAACGTTCACCTAAATAAATACAGAAAAACAAGAATGAGTCGAAACTCAGCAAGTACAGTAAACAACTGAACATTCCATGATATGAACAAGTCAATCTTAATACGAATTACGAATTAATCTCTGAAAACTTATGTGTATGAATGGAATGAATGGATGCATTGGAAGGAATGGACTGCACACATGCTCATACCGGTATTACCGTATGAAGAACGTTTCATACGGATGTCCGAAACTGCCCACATTGAAATGGTGGGTCTTACATGCCCATACTGGAGTTGATGGTCTTTACAAATCCACTCCCGTTGAAGGAACATGAACAACACATGAATGGAATAAACATATGCAATGAATATTATCACTTTCTTCATCATGGATTATCAAATAGGAACGGAATGTATAACATAGAATATGAACATGGATCATAACATTACCGGCACATCAACCATCAACGAGCATTCAACAGAAAATTAATATATCTTAACACATTGCACTTGCATGTAATGGAATATGAATATTGATTAACATCTTTGATTGAAAACGTAGATCATGGAAATATTAGCATGAATACAAACACACATCATTCATCAATGTAAAGAATTTTAATGTACTTGCCTTTCACGTTGTGACGCGTTAGCAAGCAACGAAGGTGTGACCACACGCGATGCCTCGCCGCCTACACAAGTATGTTCCCGAAATAAGAATAACGTGATATGACATTGCTATCGGTGTTCTACAATATCTCCTGACTACCCAATATAACGCACAGACCCGAATTGAAAACAAACTATTCAGCCAACTTACCGCTCTACTAGGCAGCAGTACAAGAAAAATCATAATTAATTCTCTGGGACTCGAAACGACATGAAACCAGTGCCCAACAAACCTTAACTCCCCAAACTACGAAACTCTAGTTTACGGGGTTCATTGAATCGGCCAAAACAATTGGCTAAACATCAGTTGAAACTACCCGACAGACAACTGTCCAGACTACAAAATAGCAGTAAAGAAAATAGTATAACTTTCATTCTACAGATCCAATGGAAGTGATATTTATCAATCTGGAAATATTATTAAAAATTATACAATAACCTAGTTGGGTGGAGGTTCTGAATCCTACATTAACAAGGTCAAAATTAAGGGACAAACAGACAGTTCCTTCTCGTCAGACAGACAGAACAGCTCGCAAAGAATAATTCATAACTCCTAAACCGTAAGGTGGAATCTCGTGATCTCAGAGGCTATGGAAAGATAAAAACGAGGGCTACAAAACTCTAGGAGATGAAATTATCATATTCTTCTTCTAAGACACCGAAATGGGGCGCACAACCCACTGGACATGTTCTAGAATCTAGCAGACAGCATGTCGGTATAATCCTAACCATCAAATCTTCCTTCAAACAGCAGCAAACCACAAATTAAACTCCTCGTTACCCTTGTAGACCTGTAGGAAGACGCTGAACAAAAACCCACGAAGATGATCTTCTTCTTCTCCTCCTTTCTCCCCTTTTCTCCTTGGCCGGCGGCACCCAAATGGTTCTTCTCCCTCCCTCCCTTTTCTTGGACAGCAGCAATGAGAAGGGGTGATACTGTAGCGGTGGTGGTATTGTAGCAAGAGGCGTGCTACAGTAACCCTAGGGGTTTTGGGTACCCCTAATGGGCCAAGGCTATGGGCCTTTGGCCCAAGATTTAGTCCCCTTCAAGAGAAATTCTGAAATCCCTTTTTAATTCTTGATAAAATGGTTGAAATTCAAATATAGTTCTAAAGATTGAACGGGGTATTACATTCTACCCCCCTTAAATAGGATTCAACCACGAATCCTCGCAACGATCTACGCGAAAGAAAAACCACAATTGAAAATTAACAGCGGAATTCACGTAACCGTCGTGAACAAATCCGGATATTTGAGCATTTTGGAAGGAAGGGGGGGGGGAGAGAACGAAGAAGATGATGGTAATTTGAGTATTTTGGAAGAAAAAAATGACAGCTAAAATCTAACGGAGTTGACGGTAGTGTCAAAAAAAGACAACTTTTATGAAATATAATGGCATAGAAAAGAGAAATCGTTTTGCAACGGCAGATCAAGTATGTTCTCCATTTGTAGTGCCATATAATTTTTTTCGCCCAAATCTCTAAGAAGGGATGATATAATGTTCCATTCCGCTTCCGGCGGCTCCCATCGCCTTGCTCTCCCATCCAACGCCGGCGCGGGGTGAACCTCCTTTTTTTCGAGGTTGTTTTGTTGGATCTTTCTTAACCTGATGCCATCAGATCCTCCTAGGTATAGGTGTCTTCTCTGAATCGGAATCGTACTGGGTTACAACAGTCGATTTGGGGATGGAGTCAGAGACCAAGGCGGCGAGAGATGCATGGGAGTGGCGTGATGACTATGGCAGGGCGGAATCGAGAGAAACCGATTGGCTTCTATCCCGGAGCGCAAGCCTCGCGGGATCTTGGTGTGGTTTTGAAAAGTGCGAAGAAAGGCGCCTCTTTTCGATGGTGATGGCCAGAGCGAAGCGTAAAGGAGCCTCTCGCTCCCTACGTCGGCCGCCCAAGCAAGCGCTAGGCCATGGAGGAGGGGGAGGGGTGGAGGGATTGGGCGTCGCTCCATCATCGGCTTCACCGACGGCCTCCTCATCCTACTAAACAAGGACGCTACGGCGCGCCGTCCACGTCCTACACCCCTTCACCCAGCTCGTGGCAGTCGACCTCCCGCAACTCGCCCCCGTCTTCTGCCATGTGGCCAAGGACCTTGAGTCTCGAGCCTGGATGAACGCCGCCATCTGCTCGTCCCACACCTCCATCGCCGTCGTCGCCTGGTTCCCAATCGCTCCAGTTGTCGTCTATGCAGAGCCCAGCCGCCCGCGTTGGGTTGTCATGTACCAAAACCGTGAGCTCTTCACCGCACTACCCTTCCAAGGCCGGCTCTACACCGTCAGAAGGATGGCCATGCAGGTCGTGCAGATCTACCCTCCAAACCCAGCATGCTGGGTGGTTGCCTTGAGGGGTGGCAGCCTCTGGCTTTTGCGCTCCTTGAGGTCGACACCGCTGGCCGCGGAGGACTTGCTCCAGTGGCTAGCCTCGGTGACAGGCACTGTTCCTCAGCAAGGAATTAACGGCGCCTCTCTGTCTCCGGCGAGGACCTCCCTTCCATCTGCGGCAAGTCCATTTGCTTCCCCTTACCCAACTACGACCCTGTTGTGATTTACTCTCTTGAGCCACCGCACGTTTGAGCGGACGTCAACGTTGTCCGTTATACATGATTTGAAGGAGAGGATTCGGCCCTCTGTGCGGCCCTTCACGCTTGCCGATCTTCTGCTCACCTATTGCCACCATCATGAGTGGTGGGCTCCTGGCTTCCCTCCCATGTCAGTAATCACTGCATACATTGCATATATAGTTTTACCAAAATAAAAAATGGTACCATGGTAAGTTAAGCAGACCACGTATCGTGTTTTCAGTCTGCGGAAGCCAGCGTGTTTTCAGTCCGCGGAAGCTAGGTACCGCACTCCTGGTCTGCAGAACCCACGTACCGTGCTATTGGTCCACGAAAGCATAGCTCACGGTTTGGTTTTTTTGTCCTTTAGTGATTAAGTTTTTTGCCCTTTAGTGATTAAGCATGTATGAAGTTGTTCCTACCGCGAACTGGAAGCGCGGTACGTTTCTTTCGCATCCCAGAAGCGCAGTGCAGTACATGACTTCCGCATACTAGGAGCACGATAGGGAACACGTGTGGTCTACCTAGCATATCGCGGTGCCAAATTTATCATTTCGGATGCGCAAAGGGAGGGGGCTATCTTTGGCTAAATTGTCATGTTTTTCATTTATACGTAATAGCAAAAGTAGTCTCCACTCACACAAAATTGCAAAAATGACATCGCGGCAGATTAGGTAGGCCACGTATCGCACTCTCAGCCCAGGGAACCCACATACCGCGTTTCTGGTCCGCGGAAGCATGCCACACGATTTGGCTTTTTTTGTCCTTTCGTGATTAAGTAGTTAACCATGCATGCAACCATTCCTACCGCGGAGGTGCGGTACATTTCTTCCGCATCCTGAGAGCGTGGTATGGGACACATGTCACCTGTCTAGACTACCGCGACACCAGTTTTGTCATTTCAGACATGAGGAGCTACATTTGCTATTTCGTTTCAAAAAAAGTACTAAACAAGCACAAAACTCTTGCGGCTATAGTTCTAATGGCCCAAGTAATCTTCCTTATCTCGTACAGTAGGGCAAGGGGGCTCATGTTTCATGAGTACTGGAGCATACCCGTATCTTGGAGTTGTTCCGGAAATTCCATGCGAAAGACTGCGAAGTTCAATTTCCATGCTTGGGAAGTTCAAGTTCCAGTGCCAGGTCTATTACTCCCGAGAATGACAGGCGCACTATACGAAGATCATTAGTCCCGCCACATTTGCCACAACTTAAGCCGAGATCGGCCACCGCTACCGCCATTCTTTGCACGGGGTGCGTCTCCCTCCAATCCATTTCTACCAGAGCATCCCTCAAATTCCTCCCGTTTTTCTCTATTTTCTTCCCCGGCGCAGTCGGCGATCTCCCATGTCTGCTACCCGCCACCGCCATTGCCCCGTGTTTCTGGCCATATCCGTCCACCTCTATAGCTACAACCGCCAAAAATGGGTTCGCCTCATCGCGTTTTATATGGTGCTCACACTCGAAGTCCAAGAACATTGCATGTACTTCGGCGTTGATGTGTCCCCTGTTTTGTTTGAGACAGAGCAGAGAGAGAGAGAGAGAGAGAGAGAGGAGGAGGGTGGCAGGTGGGTGTCTTCTACCGTGACGGAGTTATAGTCCCTTGAAAAAAAAACGCCTAGGTTGTCACTGGCTTCTACGGAGTTGCAGTTCTTTGAAAGAAAGAAAAAGCTTATTTTTTACCTTTGAACTCTGCTCAGAGTCCAATTTTCATTTTAAATTCAGAAATCGATTATTTTTCACTCTCAACTTCCAAATCCGGACAAATACCCCTCGGCCCAATTCCACTCGGTTTTCGTCCACACTAGCCGCTGACTCAGACCACGCTGGCAAGTAAAACCGGTTGAGACTCACACCACGCTGTTCGTCCCGATTGACCCGCTCCATGAGGCCGCGCACCCTACTCTGTGTCGGGAACCCGGCCTCCGGTGTGTCCCACACCGACAAGTACCGGTGCAGCGCTAGCGAACCTGCCCGTTGTGGCTTCGCCGACGTCCTTGTCGGCTTCCCCTTCCTCCTCCACCATCGTCACCACCTTGGCCCCAGCGAGGCCATGCTGGTCAAGAAAGACGCCACCTAGCCAGTGGGTCATCTGATTGTGGTTGTCGCCACGGCTTGGTGGAGTATGCAGATGGCGACGAGCACACCGGCTTGGTAGAACACGCAGTTGGCGACAGCTCGGGTGCTGCCCCCTTCGCTGGGGGAGGCGGCGGTGATGCACAGGTGGGGCAATAGCACACCGTCAGGGCGCGACGTCATGGCCCGCATCAACGACGTGCACTCGCCGGTCCACCTGCCTGCGCAGAATTTGTCTCCTCCTCCCTATCCACACCCTCTCACTCGAATCGCCGCCGTCTGCGCTAAACAGTCACTGCCACACTCCCGCAAGCTGCGCCAGGCACACACGCAGCTGATTCCTCGCTGTGAGCCGTGCCACACAATATCCCCTGCGAGGCACCTATATGCGCTCCACATCAAGCGCGTCGCGTTGTCTCTATCCTCTCCTTACAGCGGAAGCCAAAGCAAAGGGGAGGAATTCCGCCGCTGCAACCTCACTTCCAGTCCTTCGTCGAGGGAAATCACAGAACCACACTGGGGACCCACCCCATACACCATCCTTTCCCACATAGGAACCAGCCCACTGCCACATCGTCCTTGATCTTGAGACGGTGAGCTGTCTCCCCTATTTTTGAACCACCGCTGCAATCCGCTCCAATTCGCCACCTGTGTTGTCCCTCTTCCCAATTCGAGCCCTTCCCAATCTCAACCACTCCCTTGTGATCCATTCAGGACCCTTCTTTGCCGTCCCCATCACCCGGAGGCCCACCGTCACCAACATATGCCATCACTGCCACGCTCGTGCACTGGCTGCGCCGCCGTGCTCGTTGGCCCGCTGCTCCCGACCTCCCAAACCTCGCCGTTTGCATCACCACAACCGTCTTCTCCTCCTCAGTCCCTCCATGCCCATGCCCAAGCCTCTCCGCTGCCCTAACCTCTGACCGGCAAGCGTCTCTGCTTCGCCGTGAGCATCGCCACCACCAGCCCATCTAGGACTGCTCCAGGTCAAGACACCACTGCAAATAGATTCACCTTAGCGGCGCCATTCTCATGCAACCTCCACCCTTGCCAGGGAACCGCCGTAGCTATTTGTCGACGTTGCTCCCCTTCACCATGGTCACCTCCCCTAGCCAGCTTGGTGTGAGTCACAGCCAACGTGGACAAAAACTGGGTGGAATTGGGTTGAGGGGGTTATTTGCCTGGATTTGGAAATTATGGGTTAAATACAAGTGGTTTTTTAGTTCATGGTGAAAAATTGGATTCCGAGCAGAGTTCAAGGGCAAAAAAATGAACTTTTTTGCTTTAAAAAACTATCTCTTAACGTTGCAGCTCAGTAATTTTCCCTCTAAAAGTCGTAGATAACCGTTAGTTTCACCGTTAAAGTTATAATTTTGTGAAATTTACTCTTTTAGAAACAGTATGTAAGTTAAAATAGGATGGCACTTCAAATCAAAGAATATATAGTTCGGTTCTTTTGCTTCGGTATATACCGATAAAGACCATTTTTTTTGTTTTTGTTTTTTTTTTGAAATGGAAACCGAATACCTCGTATGATTTTGAACACCCATGGTTGACTATCATTTTGCATGTTAGTGTATAGTTTCGTTTCCTCTCTCGAATAAGAATTTTGTAGTCTGAACTCTTTTGCTCCACCGGTTGATAATCCCATGCAACATACTAGTACAAACTACAAAGAATCGAATTGAATATACAGACTGTACGCATCATTCGGCTCCATTCCGGCCAAGAAAAACACAAAATAGAACGAACAAACAGAATTCGACCGAATCATCCGATCAAAGGACCCAGGTCGCTTCACGAGCTGCTCCTCTCCATGAAGTTGAGGAATTCCTGGAAGTCGATCCTGCCGTCCTTGTCCTCGTCGTAGGCGTCGATCATGCGCTGGCAGTCCGCGGCTGCGACGCCGGCGGCGAACCCGAGCGACCTGAGCACGCTCCCGAGCTCGCCGGCGTCGATGAACCCGTCGCCGTCGCGGTCGAAGACGCGGAACGCCGCCACGGCCTCCTCGACGCTGGCCTCGTCCTCCTCGAACAGCGCCGCGGCCTCGTCGAACCCCACCGACGCGGCTCCTCCCGCGCCCATCACGCCAAGGACCACGTCCAGGTCGACTGCGCCAGTGCCTTCGGCTCCTCTTGCCGGCGCCGGCGCGGGGTCGGCCGACCGGCGGCGGGCGGAGGAGGAGGAGGAGGACTTGATGACGGCGGAGAGGCAGATGAGGATGACGTTGATGGATAGGGTCGCCACGGCCTGCGCCAGGGAGAGGTTGTGGTAGGAGTAGGACGTGCTCGGCGCCGACGAAGATGCCATCTCCATGCCTTCTTTCTGCTTCTTGATTTTTTTCCTCTGCTCTCTGCTTCTTGCCTTGCCTTGCCCGTGTCTGCTGCGTCTTGCGTTTGGATGCTGCTGGGGTTTGAAGGTTTTGGCATAACGGCATATATAGCTGCGCGAGGAGACGCGCGAGCGAAGGTGAGAGGAACCGGCGCGCGTGGTTGCTGTCGTGCTGCGTCAGTGCGTGGAATTTGGAAGGGAAGCGGCGGTCGGGTGGGGTTGGAAGGAAGAAAGCCGGGGCGAGGAGGAGGGTTCGCGGAAGGAGGGAGCCGCGGAACGGTGGAAATGCGGGGCCGTGCCCGAGCGGTCGCGGAGTTGTGGGGAATGCTCGCGCGCGCGGGTGTTTCTCAGCGTGTTTCGTGGGAGTTTCGCGACGTGGAATACGGCTACTTGACCGGTCGGTAAACCGCCCGTGGAATTTTTGGCCGATACGGTCGATTTTGATATCGTATTTGCGATTTTAACCAGCGCAGCGCTGTATTTGTAAAATTAGCCCAATTGACGACGCTGGCCTGCGCCCGGCGCGGGCGGGCGACGCGTGCAGCGGCGCGAGCTCGCGCGCTACCGCCATGGCTGCTGGCTGGCGCCGCGCCCGGCGCCAAGAGCAAAGCGCCTGCATGGCCTTGCCAGCAGCGCGCCTGTATGGGCCGCAGCCTGCTGCGCCGCCGCGCTGTCGCAGCTGTGCGCGCAACGCCAGCGCCAGCTGGGTATGCGTGCTGCCCTGGCTGGCGGCGTGGCGGCCGGGCGCCCGCGCCCGCCCCTGCCCCTGCGCGTGAGGTGGCAGGCACGAATTAAAAAATGTTGGGTGGCCCTATTTCCCACCGTCCATCCTCCCTCCTCCGCACATCTGTCGCCCCATCCAGGAATTCCGGCTTCAATACTTACGAATTCCGGCGCCAAGGCCGCGACTCTCCTTCACTCGCCTATAAATACCAAACTCGCACTCGCTCTTGGTCATATCAATTGCGTTTGATTCTCGTTCTTGCGCTCGTCGCTGAGAACTCAGAGAACGTAACATAATTAATTTTATTGGGAGGTAATTGTTTTCTCGCTTCTCGTCACTCTTCCTCCGAAGGGTGATTTATTACTTCCTCCGAAGGGTGATTTATTACTTCCTCGGAAGGGCAGGTAATTTGTGTTATGCTTTTGCCGTTATTGCCGTAGTCGTAATTAGTTAGTCTTTGTTAGCTAGTCGTAATTAGATAGTTTAGAGGTAATTAATTAGTAGTAATTAGTTAGTCGAGTAGTAATGAATTAGTTTAGTGCTAATTAATTAGTCGTAATTAGTTTAGTAGTCATCGTTCTGAGATATGAAGTAAGTGGAAATAAAGTCTTGGTATTTTTAGTGGTAATTAATGAACCGTAATTAGTTAGTTTATAGATAGCTAATTAGTCGTAATTAGTTAGTTCACTTTGTAATAAATTAGTTTAGTGCTAATTAATTAGTCGTAATTAGTTTTTACAGCATATCAAGTAAGTGGAAATAAAGTACTGGTATTTTGTAGTGGTAATTAATCAACCGTAATTAGTTAGTTTAGAGATAGTTAATTAGTCGTAATTAGTTAGTTCAGTAGTAATGAATTAGTTTAGTGCTAATTAATTAGTCGTAATTATTTAGTGGTTGCTGTGGGTTTAGGTATTTTCGAACATGCAAGACTTGATTGTATTTTACTGCGATGGGCTTGTACGAGCGGACACGATGGGTTGGACTGTCGAGATGCCGATACAAGGTGGTCCGGGCGGAGGGGCTCCACGCGATGAATATTCACGAGCTGCGAAGCTGCATCCGAAGGGAGTTCCTCACGGAGCCAAGGACGAAGAAAGTTATGATTGAGGCGATCACCTGCACCAATTATGTGTGGGAGCTCGTAAAGGTGGATGGAAGCATAGCATGGAGGCAGTACATGGAGATTGTCTCCTGCCGAGGCGGCCATTCACGGAAGCCTATGGTGTACGTCAATTTCGTACATAGGGCGTCTGAAACCCCGATGATGCCGATGCTTCAGCCTAAGCGGGCAAGCGCGGCTGAAGCTGAAGATGGCGGCCGACGGAATGTGCTTTGCGAGGAAGTCCGTGCCTAATTTTGAGCCAAATGAGGGGCGAAACATGGTGGTCGGCCCGCATCGACCGCCACAGTATCTACCGGACGAGACTCTCGGGTTGAGTCAAGCGAGGACACCGACCCAAGCTCGGATGGTGCCGACGAGGACGCACACGGCCGGTGGTCCTTACGTGGCATCGAGACTTGATGATATCGCGGTGCGTTCGCTCGTACTGCCGCAAGAAGAAGGCTCCCAGTGGGGGTTTGAAGCCGACACCCTCTTAGTTGGGCAGCGCTTCCCGAACAAGGTGGCCGTGCAACAAGCTATAGCACGGTACGCTTTGTCCATCAGCCGTGTGTACCGAGTGCACCGGTCCAACCAGTGGAAGTACGATGAAGTGCATAGTAGAAGGCTGCCTGGCAAGGTCGGCGCTCTCGAGCAAAGATCTTTGGCTCGGTCTTCACGGTCAAGGAGCCGATCGACCATACCGCGAGCTCGGCGAGCCTGGCAAAGATCGGGCGTGACTTCGCATATGTTGCAAACCTCATCACGCACCTAGTTGAGGCGGACGTGTCTATCTCCCCCAAGCTGATGATGTCGGAAGTCGTCAATCAGGTTGGCTATCCAGTTAGCTACAGCAAGGTTCGACGAGCCAAGCAGAAAGTCATCGAGACTATGTACGGGACATACGAAGAGGCGTACAACCTTGTGCGAGATTGCTTCACCAGATTGCCGGATCAAACCCCGGCACGTACATAAACAAGCTGGACCGTGAAGATGCTGAAAAAGGGCCCAACCACTTCATACTGGATAGGGTGTTCTGGGCTTTCGCTCAGGCCATCAGGGGCTTCAAGTTCTGCCGTCCGTGCTAACGATGGATGGCACTTTTCTCACCGGAAGTACAAGGGCACCATCCTCACCGCGGTGGCGGCGATCACGAATGACCAACTTCTCCGGTTGCATTTGCCATTGTCGAGGCGAGAACACATCCAGCTGGCTGTGGTTCTTGGAGAACGTGAAGAGGGCCGTGGTGGGAGACCGGGCCAACGTCTGCTTAGTCACAGACCGCAATGCTGGGTTGTTGGCGGCCATCAACATCATGCAGCGTGGGATGGATCCATCTCACCAGTGGAACGACGTGCAATCCAGGTGGTGCATGAGGCATCTTGCATCTAACTTGTTCACGCGGTTCCGCAGTCAGGAACTCATGAAGACGTTCAAGGCATTGTGTATGCAGAACCAGCGACGGAAGTTTGAGTCTATTTGGAGAGACCTTGAACACCGGACTACGAGACATACAAGGGAGTCCACTCCGAGAGGGAGCAACCTAGTAGCGCCATAACCTTCTCCCAGTGGATTAACGACCACGCTCCTGAATTGGAGAAATGGTCCCTCCTCTATGACACGAGACGGTGCGAGTGCGGCGTTATGACGACCAACATGTCCGAGGTCTACAATAGCGTCCTGAAAGGTGTGCGCGGGCTCCCTATCACTGCGGTTGTCCAGGAGACATGGACTCGCACCGTTGGTTATTTCGTGAATAGAGCCACCGCAGCCAAGCGACAGATGGACGAAGGCAAGCAGTGGTCCGAGAACATGCAGAGACACATGGATCGGAAGATGGAGAAGGCCCGAATGCACGACATTCGGTGATCGGCGACCTCGGTAAAGTACGAGATCAAGCTTCGGCGTAAATCGTCAATAGTCATGCTAGGGGAAAGAAAGCAGGCATGCACCACGGGTGATGTGGCGACATGCACGCAACAAGCCAAAGCTCTTCCACAAACCATGCTCGCACGTGTACAAGGCATGTGCGCAAATGCGCAGATGGCTACACCATACATCTCGAGTACTATTACGACATGCGGCACCTATTCGGTACATGGAGCGGAGAGTTTCACTCGTATGGTTTGGAAATGAACTACAAGGATCTTTGGCCCGACATGGTGCATCGGGTCCCAACAGGACTTGAAGAGAATAGGGAAGGGCGACGGCAGACGCGGCGCCGAATGACATGGATGCTAGTCAACGTATCAAGATTAGCCGCACAGTGAAGTGCGGGATATGCAAGACCCCGGCACTCAATGAAGGATTGTCCCAATGCACCTAGTTCGTCCTGGCGTCACTCGATGTCGTAATTTAAAGTTTTTCTGCCTTGCTTGTTATGTACAATAAGAAAATTATACGAGACCCGGCTATGGACTCTTCGGCAAACTTCTACAAGAGGATGTTGCAGAAGCGCAACTGGCTTGCGCAGAAGAGGAAACAGCTAAAATACCCGGATTTTTCAATGAAAGATGCTCCAGTGCCACCACGTTTGCCGGTCCCGAAGTGTGTGTGTGGTGAACCGGCAGAGATCATTCAGTCCACACACCTGCACACGGCCGCGGGCGCATTACAAAGTCGCGGCCACTACATGGTAAGCGTTTCTTTCGCGCGCATCGATTTTCCTCCCAATGTTTAATTCCTTCAATTTTTAACTTCATCCCCACGTAATGCAGCCCGAGATGCGCTGCCACTTCTTCCAGTGGATTGACGGCCCCGAGATGTACGACATGGCATTCATCGGCGAGAGTACATGCTAAACTACTCGGTGCGGGCGAGAACTTCTCACGGTGGAAACCTTACGTACGGATGAGGAGGCACGAAGGACCCCATAAACTCCCGGCGTAATCCATATCGACGACAAGGAAAGGCTCATGCAAGCGTCGATTATGAAGAAATTACATCCTTCTTATGATTTTCACTATACGGTGTACTTACATCATGCAAGCGCAGGACATGGGCGACTTCGACACACCAGCCCGACGTGGACATTCCCGTAACAAGGGCAAGGGAAAGGCTCATGAGGCTGAGCCCGGCCGCCACAGCGTATCCGGTCGCCCGGGCGTCATCCGTATCCACGACGTCAGTTATGAAGAAATTACATCCTTCTTATGATTTTCACTATACGGTGCACTTACATCATGCAAACGCAGGACATGGACGACTTCGACACACCAGCCCGACGTGGACAGTCCCGTGACAAGGGTAAGGGAAAGGCTCATGCGGTGAGCCCGGCCGCCATAACAGTATCCGGCCGTCCGGAGCAATCTACATGGATGACGTGAGTTATGAACAATTGACATTCTTATTACGTTTTGTACTGTACGATGTACTTACATCATACAATCGCAGGGTACGGACGACTTCGACATACCAGCCCGACGTGGAGAGTCTGGCGATAAGGGGAAGGCTCCTTCGACCGAGACCCACCGACGTCGAGACAAGGCTCCCTTGCTATGGCGCCATGGAGACAAGTAGCACACATCGTTAAGTAGTTGCTACCCACATGTTGTACTAAGATCTTCATAATCGCAACAAGCGGTCTCCCGAATTTTAAATTATAGCAAATGAGGTAAAAAAATGAAAATTTTGTGTTTGACAAAGTGTACTTGATTATGTAATTTTTCTATTATTTTATTTATTAAGAATCTTTTGATATAACGTTGATTTCGTGATGATCAATTAATGTAGTACAATGAAAATAGCATAACACGTGAAACTATACTACCTCACTCGTCGAGCCACTACTCTCTCCCTCTGCTACGTGCGTCGCGTCTGCGCGCCTTGTTTTGCGCCGAGCATGACCCGTGGAATCGTCCACCGCTCTAGAGAACGCGTGTCGGTTGGAGGGGTACGGAGACCGTTGAGGCGGAGGTGGACCAAGATGGTCGAGTGCGGAGCAGAGTCCGGTAGGCGTACATGTCGTCTTGATGAGGCGTGCCGACAGGGGACACTTCCGAGGAATTCATCCACGACGGAGGCTAGAAAACCACTCGAGGGCCACTGCAGGGTACGATGCACGCAACTCCGATTCTTGCGGATGAACTCGCTGGAGTATACCGTGGGGCACCGAACCGGAGGACATCTGCTCTTGAGCGTGCGGGGCGGCGAACCCGAGGAGCTCGCCTGCGTCGCTAAAACCCCGGCCGCCATTGTCCTTGCCACGCGTCGTGTCTTGCTCCTGGTAGGAGTTGGGAGGCCCGTATCGTCGTCATCGATCGATGTGAATCGCCGTCACCCCGTGGGTCAAGGTCGCAAGACGAAACGATGTTAGTACAAATGAACACTCGGATGTAAACTAAGAACCTCGTACCTCCGGATGTGCGGTCTGCGATGACCGAGGGGGCGGTAGTCGTGTACCGGTCGGACGACGAAGTGATTCATCCCGAGCGGACCTACTGGCGAGAACGGCATGATGTTAGCGGGCGTAAGGCATAATTACAAAACTTGATGTAAATTTGTACATAGCGACTTACTCGTGCGGCGACCGCCCGCAGATGACCGACGGGAACGCTACGGCGCTGCGGACTCGCTAGGTCGTGGTGACCTAGCGGGTGAGCACGGCCCCCACTGCGTGCCGTCGCGCAAGGCGTCGTCCCTCGAGCGACCACCGCTCAAGTTCTTTACTATCTTCTTCATCTCCGCCGAGATGTGCTTCAAAACTTTTTATATGCCGACGGGTTCTATCTGGTGCGAGTTGGGCCTCGTCCATTGCGCTCTGACGCCGCACCGCCCGCTCCAATCAGTAGTGACATATGTAATGTTTCATTAACAAAAATACGAATATCGTCAACAAAGCTGCGAACCGTAGGTTGTAAGTGTCGACGGCGTCGTCATGTCTTGAAGCGCTTTGTGACGGCCGTGACGCGCGGCGGAGGGTCTCTTCGTCGTCGACATGTCACCTCCTCAGGCGCTCGGAGGAGGAATGGTGAGTCTTGCGCGTTCGTGGCATGTACCACTCCATGTACGCAGCGTACGACTGAGGGTCATGTGGACGCGGCTCATGCCATACATCCACGTGCACCCTGTGAAGCCATGTCTGAATCCACTGGTGCTGGTGCATTTGCCAGTCCAAAATATGCCCACCCGACCTCGATTGCCTGCATTTTCGGAAAGATTAATGTTACAAAAGAAGACGTAAGGATCGCAAAATTACTTGGATGAAATTTAACTCACAGTGTACTGGCTCGCTCCGAGGGCTGGCGTTCGGGGGCACGAGTGATATGACTAAATCTGTCGCATTACGCGCTGCGGCGCGTAAGGCTCCACCATATGTGAGAACACCAGGTGGCAGGTCGTCGTCCACAAAAATCGATCCACGACGCATGAAGCAGACAGCCCGTGCGGCGCAACCGCGAGGAGAAAACCAGCATGCCATGGACACCAGATGATGTCGCTCTCGTGCAATAACTCGAACTCGTTGTGGTACAACGAGTAGCACCTCGCCGGTCTTCTGTTGGCCCAGCGCAGACGACCGGCCGCAGTCCATCGTAAGCCCATGGTGGGCGCGTCTATGGGGTCATGTGGTGGGTCGCCATCTGGGAGAGGGAACGGGTGCGCCGCTGTCTCAATGGTTGGACGCCCAACAGGGAAGTGCTCCCAACTCCACAGCTGCAGGAGCACGTAGCACACGACTAGGTTGCTACCAGAGCTGCCGCGCCGCGAAGCGTCACACAACCCTCGGTATGTAGCGCAAAGGACGGCTGATCCCCAGCTCTACTGCGGCATCGGCTCAGCCCCCGCGTCAGCCAAAGACTCGGCGACGCGGATGAAGCTGGGGTTCACAAAATCACCCTTTGTGGTTGGAAACAGGACCCAACCAAAGAGCTGGAGAAGGTAAGCAACGAGATGCGTCCTAACGACGCCCTCAGGTGCACCCTGCGGGCATTCGCTGAACTGCCTCAGCCAAGCCCGAGGGACGCCACGTGCACCCTCCGGCAGAGGTTGGCCAAACCGCTGCTCCAGTCTGACCTTCCAGTCCGCTCTCGGAGGGCCCGGAACAAGCGGCACACCCCGGATCGGGAGACCAGTCAAGAACGAGACATCCATTAGGGTGATCGTCATCTCACCCCACCGAAAATGGAAGGTGTGCGTCTCCGGCCTCCACCGGTCCACAAGTGCGGACAACAGGCTGGCGTCTAGGGTGAACCCCCGTTGGAAGGACACCATCCTCGCAAAGGGCAACAAGCCCGTCTCCCAGAGGAACGGGACGTAACGATCGTCTAGCGCCCACGATCCCTCCCGCCCGGCGCCCGGCGCGAGGGCCATCCACGCCAGATGAGCCACACTTGCACCGGTGGTCCTCATCGAAATTGTTCTAGTAGCTCCGGTAGAGACATGACTAGCAAAACATACATAGCGAACATTACTGACAATGTGGCTAATTAAACATAGAAGAATGTAGCTAAATTAAAATTACGATAAACCTACTGCGTTAATAACGTTGAAATATAATCGAGAGAGCAGCGAATGAAAAGAAAAGAATGAGCAGAGGAGTGGCGAGTGGATGAATATGAACTTAGCGGAAGAACGCGAAATAAAATCGCGCTGTCGCTCTCCAATATATACGGCGAAGCGCTCGGGGCTCCAGCGTGGCCAAGCTACCAGCGCCAACGTCTTGAGGCAGGGCCTCGGCGCAAGGCCGTGGTATGCGCCACATGCGGCGGCGCGCCGCGTGGCACAGGTGTACGCGCCATGCGTGCATGAGGGCAGTCGGCGCGCGCTAGCGCCGCGTGCTGCGTGGCGGCGCTGCGCCAGCCTTGGCTGGGCAGGGCAGGCGGTCACACGCCGCGCCGCTTGCCGCCAGCGCGTGGCGAGGGGCAATCTGTGGCAGTAGCGCGCGCGCAGCGTGGCGTGTGCGCTGGCGCCGGCCACAGCGGTGGGCAGAGCGGCCATACGCCAAGCGTATGTGAGGCGAGTCTTGGCCTAGCGCCAGCGTATGGCGCTGAGCGACGCTGCTGCGCCAGCCAACAGCCAACCAGGCCATGGCCTGCTGGCGCGGGGTCGGCGCGCAAGGCCATAGTGGCGGGCGGGCGCAGCGCAGCCCTCGCCCGCTGCCACGCTGTCGAGCCCATCACAGGCAAGGCGCTCAGCGTCTTGCCAACGCGTTATTTTGTAAATTCAACGAAACGCTGGTCAAAAACGCAAATACGATATCAAAATCGGCTGTATCGGCTAAAAATTCACCGCCCGTCTCGGCTGGAGTTGGAATCATCCCACGCAGCCATATCCTATTCCTACCGTTTTCGCCTGGTGCTACTGCTCCTCCTTTCCTTGCCCGATCGCCTTGTTCTTTTCCGACCCCTCTTGGTTGAATTTGGTTCTGATTTTGACACGGTGGTCGACGGACGTGGTGGTACGGCGGACGGGCGTGAAGGAAGGTTGGTGATCTAGCGGTTGACCGACCGGATTCTGTGGTCGACTGGTCCGAATGGGCCGCGGTGGATTTTTCTTTTCTTTCTTTTTTCTTTTCTTTTAAGCTAGTGCAAGCTCCACCATGCATGCTAACAGCCGTTGGATAATGCTGGTTGCTGTGGGAGGAATATTGACCGTCTGATTGATCATGGAACGCTGAGAGCATCTCCCATGCAAGAAAGAGATGCTTGCAAGTGACGAAGTACATGCTTGACGGAAATACATATTTGGGTGCTAGACCTAGAAGCCTAGAGTACTCCATTGGCTCATCGCACGAGAAGTTCAACAAGCTAGGTTAATAATGTACACATTTTTCCCTCTGAATTATTGTGCATTTTTGCGGTGAAATACTATGCCTTTTTGTTTGTACTAAACAATTATCAAACGTGAATTGTGATACAGAATTTTTTATCGACTCAGTCTATCAGTCGTATGCGTTCATCATTTTTTTTTCTGTCAGAAGGAACTGAGAAAGGGTATTGCTCTTATTGCTTGCTCTTCAAGAGAGAAGCCTTCTCATGTGGTTTCGGCGTCTCCAAAGCAAGAAGTCTCTACAATCTCAAATGGAAAGCAAGAAGTTTCTAATTAACTTGCAGCTTCTTTCTTATCAGAGATGGCTACTTTTACTTCGCCTTAGAAGAAAACTCTTAACAGAAATATTATCTTTGGAAGAAGAATTTTTTTTTTAAAAAAAAGTATAGCAGGGAAATGCGTGCTGTATGACTCGTTTCTCCGTGACGACTTGATCAACAATCAACCCCTGCGACCTGTCAGCTATGACTGTTATTGTTGTAATAAAATACTAATCGTTAGTACTCCATAAATCAGTACAAAATTAAGTGCTCCGTGGTAGTCTGGGAATTTGACGCAGCCAGCCACATCCAGCCGATCCATACATAATTTTTTTTTAGAACTAGCTCGTCCGTATATAGCTGCTCGGTCAGTTTAACACTTTAGATTATTTTTAATATTGTTTTGTTTTCTTAGAGGTTTTAATATTGTTTTGTTGAACATGACTTGACCCAACAACTCATGCTGATCCAAACCGTGAGTTGACCAGAAGGCCCACGGACAGGCCCGCACTAGGAGTCCCGTATCTTAACTAATAGAAAAATGGGTTTACCTTCGTGTAGTGGGACGAATCGTTCCACCCCGTTACAAAAAACGCACACTCGGTCTCTCATTCCTCCCCCGACCGCTCCATCATGTGATTTGTGCCTCATCCCTCACTTCTCCCACGATCATCTCATCATCCCGCAACGAAAGGGCTCCAAGCTTTTCGTCTCCTGCTCTTCTCCTCCTCCTTAACCGGAAGAAACTCGAATCCTCAGGAGATAAACCCACGAGCCCTCGGGCGTGCTGCGACAATGGGTTGCGAGGTGGGTGGTGGATTGAGCTCCGACACTGGTGGGTTTGGTGCGGAATCGAGCAGTTTTGGGGTGGTTGATTAATCTCTTGCACTTGTGTCGTGCAGGTGGCGGTGAGGACTACGGCAAGGTTGGGCTACTGGATGACGAGGATTAAAATCTCTATTTATTATTTAATAAATAAGGGACCATACGTCTTCGTGGTCGTAATCCCTAAGGCTAACGACCTCACTGGTCGTGAGAATTCCAGAGGTTACTCAATATCTAACCTGGTCAGAGAAGGTTCCCAACCTTATCCCCGACCAGTCAAAAGCTCTCAAAACTTTGAACTGATATCTGGACCTAGCATCAGATATATCCCCTACCGTGTGAAGAATGGGACATGTTCTTTATATCTCATACCACGCGATGATACGTAACTCTAAGACAAAGAAATACGGTTAATGACCCCACTGATATATAACCGTACGGCAGTTGACACATTATCAACTGACGCCTCTCTTCGACCAGACGCGCTGCTTCCCGAACAGGCGTCTCCACCAGAGACAACTGCCAACCCTTCATCAACTACATAAGGAGGAATGCGGACTGAAGTTGAGGGGGGCGGAACAGTGAAGATCGCTTGGGAGATACTCTCGAAAAAGCCTTGTACTCCCAAAGTAGTCTTTAGTCTAAGTTATATACACTCATTGTAATAGCCAGTTCAAAGCAATAAAGAGCAGTCTCACTACTTTCTAGAAGATACGCGTCATTTTTCTCTTTTCATTCATATATTCATAAGATCGACGATTTGATCGTCGACAGCTGGCGTAGTCCGTGGGGAAGAATGCGCAAATCTTCTAAAGGAATTCTTTTCTCATCAAATCCTCGCCCATCCTTCTGTTCATGAGATCATGGCAGGAACTTGGGACGAGGAGAATTGGTTCGATCTGGACGACTACTCCAACCTCGACATGGACGCCTGCATCCAGGCCATGCAAGGTGATTGGACGTCGTCCTGTTCTTCCTCTGCTGGTTCACAAGTCGCTGACAACGCCGAAGTCGAGCAGATGGATGAGGATGCACCACTGCAACAAGTGGAGCTTCCCGAGGGACAGGACATTCCGATCAGTTCGGAGTGTCCAAGAACCTCTTCAAGCCCGATCTTTCCGACCGGCAAAAAAGGTAATGAATTTTCAGCCCTACAATCCGAGAGTCAATACACTCTCGACACCATCATGTTTGATAGGTATTCACCCACGGCTTCTGGGAATTCCTTGAGCCAACCGACATCTGGTAACGGTGTCGATGAAACCCTCACCGGCCATGGGCCGAGTGGGGATGATAAAGCTCAGCATACGATCGGCAGTTCGCTGTATCAGGCTGAGTCCACCACGGAGGCATCAAGAGGTTCTCATCTCCGACCGGTCTCTGTCGTGGAAGTGTCTGGTAGAAGTACTGGGAAGCTCTCCACTGAGTACAGTGGAAACTCTTCGGAGGATCGATGCTGGAAACACGAAGTCAATGCGATCGAAAATTGAAGGACCGAAATGGCAACAGAGGGGGGTGAATGGTGCCTTTAAAAATAAGATATTCCCCTCTTTAGTATTCAACTTGATAAACAATACCCTCAGAAAATCAAGAGAAAAGAAATAAATCAAAAACAGAAAGAAACAGAGATATGGGCTGTTCTGTCGAAATCGGAAGTTCCGGACTTCCAGTGCGGAAGTTTCGCAGGCGGAACTTCCGGCGTGTAAACAGCGGAAGTTCCGATTTTCCCAGACAGAAGAACAACACGTACTGGAAAATTCCAAAACTCCGAAATACTCAAAGATTGCTGCTCTTCTCGAGTCAAGTCTCACAGGATATCATTCTAAACAACACCTTGACCTCATTGAGAAGGAATCGCAGACAAAGATTCATTAATCAAAGCAAAATCGGATTTCTTGAATATTTGGCAAGAGAGATCAAAAACCAAAATTCGTAAGATTCTTAGATTCTTGGCTTATGAAACTTTGAGGATATGTTAGCAATATCCATAAGATTCTAGATATCAAGTTTCATGCCATCTCACAAGAGAAAACAAGAGTTTTACCAAAACCCTAGATATTCAACACAAGAACAGAGAGAAGAAAAGAGGCATACTCAAAGAAACAAACATCAGAGATTTCATTTCTCAGAATCAAAGATTACAGAGGCAAACACAGAGGAATGATTACAAGAAATTCAGTTCATCCTCTCCATCTCAACAACTAATGCCACAAAGCAAAACAACCTCTACAAAGGCTCTTTAGAAAAAGCTAACCCTAATGATCTCTCCAAAAAAGTCACCAAAACAACCAGAGCTTCACCTCTATTTATAGCCCTTGGCTAACGGGTCTCCAACCCGTTACGCCGGCTAAACCCTAACAGATCCCGCTTCCACTTGTGCCACCTTGCGAAATTACCCTTTCGCCCCTCGTGCACCTTCTGGAAGGTCCCGCATTCCTTGTTGTCCACGACTCGCAACCGCCTCGAGTGCACGCCGTCTTCGACACACCTTGACCGTTCTGACCTCAACGCCGCCAGCGTCTAGTCCGGTCTCCACGTGTCTCGCCACGACTCCGCCTCGATGCCCTGCAAACAGCACAGACAAGAAACACATCACATAGCATTGCTCGATATAATAGAATCATCATTTGCACTTAACTCAAACTTATACACAACTCAAAATCAAAACTATGCACTCTCTGCACAGTTCTGCGCATAACTGGAAGTTCCGATTTCTCCATGGCGGAAGTTCCGAAGATCGGTACTTCCGCAAACCCAGGGCGGAAGCTCCGCACACTACCGAATCACACTACGCTGCTCAGGTTAATCTGAAGTTTCGCTTTCCCAGTGCGGAAGTTCCGATGATTGGTACTTCCGCATTCCCAGGGCGGAAGTTCCGCACAGTGCCAAATCACAACTCACTGCTCAGGTCAATCGGAAGTTTCGCTTTCCCAGTTGTAAGATCGAGGTGGCCGACTGGAGGGGGGTGAATAGGCGGTTTTAGAAATCTTTCGCGCTAAACCAATATATAAATACGGAAGCTAATAGCGAATTGGTTTTGCTCAATTAAAACCTAAATCAACTAGGCTCAACTAAGTGCACCGACAATATGAACACAATACAATATGAGCAATCATACAAGATATATAAACAATTAAAGCAAGAATGTAAATTGCTCAAAGTAAAGCACAAGTAAAAACAAGATGACACGATTATGTTTTACCGTGGTGTTCGGAGTGTCTCCCCTAATCCACGTTGAGGTTAGCCCAAACAAATTGGACCGGCTCCACTAATTAAGCCAACACCTCCGAGGTAAGTCCAAACACTTGGACCGGTTCCTAATCGAACCAACACCTCACTCAACTATGGTTGCTCTTCCTCCACTCCGGAGATGGTGAGCACCAAACCACTCACAAAACGCCGGGTCTTCTCACAAGCTTCTTGAGAAGATCACCGCGCACGACGCCTCCACGCCGTCTAGGTGTCGGCAAACACCAAGAGTAACAAATCCAAACTTTCACTTGAACTAATCAAGTGTCAATGCTCACGTTGATACACAATCCATTACCTAAGGCAACACATGCACTTAGGGTTTACTCTCTAATCTCACCAAGTGCAACACATGCACAAAAGAGAATAGAGGCTTGCTCTTAACTCAAAGAATGAGTATATCACTTAACAATAGTACCAGCAACCTCTCCCAACCGGCCAAGGTGGCTATATACAGCCCACACATAAAAACTAGCCGTTGGGAGAAGATTCCTTCAAATCAGCCCAGGGTCGGTGTCACATCCCCAAATTAATAAAGAGGATTATTATGCATTTCATTAGCATGCATCATGATTTCCAGCATTTATATTAAATATTGCATTTGGAAAATCTGTGAAAGGAATTAAACTTGTACTATAATTGGAACTACAAATGAAAAACCAAAACAAATGCTATTGAAGTTCCCCTGGAATTAATTTATTCAAATACTACATTACTTATCATCAATTAATATAATTTTTCCCAAATTTTTGGGAAGAGTTTGAACCCTGATAAAATTCAAACACAACCAAACAACATAGCTTAAGTTTGAATTTATAAAACACAAAGTATATCATAAACAGTATGATGTTATAATTTTTATGGGTACTAGGTCACCCCAGGAACCCCTCAGAATTATTTCACATTTTTATAAATTTTATTGTTATATCTTGGAGCCTGGTCAAACTAGGAGGTTTAAAATTCAAATCTGGTCAATAGAACCTTGTTCCTGGACTCAAACCCATTGCCAAGAGTCCGACCGAGCCGCTTGGCGAACTGATTCACCCGAACCAGTTAGAACGTGGACCGTCCGATTTAAATCGAACGGCCCACGAGTTAAGCCTCGCGATCGCGCGCCCGCGCCTCCCCGCGCCCGCTGACCAGTGGGCCCAAGTCCTGTCGCCATCGTCTCACCTCCGTGGCGTTAGCGCGAGGAGCCGAGCGCCACGCGCCCGCCATGCTCTGCGAAGCTCCGTCGGCCGTGACCGCACCGCCTAAACCGACCGGTCCCGAGCTTCCCTAGTTAACGCCGCCACGCCCGGTCCGATTCTGGCTTTAACCTACCCCCGCTCTCGCTTTTCCGCACTTCTCCTCGTGCCGAGGAGAGGGAAGCTAGCGTGAGCTCGTTCTGGTAAACCTCTCGCCTCCGGATCTCCGAGCTCTCTCTTCCGATGTTGATTCCATTTTGACTAAGCCCCGTGTTGGTTTCGCTTGTAGCTCCGGAACGCGATCGTGTCTTCCTCGGCTCGGTTCACGCCCGAGCTTACACCGGGGACAACTCGTGCTATCTTCGCCTCGGTGAGATACTTGCTAACTCCAGTAGCCACATTATGTCTTTGAGTTAGAGTATGAGTTCCCTCATCCAATTTTGGCAATGCACGCACAGAGCTCGTGAATTCAAGATTGGTTCGCTTTACCGAAAAGCAAACTCTTCGCCTCCCACTTGATCCAGAAGGCATTAGTCATTTCTTTGCTACCCGAGCACTCCTAGAGATCTATGAGCCATCCCGGCTTCATTGTCTTCCTTGTTGCTCGTGGTGTCTTCTCCTCGTTGAACCGCACCGCCGTGGACCTCACTGTCGCCAAGCTAGCTCGTGATCCACTCTTCTCTCGACCTTGTAGCCTCACCGACTTCACCGATGCTCGCACTGCTTCCTTGGACAATGCGGAGCTTGTTTATCTTGTGCATGTTTGCCGTGTTATACACCGCCGCTCCTCTCCGACGAGCCACCGCACACGCCACCTCGTGCATAGCCACCACCACCCAAAGTTGCGCAAGGATATTGCGCATGTGTAGCCGCCGCTTGGCCGGCCTCGCCAGGGCGTAGCGCGCCGCGAGCCGGGCAATCTCACGGGGGCTTGTTCGGACGCGTCCGACAACTGTAGCAAAGTCATTAAGACTTTGATTCGGTCATTAATTGCCTAATGATTGCTTACTGTTATTAATGATGTCTTAAGCGAGTAGATGAGTCTATGACATGCGGGCCCCAGTAACAGAAATCTGAGGAGATAAGCAGCGGCTGACAAGTGGGCCTGGCCCCTTAACGCACGTTCACTGTGCTGTGAGCCGGTCATGGACTCGTGGTCCATGCACTGTGCTGTAAACCGTTTCGCTTACATGCGGGCCCCGCTTGTCAGTCGGGAAATTAAATCCCCGGGGGTAAATGAGAAATGACACTGTTACCGGCCCCACATGTCAGTAGCAGTGGCTAGGTACAGCTCGGTAAGAAAAGGAATAATCAATTAAGAAAATCAGAATGTATTTATTTATGAACTGAAAAATAGGATTTACTTCCAAAATGCATAACAAATTCATTTTAACTCCAATTGGGATGAAACCAGTGCTGGTAATTTTCATTTTTGATGAACTTTATTTCAAAATAGGTTGCACATTTATCTCGGTAACAGAAAAGATAGATTTGGAATATGAGTATTTAATTGATTATCTTTACAATAGAAAAATGGCTATAACTTTGAAAATTCATATCTTTTGCTTGGAAACTCCAATTAGGATGAACCAATTTTTAGTGGACTCACAATAATATGACCTAATTATCTATAAATTCAATTGCCTTCCCTCTGATCTACAAAATTTAGCCAAAACGTTAAAATTGGATAAACTGCATTATCGGGACATACAAACTTCAATTGGCCATAACTTTCACCTACTGAATCCAATTGGGATAATTCTTGTCCCTATATTCATCTCTTTGCATAAAATTTATACTGTAGAAAAATCATGCATGTTGGAGCACTTTGATTTTTGGGTTATTTCTCGATGTTTATCGATTTTCCCGTTCTATAGATACCGTCGATTTCAACGTAGATTCTTACGCTAACGAGAGTGAACAACTACTCTTCCAGCAAGGCAAGCATCCTTTGAAATTTCTTTTGCATCATATTGATCCCAGTTTTCTTACATTAGTATTTGAAATGCAATGATATTGCCTGCATGCTATTTTCGGTATACCTTTATGTTTGAGTAGATTAGTTATATCCTATGCTTGATGGTTATCCCTGATATTTCACATACACATATGCTTAAGATAGGTTTGTGATGATATGATTGTTGTGTGTCTATTGCTTAGCCATTGCGGGTCTAGATAACGCAGTAGATCAATTGGCGGGACTAGCTCGTCAATTGTGGGAGACACATAACAATTCTTATTCTTTTATTAATTTTTGTCCAGATTGTTATATCTGGTTATATTGGTTCAAAACTTGTTATTGTTAAATGGTTTTGGGTCCGGACAAGTGGTTGTAGTGTGGGTCTTTGTTATGCACGAGATTGGGTTTGTGGTTGTCTTGTCCGGACCATTAAGGACCGAGCCATGGACGTTACACTCCAAGTACCAAGCGTACTATCACATGCGGGATATGGGTACCGTACAGTTAAGTAAGGGGAATGTTTTATTGGGTAAGACCGCAGGCGGTGTGGGGACATAGAGACCGTGAAATCCTATGTTCCTTTGGAACCCCAGTGTGATATATACTGTGCTTAATGAGCACGATTACCTATGTTGTGGGATGCAACATACTAACTACCTCACACTGGCCACTCCAGTACAACATGTGTGCCCGCTTAGCATTTGCTATATGCTTATGTCTAAGTTGGGATTCCCACATATGGGTGGTACATCCCAATAAGATTTTCTTGCTAAAAATGACTGTATCTCGATTCTCCCCGGCCGGCATACCTAAGGAAGTGTGCTATATTCGGAGGCATCTGGAGGCTTACGGGCTAGTCGAGTCATGTGGGTAAAGTAGTACACCTCTGCAGAGATAATCTATTCGAATAGCCGTGTACACGGTTATGGACAACACTTGGTTTAAGTATGCTTCATCGTTAGACTTCAAAAATTAAAAGTTGACATGGTTACAATTGGTTTCGGCATGAATGGGATGTTCATGTACTTTAGTTTATCAAAGTGGACAGCCACCTTGATATTGATTGATCCATATTATTACATATGTCTTGTGAAACCCTCTCTTGAACAAATGATTTATAACTTGGCTTTCGAAAACTAGATGGTCTAGAAATGTAAGATGTTGCGTTTTATGCAAAACTAGAACCACTAATGCTATCCCTTGATTGCCCAATATGCATAACTACTTTCTTTGTGTAAGACTTGCGAGTGCACTTGTACTCAGCCAGATGTTGGCTGGCCTTTTTGTTTTTCTTTTCAGGTGAGGACGATTTCGAGCCCGATGAGCTCGTCAGTGCCGATTTAGGCGACACTGACGAGTAGTGCTATCTTTTAACCCCAGTCGGTTGCCTTGGGTTATGGGCATACCTTGCTGGACTTTTGGTTTATTTATTTTGCTTCCGCTGTTATTTATCACTCTTAATTGAATTTGGCCGTCGTAGTTATGTAATAGTGTAGACTTAACTATTATGTTGTATGTCTTTTGGATTGATAATGTACGTTGTTGTATGGATGTGATCAATGTTGAATGAGAGTATGAGCGTGTTGGCCGCTGATCCTGGGAGCCAACACGGCCTCATACTCGTTGTGATGAATCCCACTTTAACTTGTCTAAGTGTTGGCTTTGACCGTTGGGAGAACCGATAATCATGTGGTGCTTGCAGAGGAGCAACGCGCATGATCACCGGGCTCTAGTTTGGCCGGGCTCCTCACTTGGATGGAGTTAAGCGAATTCATTTACTTGAGGCCCAGAGTTATTTCCTTAAGACCAGGTAAACCTCGGTCTTACGGAAATAACCCGGGGGTCCTCACAGTCGGTCTGACCGCCAACCAATGGCCGGTCGGACCGCCCCATGCGCCAACGGCTAGAAAAATAGCCGTTGGGCCTTCGGTCGGTCTGACCGCCATGCAATGGCAGGTCGGACCGCCGCCAAATCGGTCCGACCGCCCGTGCTGGCCGGTCCGACCGCCCGTCGCAAATTTGGCTAAGTCCCACAAAGGGAGCTCTCTGGAAAAAAAAACGATCCGCTCGATCTCCGGAACTTCCTCACAGCGGAAGTTTCGATTTTTACAACGGCGGAACTTCCGCACACAGAAATCGGATAAAGAGGAATCGGTTCGACCGCCCATAGCACACCGGTCAGACCGATTTGCCACCGGTCCGACCGGTGACCACTGCCGGTCCAACCGGCAGACTACAGAGCCAAACCCAATTGCTCCACTTCAAATGGCAAAACACATTCGCTCATTTGAATGCAATTTTCGACAAGGTTTCAAAGATGATATTCTCAGTAGGTTACACAACACATTTGCTAACCCTTAGAATACTCATCACAAGGAATAAGGTACATGGACTTACACCATTTGCAAAACGCATTTGCAAACTTAAGTCACATGCTACAAGGGTTATGCGTGAGCCTCGATTATTTGCAAAACACATTCGCAAATAAATAGCATCATGGCTAGATGAGCTAGAGCAAACATAATGAGCTATCAACACATGACTAACTCAAACTACTAGTTAAGACCCCTCTTAATAGTACGGCAACCTATACTAGTAATCCGGTCTTCCAACCAAACACCAAGACCGGTAAAAGACTAGGAACACATCCTTAGCCCTAGCTAGTCATACCTTTACCTTGCATCTTCTTGAAGCATGATGACGCACATCAACACTTCAAGTCCGGGTCATTAACTTGCTAATCATCAACACATGATGATCATTTGCTTGACCTCCATCAACACATGATGGGACTTCTCTTGTCTTGACGATCAACTCATGATCATCTCTTCTTGATAAGCATCAACTCATGATGCATCCTTTACACCAAGCTTTTGACTTGATGATCAACTCATGATCATCTCAAGTCTTTATCATCCTGGAACACAACCTATACATCCAACTCATGGAAAAAGTTAGTTCCACAATATGATTATCATCAATTACCACACCAAACCATTAACTCATAATGGTGGGACAAGATACCTCAATCTTTCTCTCTTTGGTAATTGATGATAACCACTTAATTACTCATAAATTGAATGTTGATAAATGAGAGAACAAATTGAGTATATATCAACTACACAAGTTATATATATACTCTAACTTGAGTTTACAAGAACTACACAAGTTCTATATACTCATAATCATGAGTATACAAGAACTACGCAAGTTTTGTATACTCAAACGGATTTGTTTCAAAGTAAAGATCCCAAATATATGTGGAGAATGGAATATACATCAATACTAATGAAACCACAAAATATAGAATAAAACTCCCCCTAAATATGTGCATACACAAATGTGTAATAAGATCATATGCACATATTCAAGTTCAACTTATGGTTGAGTTCAATCCTATATTTTGGATCCGAGGAATGCAATATTATATAAGAGTACAAGTTAAAAGCATACCTCGTTGATTTTCATCTTTATATCCAAATGAGACTATACACTAAATATAACAAATAGAATTGTTAGTCTCACTATTGGATTTGTCATTAATCACCAAAACACTCCATTAACTCATAATGGCGGGTCTAGATCTTTCACCAGTGCGGAAGTTCCGATGATCGGTACTTCCGATCTTCCAGGGCGGAAGTTCCGCACAGTACAGAATCAAAGGGGCAGCAGCACAACAGCAGTGAACCAAATCACAAACTTATCAACAAAAGTGTCAAATACTCATCACTCACTTGGGGACACCTCTCACATGGTCTCTCAATCTCCCCCTTGATGAGTATATTGACAAACACCGAAAAACCAAAAAGTTGAGTTTGTGATGATGATCAAACACAGTCTAAACTAGAAATCAAGAAAGCTCAAGACAATGTTTGACAAAAGAGAAAGACTGGAGCTAGAAATGAATTAGCAAATTTTTCTATAAAGCTCCAGAAGACTTTTTCTCCCCAAAATTATCCCCCTTTTTGGCAATA
The DNA here is from genome assembly GCA_036346395.1 of Hsuehochloa calcarea. Taxonomy (NCBI): domain Eukaryota; kingdom Viridiplantae; phylum Streptophyta; class Magnoliopsida; order Poales; family Poaceae; genus Hsuehochloa; species Hsuehochloa calcarea. Next base: position 17,377,852 of record CM070610.1, on the reverse strand, counting down.
CACACATCAAGATGTATGAAAGAGAGAAAATGACTATATGTTATTCATTTTGAGCATTTGGAGCCATGAAGATTATCCAAAATGACTATTAGAGTATTACACCAAGCCATAACACATAAGAATGCTATCAAGATCATGACAATTGATGTATAGATAAGCTAAACCAAGGAAGTCATAATCTGAGAATTGGTCCAATTTCTTAGCATGTCAAATCAACCAAGATTATAGTCTAGCTAAAGGTATCCAAGGATGATACAAGCCATGTCAAGTACTCTAAGTGGAACCAAGAAGCAAATATTGAGCAGTTGAGTTAGTTATCAGCTTTAAGAAAGACTCATTTGATCAAGAACTTGGTCTGTTTGAAGATAAGCAAATTTAGCACATTTATCTTTTTCTAAAAATAATTTTATGGCTTTATCTTAGTAAAGCAAGTCCTGGACTAGGTGCCATCCACAACTGCCTCCTAAGTTTCAACCATTTTTCAAATCTTAACCATGTGCTAGATCCCAAGCCTTATGCGATCACTCCAAGCAACAGACTTAAGGAAGTGATCAGACTCCCCCTGAGTTCATGCTTAGTTCAATGGCAAGCAGTCTCATGAGAAAGAGTTGGTGAGATCAGTTTTTTCGCACAAAAGAGATCATTTTTGCTTTTGATGTTTTAGACCAAAGATTTAATGACAAGTCATGCTTCTTAATGAACTGACATAACCCAATCTAAAGCTCAAAAGAGATTCAAGACTCCACTCAGCCTACTTGACATGGCGAGAATCATATAGGAATAACTATGACAGACTAGTCTCAAGAGCTATCATGACAAGATTTTAATTTAAGTTGAGCATTTTTAGTCACCTTATCATGGCAGAGACTAGACTACACATAAAAAGTCATGATAAATCTAGCAGTTTAGCACAAATCATGGCAAGATGTAAGACATTGAAAACAAATCATAAGGGATAATAAACAAGGCTCCATGTAATTATATTATAATGCAGAAGGAAATGCAAGAAAATCCAAAAACCCCTTCAGAATGAGATGCGCTTTTAATTCAGGTTGAGTTATGTCAATTTTAAGAGCTATAAGATCCAAGATAAACTCCCCCTGAACCAAAGGAACAAAAATGAGAAGCTGGCAAAAGAAATGTAAAAGGCGATCCTTAGAGCATAGATAAGATATAGAGGATACTATGGCTCAAACTGAATCTCATCTACCCCATATGATTCTAGGACTTTCAGCTGGTCAATTAACACACTAAGGAGCAAACACTATCCCTGTCTACCCAAGGGTGGCCCGACCCTCGCTAGAACCTATAAGAAGTGAGTAAGCTCAACCTAGTGAGAAGAGAAACAGCTAATAAGCAGCATCCTAGAAGCACAAGATAAGAACAAGCAGTCTAAGCAACTTAGCAAGAGAACCATTCTAACATATGCTGGAAGGACTAGACCCAATGCACCCAAATGCAATGCAACCAGAAAGGAGTAAGAGCATAATAAAATATAATACAGCAGTAAAGCGCAAACTCATGCTCACAACAGTCCATAAGGACAAACCACCCCAAGCTCTCCCCGCAGAGCTGAAAACCGGGAGCTATCCAAAGGCTTGGTGAAGATATCAGCCAACTGGTGTTCACTTTCCACAAACTGGAGCACGATGTCACCCTTCTCTACATGGTCTCGAAGAAAGTGATATCTGATATCAATATGCTTGGTCCGAGAATGTTGCACTGGGTTCTTGGCAATGCTAATCGCAGACGTGTTATCACAAAAGAGTGGAACACGGTCGACACTAACCCAAAGTCCCGCAGGTCGAGACCATCCAAGCACTTGGCTACAAAGAATCGGTCGCAACAACGTGCTCGCCTCTGCGGTGGATCAGGTAACACCGGATCGCTTCCTCAAGACCAGAGACAAGAGAAGTGCCAATGAATTGGCAAGTGCCGGCGTTTCTTCCTATCAATCCTACAACCAACAAATCGTGACGGAGTAGGCTCTAAGAGATAGACAAGAAGAGGAAGAGTACCGATACCATAGTCGCGGTAGCTCAAGGTACCGAAGATGCGCTTCACCGCTTTGGCGGTGAGATACGCGAGGAGAAGCTCAAACCGAGCACAAAGACACACGGAGAAATGTATGTCCGGTCTTGAGGTCGTGAGGTACAAGAGAGAGCCTATCATGCTTCAACTCCTTTTGATCAATCGCTCGCCGTCTTCATCTGGTCAAGTGAGATCAGAGAAGCCATTGAGTTGACAACGGCTTGCCATCACTCATGTCAAAGCGCCTCAGAGATCACGAGTGTACTTGCCTTGGTGCGTAAATGTCCTTCCCGGTCTGCTTTGATTTGGAAGCCAAGGAAGAAACTCAACTCGCCCATCATGCTCATCTCAAACTCCGAGCTCATGACATCAGAAAACTAGGAAACAAGAGCATGCGAGGAGCTGCCAAAGATGATGTCATCCACATAAATCTGGATGAGCAGAAGATCAGTGCCATGACGGCGGATGAACAAGGTCTTGTCTATTTTACCCATCTCAAAATCATGACTAAATAGATAGGACTTAAGCCTTTCATACCAGGCTCTAGGAGCTTGCTTAAGTCCATACAAAGCTTTGGAAAGCCTGTAGATATGATTATGGTATTTGGGGATCTCGAAACCTGGAGGCTGTCTGACATAGACTTCTTCCTCAATAAGTCCATTGAGAAAGGCACTCTTGATGTCCATCTGGTAAAGCTTGAAGCCCTTAGAAGCCGCAAAGGCAAGCAAGATTCTAATAGCTTCAAGTCCGCTCTGAGGGCAAAAGTCTCCTCAAAATCGAGACCCTCACCGGGAGAAGCCCCGAGCTACCAGCCTAGCCTTGTTTCAATGACTACCCCATCTTCGCTTACTTGTTCTTGAACACCCACTTGGTCCCAATGATATTGTGACCTCGAGGGGCTCAACAAGCGCCCGACCTTGTTTCTTTCAAAGTTTTCCAATTCCTCATGCATGGCATTAACCCATGACTCATCAGAGAGAGCCTGACAAACGTCTTTAGGCTCAAATGAGGCAACAAAGGCAGAATGGAGACAGAAAAGAGACATGCCAGATTTTGAACGAGTGACTCGCTCAAAAATATCTCCAATGATTTGCTCTGAAGGATGGTCCTTTTGAATGTGTCTAAGAGGTCCAGGATGAGATGAAGAAGTGGCCTCTATCTCATGAGCAGATGAGATAGGAACAGAGCCACTAGCTTCAGAAGAAGCAGAAGGCAAAGGCTGATCTCCTCGAGGTGCGGTGGAAGAAGGCACCTCAAGAGGAGGAGAAAGAACTGGATCAGGTAGAAAACCCTCATCTCCGTCCTCCTCAACATCCACAAAGATGGACTCGGACTGCTCTAGAGAACCTGAGATATCTGGCCTAGTCCCCGGACTGGGCTCATCGAAGGTCACCTCACAGGTTTCTACCATTTTTCTAGACTCGCAGTTCCAGACTCTATAGGCACGAGAGGAAGTCGAGTAACCCAGAAGATCCCATCACAAGATCGTGACTCGAACTTATCTAGGTTCCCAGACTTCAGAATAAAACACTTGCAACCAAACACACGAAAATGCGAGACGCTGGGCTTTCACCCATATCTCAACTCATAAGAGGTACGATGCAAGAGTGCCCTAAGAAAAACTCTGTTTGAAACATGGCATGCAGTGGCGATAGCCTCAGCCCAAAACTTCCTAGGTGTAGAATGTTCATTTAGCAACGTCCTAGCCATCTCAACCAAGGTACGGTTCTTCCTCTCCACAACGTCATTTTGCTGAGGGACGTGCAGAGAAGAGAACTGGTGCTCTACACCTGACTCACCACAGAAACTCTCAAAGTAGGAATTCTTAAACTCCGTGCCATTATCACTGCGAATTACTCGTAATGCACCTGGGAGCTCAACAGAAAGCCTACTAAAAAGACCACGGAAACGTGTAAACATCTCATCCTTCGAGGCTAAGAAAAACACCCAAGAGTACCTCGAGAAGTCATCGACCACAACAAGAACATACCACTTCCTCCCGCCGATCAACTCGAGCCGGGCCAATCAGATCCATGTGGAGCAATTGTCCCGTGCATCGGTCATTGTCACTGTGACTGGGGAATGAGAAGCGGCAACCATCTTGCCGTGCCGGCAAGGAGCGCAAACTAGATCCTTGACCATCTTGAGTTTCGGCAAACCACGAATGAGATCGTGGCCGCTAACTCGGGTCAAATGATCAAATCCTATATGACCAGTCTCCTTTGCTAGAAGGTCAAATCACGGGATTTATAAGCAATTAAACATCGGAGACGATCACCAGAAGACTCAGAAAAATCAGCACGAAAGATCCTCCCATAACGAGAAATCCCGCAAACCAGACTACCCGAAGAATCAAAAAATTTGCAATTGTTTTTCTTAAAACTCACCTCGAAATCGTCATCGGTGAGCTGAGAGACTGAAAGCAGATTATACTACAGCTTACTCACTAAGGCAACATCTTTTAGAATAAATGAATCATTAATGCGCACAGCACCTTTAGCGATGACGCCCCCAAACGAAGCATCTCCGAAGGTGATCGTCTCATCACCTGGAGCACGGGCTAGGGAAGAAAACCAACGAGAATCTCCGGTCATATGGCGAGAACAACCGGAGTCTACAAGCCAAACCTTTCCCTTCCCTACCGGCGAACCTGAGTCAAACAGAGAGTAAGGTCTCAGTACTGGGGTGAATCAAAAGTGATTTTGTCACCCAATACTGAGTAACACGTCGAACAGATGAAGTAGTCAAGCAAGGCTGACCTCTATCTACCCTACGCTCTCTGTCACTCAACAAGCCAGAAGGTCTGTATGCGCACTGAAGTCGTTGTCAATCCGATCGCTATGGAAGAGCGAGTCGGAAGCTGGCAACATGCTCATCTCGCCGCGGGTAGCCATCTCGAAAGGGAAACCGAGATCTACCCTCAAAACGACGGAGGTTGCGACCAAAGGGAGCATGAGGACGAAAAACAGAAAACTCAGAAAAACCAAGTCCTCGATGCTGCCCAAAATCATCAGCTGGAACAAGCCTAGACCTCATGTTGGTCTTAGGTGCACTCAAGGTCTGGGGCTGACCCTGAATGCGCCTAAGAGACTCAACACGGTCTCTACGCCGATCTTGGCGCGCCTGAAGCAGTGATCGAACAAGTGTCCATCCTTCTGACAGAAGGCGCAATGATACTTCGCCTTCAGAGAGGCAGAAGCTGCAGGTGGAATCACCTTGCTGTCAGAGATCCTTTGAACAAAGTCCGCTGATTTAAAATTGACTTTCTCAGTCCTGGGCTTAGTCTTGATCACACCTGGTGCTATGGATCTGAGCACGACAGGTGGATGCTTTCTCATGTCCTCATGGAAATCATATCCTAGACTCTGATTAAATTTGTAAATCTTAGATTGGTCTAGAATGAGGTTGAGTTTCTTCTTGCCTCCCACAAACCTCTCGAGAGTGTTCATAAGATACTGACACTCCCGAAAGATAGAGGTGCAAGAAGAGCAGGGGGAAGAAGGAACATCAGAAGGTAAGGGGGCAGAAGAAAAACCAATAGCAGAGGAGAGATTGGCTTGTGCATGCACAGCCGACTTTGAGGGAACAGTCCTACTACTAGCCAGTTGGTTAACGTCACTAGGCGTCTCTACCACACCCTCATGCTTCTTCCCAGCACACACATCACAAGCAGATGATTGCTTCTCTAGAAGGTTCTTAGTTAGCTTCACATATTTTTCATCTAGAGCAATCAATTCATATTTTAGTTTGTTACAATGATCACATGGTGAGCTAACAGGATCCTTAGAAGCAAATTTGGCCAATTTGGTATTTTTATCAACTAGTTCTTGAAACTGTTTGGAGACAGATTCAAGTTTAGCAGTAAGTTTGGGACAATTCACACATGAAGCAATAGGCTCAAGTAAGAATACTTGTAATTCAGTAATTTTATGGTCTGCCCGTTTTAGGTTCATCTTCAGATTATTACAGCTTTCACAAATCTCGGGCAGATCAAGCAACATGGTATAAAGACCTTTAAAAGCATTGTCCTTATCCTCACATGAGGTGCAAGAAGTAGTCTCTACAATAGTCGATGAAATAGGTGCTACCCTACTCATTTCTAGTTCAGCAAGCAGACTAGCATTCTCCACCTTAAGTTTATCAACCTCAGAAGTCAGACTATCATGCGAGATCCTTAATTTCTCCATGTCACCAATCAAGATACAGCATGTATCACAATCATCACGGGAGGGAGCAGATCTAAGTGAAGCTCCCGTGATTGTCTATCTACTTTCTTCTCAAGATCACCAACCCTAGCTCTAGATCTAGCATAAAACTTTCCAAGCTTAAGAAATGCATCATTGAGTCGGTCGTAGGAGGACCTACCTCATCGTAGTCGCCAGTAGAGCTCATTGTCACGACGCCGGTCCGTTGGCCATGAAGCACATGCCGATGAAGTCGCCACCGCCCTTGGGATCTTGATCATCCTTGCCTTCGTCGCCGCTCCATCCCTCCACGTCGGGTTGAGGTCGTCGAAGGCGGTGAGGACGCGATGGAAGAGCTTCTTGGCCTTCCCAAAGTCGCGGAACTTCTTTTTGCCTTGAGCAGGTGCTGAGGGCTTCATGTTGCGGTTCTTGTCGATGTAGTCGTTCTTGCCCGAACCGTCAGAGTCACCTTTGCCCTTCCCGGCTTGGGGCGCTTGCTCTGATGTGGTTGGGGCCACCACACTCGAAGCAAATCACGGGTCCTCCTCTTTTTCCATCCCTCCTTCTCTTGTAAGCATGAGAAAATTTCCGAGCTAGGAGGGCTAACTGCTCATCCGCAAGCCGCTCTAACTGATCATCAGTTATGTCACAGAGAGCAGCTACGGAGAAACCGCAAAGCGATTCAGAAGAAGATCCAGAAGTGGGATCGGTGACTAAGGCCATCGACTGTGACTTCGACCTTCGAGAGACTATGTCAATCTCATGAGTCTTGAGGCGCGAGTAAAGTGCGTCAAGAGTCAAAGTCGAGAGGTCCGTGGTATCCTTGATGGTAGTCACCTTCATCTCCCAAACGCGCAAATCAAGAGCTGCGAGTATCTGACGAGCATTGTTCGAGTCGGGGTATGTGAGACCGACCGCTCGGAGGTTACTCAAAATCTTGTGAAAACGCCGCAGCACTCATCAAGGACTCGCCAACAGCATTTCAAACTTGTTGTAATCTCGCTTGAACTGGTCCTGTCGAACTGTCTTGATCTGGGTGGTACCCTCATAGTAAGCGTCGAGGGTCACCCAGATGTCGAAAGCCGATGACAGATGATAGATGCGATCGAACTCGCTCCGGCTCAAACCCTGGATTATAATGTTCCTTGCCTTTGCATTGGCCTCAACATCGGGCATGTTCCCCACATTGATGTTTTCATCGGCAGAATAATAATCGACCTTCACCTTCCGCCGATGGCATACCCCGAGCCTCGGATGTATGTTTCCATTCGGCTCTTCCGTAAAGGGTAATCCGCACCATCAAAGACGGAGGCTTGGTGGAATACTTATCGATTGCCATGGCTCACGCACGGTTAAAGATCTATCGAGAAGAGCTAACCGCCTCTGATACCAATTGAAGGACCGAAATGGCAACAGAGGGGAGGTGAATGGTGCCTTTAAAAATAAGATATTCCCCTCTTTAGTATTCAACTTGATAAACAATACCCTCAGAAAATCAAGAGAAAAGAAATAAATCAAAAACAGAAAGAAACAGAGATCCGGGTCGTTTGTTTGAATCGGAAGTTCAGCAGCGGAAGTTCCGCGTGTAAACAATGGAAGTTCCGATTTTCCGCATGTAAGAACAACACGCATCGAAAATTCCAAAAATCCGAAATACTCAAAGATTGCTGCTCTTCTCGAGTCAAGTCTCACAGGACATCATCCTAAACAACACCTTGACCTCATTGAGAAGGAATCGCAGACAAAGATTCATTAATCAAAGTAAAATCTGATTTCTTGAATATTTGGCAAGAGAGTTCAAAAACCAAAATTCGCAAGATTCTTAGATTCTTGGCTTATGAAACTTTGAGGATATGTTAGCAATATCCATAAGATTCTAGATATCAAGTTTCATGCCATCTCACAAGAGAAAACAAGAGTTTTACCAAAACCTAGATATTCAACACAAGAACAGAGAGAAGAAAAGAGGCATACTCAAAGAAACAAACATCAGAGATTTCATTTCTCGGAATCAAAGATTACAGAGGCAAACACAGAGGAATGATTACAAGAAATTCAGTTCATCCTCTCCATCTCAACAACTAATGCCACAAAGCAAAACAACCTCTCCGAAGGCTCTTTAGAAAAAGCTAACCCTAATGATCTCTCCAAAAAAGTCACCAAAACAACCAGGGGTTCACCTCTATTTATAGCCCTTGGCTAACGGGTCTCCAACCAGTTACGCCGGCTAAACCCTAACGGATCCCTCTTCCACTTGTGCCGCCTTGCGAAATTACCCTTTCGCCCCTCGTGCACCTTCTGGAAGGTCCCGCATTCCTTGTTGTCCACGACTCGCAACCGCCTCGAGTGCACGCCGTCTTCGACACACCTTGACCGCTCGACCTCAACGCCGCTGCGTCTAGTCCGGTTTCCACGTGTCTCGCCACGACTCCGCCTCGATGCCCTGCAAACAAAGACGCATAAGAAACCCATCACATAGCATTGCTCGATATAATAGAATCATCATTTGCACTTAACTCAAACTTATACACAACTCAAAATCAAAACTATGCACTCTCTGCATAGTTCTGCGCATAACCGGAAGTTCCGATTTCTCCATGGCGGAAGTTCCGAAGATCGGTACTTCCGCAAACCCAGGCGTAAGCTCGCGACACTACCAATCACACCACGCCGCCAGTTAATCGAAAGTTCCACTTTCCCAGTGCGGAAGTTCCGATGATCGGTACTTCCGCATTCCCAGGGCGGAAGTTCCGCACAGTGCCAAATCACAACTCACTGCTCAGGTCAATCGGAAGTTCCGCTTTCCCAGTGCGGAAGTTCCGATGATCGGTACTTCCGATCTTCCAGGCGTAAGTTTCGCAAGATGTAATCAAAGGGCAAAGAACACAACAAAGAAGTGAACCAAATCACAAACTTATCAACAAAAGTGTCAAATACTCATCACTCACTTGGGAACACCTCTCACATGGTCTCTCAGAAATACTGATCGCAATGCAATGTACGGTCCCGCACCCGCTACCTCACCACCATATGTTGATGGAAATAGCGCGGGCAATCAAGCACCAGTTACCAGAGGCAACAGAGCTGATGGACGTCCATCAGTTAATTCGTCTGGTTCAGCCCCACCAAGGATAATGAGTCAAGTACAGCCAGGCGCGAGGTTAAGAGAAGGTTCGGATCTGCAAACGCGAACAATCTCGATGAATCCTCCGAGACCATCCGTAACGGTACAGAATCTGCAGCGCATTCGTGATATTTTAAATAATACTGATCCTGCTTTAGCAGAAGCTCCAGATTTTGTCCAATTGGTAGGACAGGTGTCAGAGATTCTCCAACAAACCGTACAACGTATGGAAGAATACCGAGAATGGAGGACACCGCAAAGTCAAACCATGACTTCGTCCCAGCGTTCTTCCTCGGCGGGGCAACATGCGTATGTTGGGAATCAATCAATACCGCAGCCTCCTCGACGTTTCCAACCAATGAGTCATGAGGGAAGGAGATTGTTCCGAACAAATACACCTTCTTCTCGTCGAGAGGATTATTCGCTTGGTCCGAACGATCGTCGACATCGTTTGAACCAGGCAGGTGATCGAGAGCATCATAACGCTCGCGATCAGGTCGGGACGCCGGAGCCTCTGTTCTCTAATCTAAGGAACCGGTCCCCAATCGATCACAATCCGGCTCCTTTGCAAAGAAGGAGCCATGAATCAGTCACAGGCTGCCGAGCTTTCTCTGCAGGGCTCCAGGCTGTGCGTTGGCCTAACCGGTTTCGACCGGCCAACATGGACAAGTTCAATGGGTCTCAGAACCCGTTAGAATTTCTCCAGATTTATACCACCGCCATTAGAGCGGCCAGTGGTGATGAGAACGTGATGGCCAATTACCTACCTACAGTGTTAGAAGGATCTGCCCGGTCATGGTTGCTTAACCAGCCGGTCGGATCAATCTATACTTGGGAACAACTCTGCGATCTCTTAATCGTGAATTTTCAGGTACGCACGACCGCATAGGGAAGGAAGATGATCTACATCAGATCCGGTAGAACCCAAAAGAAACTCTTCGCCAGTACATCAAGAGATTTAACCAGGTTCGTAATTCTATACCCGAGATTGCAAAGTCTTCTGTAATTCAGGCTTTCAAGGTAGGATTGAGGAACCGGAGGTTTATGGAGGATATAGCTATGAATCCCCCACGAACAACCGTCGAACTATTCGATATGGTGGATAAATATGCAGCCACCAGTGAAGCGGTCGAATGGAGCGAAGCTATAGATCGAAAAGATAAAACTCCTCAATCTGGCTTGAAAAAGCCAGAAAAGAAGCATAAGAAAGTTCTCAAGAAGAAGAAGCATCACAAGATGGATGGTAAGGAGGTCTTAGCGGTCCCAGAAAAGCTTACCAAAGGTAAGAGAGATTATACTGGTCGAGGAAAGGCAAAAATTCCGACCAACGGGTATAAAAAGAATAAGAAGTGGTGCCCGCTTTACCAACTGGCAGGGCACGATTTGCGCACCTGCCATGTCTGGCAAAAGAAGTTGGAAGATTATTATGCAGGTAAAGGCCCCCTTCCCTCAATACAAGAGTTAGGGGAAGCAAGCTCCAAAAAGGACAAAGATGACGACGAGGAGATAGAGTACCAAGAACCTCAGTACACAGTCGACATGATCTTTGAAAGATCTTCATCGTACGACTCGCGACGTCATCTGAAAGCCGTGGAGCGGGAGGTCAGCCTAGCAGAGTCTCCAATCAACATCAAGGTTTCGAGGTGGTCGAACACAGTAATCTCCTTCGGCAAAAAAGACTGCTCCGTCTCGTCGACTCGACCGGGTAAGTTCCCTAAATTAATTTATGTGCTCCAAATAAGGCCTCGGGATTTCTATGATTGGAGAGATGTTTCCACGATGGAGCGAGAGAACGAGAATAAACAAAACCTCAAAAGTAGTCTAATCTCCAAAGCCGAACATCGCTCGAAATCAACTTGGCCCGTTCTACCTATCGAGCCCAGCCCGGCCCGGCCTAGTATTCGGCCAGTAACATCGCTATAAATCAATATTTGGGCCTTAACAGTACAGCCAGCCCGGCCGGCCCGTAGCTTACAAGCCGCATCTTCAAAAGACTCGTGCGCTAGCGATTTTGCGGTCGAGTAGGAGGATCAGGGGGTGATTGTGATTTGTGAAGCAACACGAAATAGTAGTGTACTTTGTACGTAGTGATGATTAGGGTTGAGACTTTTTTGAGTTCTATCGATACACGTGCAGAGAGCTGTGCGTACTGCATAGACACTCGGGGTGCTTGTCAACAACGAGAAAAATGACGTGCGGAAACACTCTAGTAGTATGCTGTTATCTTGTTGGCTGGTCAGCCAGACTATAGAGATCGTTCTTAATAACCATGTATTGTAAATTCTCTTTATGACTTCTTCGTATATCCTAATCACCTCTGCTCCACTAGGCAACATGGAAAACAATTTGCACGGGAGCTTTTCTTTTTTTTCTTTCTACATGTTTGCATACACACTTTAATTAATATATAGGGGCTACAAATCATTATTTTTTAGGTGCACACATGTTTTGTTTAAGCACCAAAATCAATACAAAATTTCTGGGAATTTTTTTTTTTTTTTTGGATCAGCTAATATATGGAGTGCTGCACCACTATTTGAATCTTCAAGTTCAAATCAGTTAGTTGAATAAAAATAAATAAATAAAGCGACCCTGGGTCAGGTTGGGAAAGAAATTTCCTGAGGAAGACTGATGGGTAGAGCCTAGCTCGCTGCCCATGAAGGTCATATATATAAATATAAGCTTGACTAGCACTTTAGCGCAAGCACGTTGAAAATTTCACGAACTAACACCAATCATCTAACTCTTTCCACATTCTTAACTAGGTGAACTAACCATTCTCGAATCATCTCACACGTTCTCCCATCCTATATACCTATACAATTGGTTCCCACTAGCCGCAGTTCGTGCTAATTTCCTCGTCTCTCAGCGTGCCGTCATCGCAAATATTTCTGGAAGTCAGATCGATCATGGGCGTCTGAGATTTCCTTTCCTCCTGAACTCAGCAACAATTTTTGTCCGTTCGATCCATCCTTTGTGTATTCTAAAACAATTCTACCCCCAAAACCTCACTCACCATTGGGCAGCCGAAATGCATGCATGTTCTGTCCCCATTGCAAATATAAAAGAGAGATCAGCTTTTCCCAGCACCACATTTTGCACTAATCTCGGACACCAACCATACTTGCCAACGCACAAACAAAAGCTTTATGGACTTTCCATAGGTCGTTTCAAAGCATCTCCACTGCCGTCTGCCGCTAAGCAAGAAATTCCAGCCACCGGTTGCCATCCTTGTGCATGCCCCACTACGGATGATCCATACATCTCCGGATGGAAATATCTTGGCACTCCCGTGCATTTAGGGGTGGGAAAAAAAACTCGTTAGTGTGGCTCGTTGGTTGGATTCAAAATTGTTTCAATTAGACTTGTTATTTGGTTAAACATTATTGAAACGAGTTAATTTTGGATGAAATTGGATTTCACTATGGCTCGGCTCGGCTTAGCTCGTTAACTCGGTTCTAAAAATACTTCCAAACTATAAATAAAATTATATTAAATCAAACTATGTTAATTTTGTGCAAAACTCGGTAAAACTACTACGTGACTCGATATCCATCCCTACGTGCATTATGCTTTGACATATTGCACAGTTCATCAGAAAAGCCGTCCCAATATTTGTTCTGACAATGACCACCGTTAAGTTGGAAGCACTAGTATAATCTAAAATGGATAGTTCTAGATCTGAGAATTTTGTATAAATTTGACGCTTGTTTTGACTCTTGATATGTAGGTTATTCAGACAAATAATTTGTTTCAAACGCATATTGCATACCTTGAATTAATTGTTCGGCTCAAACATCTTGTCTAGCAGGGAAAGTTATTCTATAGGCCCGGTCTTTCTCCCATCAAGGAAAGTTTTTGTTCAAACACATAGTAGTATGTTTTTTAAAAAACTATTCAGCGAGTTGTGTTGAGTTTGGAATTGCATTCGACAGTATCAAGACCATCTCAAACACCTTCTCAAACAGGTACCTACGTTTGAAAGTACAGAAGGTCCATGGAGTAGTCACACATATTGCCATACTAGTACTTACTAGCTAGCTAGTCATTCTTTTAATAGAAAAGCACTACATCTCCTCATCCAACAAATGGCAAGCAATTGCCAATGGCAAATAGATGATCGATGAGATATGGACTAATAGGAGCATTTCAGCAGCTAGTGGAGGGGAAGAAAGGCGGCAAAAGGTTGGGCTAGTGTCCAATTCCACCTATTAGACTTTTTGTGAATTCTCTTGCCTTTTTGACTTTGGTTCCATGAACGAATGATCTCGGTTGCATGACATGAGCCCTATAAAAGGGGGGGTGTCCAGGGCCATGACCAAGGACAGGACCAAGAGGCACATGAAGCCAACAGAGATTCCGTTAATTCCATTGTGAGAGAAGTTGAGACTTGAGATAGTACGGCTTAAGAGACCAGTGCAATGGAGAAAGCATCAGCGCCACTCTATCTGGTGATCACCTTGTTGGCATTCTACTCCTTGATCCCCTCTGAAGCTGTGCCTCTCTCAAGTAATTAATGCTCACGTCTCTCACTGCCTGCTGCTTTGATTAATTACTGCCATTTGTTGTTCTAAGATGTAATAAGATTTATATATAAGATCTGACCTGGATATGAATCCCCTGTGGAGTGTAGGAGTGCAGAGGCTGCCCTTGCAAGAGGCTGGTGAGATGCCATCGGTTGTAGGGAGCACTCCAAAGCCGAAGGTATCCTATATTCCTTTGTCCTAATTATCTTACCGTTTATAGGGAAAATTTTGCAATCTATTATCGTCTTCGCTAATTTACCGGGTTTTCATTGTGCTTGTGCTTGTGCTTTGTGCGTGCGTGCGTGCTCATTGTTCAGTCTTACCGAGAGGAAAAGACTACGCTTACTTGGCACTTTTCATGATCTCTTATAAACTGACCCACATCCTCCGTAACTTCCCACGCCATTCAACAAGATTTTGTATAAGTATTGTAACAAAATTTCCCTACATATATAAATATTGGTCCTCGCTGAAGGAAAGAAAGTATTATGGCATGTTTGCAACGCGAGAATTTTCACTAGAATATGTTAATTTTGCATAATTTTACAGGATTCCCAAGTTTCTCGAAGAAGTGACCATTTTCATGCATTATCTTTCAGATGGAAATGGAGAGATCCGTCCCAGAGGAGGAGGATGCGATGATCAATGCGAGGATGGTTTGGGAGACGCAGGACTACGCTCCCTCGGGCCCGAACAAGCACCACACGCCACCGGGTCGGAGCTGAGCTGGGATCACTTTGATCAGTGGCTTAATCATGCAGTGTTGTGCTCTCTTGTGTGACGCTCTCACAAATCTCAATGGCTTTTTAGTTACAGTGAGATGTACTGTGCTTGAACCACCAAAAGCTCCTATCGCTGTAAGGTTCATATTTAATTGAGATTTGGTAAAATTGTTCGCGGCTCTCAGGCCGCAACAGATTACACATATTGTTCGCATCTCTCAGGTAGCAACGGATTAGAGATCTTTGCGTTACATTTCGAAGGCTCGATGAGCGGACAGAGATCTTGCGGCCTCGACGTGTTTGCCCCTGCCGCGAATTGTGGTTGCATTTGGGATTTAGTTGTACATGCTGGTTCTTGGGGAGTTTTCTGTTCAGTTCAGCCTGACATTAGCGCTGTTGTTTCCATGTAAACTTGTGTATACTGGGTTAGATGTTGTGGTGAAGAAACATGGGAACATGCGAAATATTTTATTCAATTTTGTGTCGAATCTGGTAGATAACTCGATTGAAGATAACAAGACCCGGAGTAGTACATGTTGGGTTGATCTCGGCAACTGACTTCGAGAAATCAGGGGCAACGTCTACTACGCGTCCTGATCAGAGGGAACCAACACGATTCAGTTTCGGTCCCGTCCACCAGCGCCAAATAAATGATGGACTCGGCAAGCCTGAAAATCTAATTGTTCTAGGCTACACAAGTTCATAACACAGATTCGATCTCTACGGGCGTTAAGGTGGGCGAAGATCGAACACCGTTCGGCATCACCGTGATACCGCCGGCCGATCGCCTCGACTTCCACAAATACGCCTCAAGTTACCACTACGACTGCCGACTGGCTTTCCGAGCCAAGATGGCATATTCAAGCTCTGGTATGTAATCACGTTTCCGCACTAATGATTTATTTTAGGTGTTCATTTTCGAGCTAGGTTTAGTCTCGGTTATTTAGCGCACATTTGGTATCAGAGCTTCCCTAGCTCTTTATGAACCTATCTCAGATCCGATCAAACTTTCAGATCTTATCTTTAATGGCTCGGCTTAGCACTTAGAAGGAGGGGATTTGAAATCCTTAAGCGAAAACCCTAATGAAACCCCGAACACTCAAAATCCCCAACTTTCGGCATCAAATCGGAACATAAGAAGGCAGCAGAATACTCACATTTTGAAGAACGGCGGATCTCCTCCGTTCTCGGGCACCACCGAAGCTCTATTCGACGGTGCACGCAAGAACCCTGCCGCACGCGCTACCGGCGAGGAGGGTCATGGGCGCCGCTTCATGCCGCACCGCCTCTTAACGCTCGTCGCTCAAGCCACCGCTCCCGCGAGCGCTTCCGCTGACGCCGTCGCAATCGTGGGGTTTTCGGGAGAGGAACGAAGAAATGGGGATTAGGGTTAGGGTTAGGGTTCCCGTTTTCGTCGCTTTTTATACCGCGCGGTGGATGTTCTCACCCGTCCGATCCGATCCGGCGGCTCGCGTTCGTCCCGATCCGGTCTAGTGAAATCGCGCGTTGCATCTCGGCCGTTCGTTTAGATCCGACGGTCATCATCGCTTTCGCTTTCGGGCCGTCTTTTCTTTTGGGCCAAGCGGCGCGCGAAGGCTGGGCCGGCGAACCGAGCGCAGGGCCGGGCACAGCTGTGGGCCGAGCACAGTTGTGCCAACCGAACATTACCCCTTTTCTTTTTCAAGTGTTTTTTGTGTGTTTAATCATTAGTTTAATTCACTATTTTTTAATTAATGTTAATTGCTCAAGTAACAGTGTATAATTATCTCTAATTAAAATTGAACAAACGAGATATTTTAATTAGAGATTTTTATGATTTATTTTGGCATTATGTATATACATGATTACATACTGACCAACGTTGTTTGTAGTCATGTGTCGCCATATTATTTTTTGAAGTTCTTTTCATTTTCTGCCCAACGGTGATATGAATTAGAACTGTAGTTTTGCATGTTATTAATCAGACCAACGTAGGGTTAATTGCATGCAATACATTTTTATGTTATTTCTAATTTTTTTCCCTGTATTTTAATGATCAGCAATACATGCTTCGAATGTTGCTGCTACAATTGACAACATTGAACAACTTACGGGGAGCAACTTTCCCGCTTGGAAAGAAAGAATTTCAGTTGTCCTTCGAGTTTTAGATCTTGAACTATGCGTTAAGGATGACTTCTCCCATTCCCCCCATCGACGGTGAGGATAATTATGATGAGAAAAAGAAAACTTACGATGCTAAAGCTGAAAAATGGGAGCGGTCCAACCGCCTGTCACTAATGATCATGAAGACCTCTATCTCAGTTGGGATCACGGGAGCAATCCCATATTCTGAAAATGCTAAGGAGTACCTGGCTTCAGTTGAGGAGAAATTCAAAGGCTCCACTAAGGTTTATGCCAGTACTTTAATCTAGGGGCTTTTATCCACTAAGTATGACGGGTCCAGCAGCATAAGAGAGCATATCATGATGATGACTGATATGACTGGAAAACTCAAAGGCATAGACATGGAGATATCCGATGGTTTCCTAGTCCACTTTATTATGACCTCTCTTCCTTCTGAGTACACTGCTTTTAAGATAAATTAAAATACTCAGAAAGATAAATGGAGCATGAGCGATCTAATCGCCATGTGTGTTCAAGAGGAAGAAAGAATAAGGACCGAAAAGAAAGATTTTGTGAATCAAGTTGGCGGTCCCAGCAAAAGGAAGTTCTCAGGGGACTTCAAATCCAAGAAAAAGCGGCACTACTCCCCTAATTCAGATAAGTCAGGGCCTAAGGCGCAAAATGCATCTAAGCCCCATGTTGCTCCCGCTGGAGCACTTAATGGGAATACATGTCACTTCTGCAAGGAGCCAGTGCACTTCCAGAAGGACTGTGTTGGTTTTCTAAAGTGGCTCGCCAAGAAGGGTAATGATACTATAATGTTCATTGATGAAACTCTTTATACTGATTTTTTCCTTAAATCTTGGTGGATTGACTCAGGTGCAACTGTCCACGTTACCAACTCTTTACAGGGATTCCATACCGCGAGAACACTAAGAAAGGGGGAGTGAAGTTTTAGAGTCGGGGATGGAAAAGAAGCCGAAGTGGAATCAGTTGGATCTGTTTCATTAGTTTTAGATAGCGGTTTCACACTTCGTCTTACTAATGTAGTCTTTGTTCCTTCCATTAGGAGGAATTTAATTTCAGTTTCTTTATTGGATAATGATGGTTTTAAATGTAATTTTGGTAACAATAAATGGGTTATTACATTTAATTCAAATGATATTGGTCTTGCTTTTAGACAAGACAAACTATATATACTTTCCCTTAATGAATCTCATGTATCTTTGAATGTGTGTGATGCTAAGCGTAAAAAGAATAATAAGATTTCTTCAAAACTGTGGCACTGTCGTTTAGGTCACATTTCGAAGGGGAGAATGGAGCGTCTCATTAAGGAAGAGATTCTCCAACCACTAGATTTCTCTGACTCAGACCACTGCATTGATTGCATTAAAGGAAAATATGTAAAACAAATAAAGAAGTGAGCAACTCGCAGCACAGGACTATTAGAATTAATTCATACTGATATTTGTGGTCCTTTTCCTGTGACATCAGTGGATGGTTTTGATTCCTTCATCACATTCACTGATGATTTCTCCCGTTATGGATATATTTTTCCCATTAAGGACCGATCTGAGTCACTTAATAAATTTAAGATATTTAAGGCTGAAGTTGAAAATCAGCACAACCTAAGAAATAAAGTGGTAAGATCATGAAAGGTTACGGGTAAGCGCTACGATAGCACAAAACAAAAATTCATCGCACAACCAAGGAACCTCCACAAGTAATAGATCACGAGATTACCGCTAGACGTGCTGACTCGAAGCGGAAGTGAGTCGATGTAGCGAATAGATGCGCCAGTGAGTCGTGATTTCGCCGCGATCGCTTCCTTCGAGTAGTCGTACTCGCTTCGCGTCTGCTCCTCTGAGTAGTCGAACTCGCCTCGCAACTTCTCCTCCTGCTCCGGTGATCGTCACGAGTTGCGGATCGTCCTAGTGCTGATGCTTCGCAACAGCACCTCCGAGGTATCCACACATACAGGGTAGGAACACCGCGCGCTGGTGTGCTAGCACCGGCAACGTGGTTGAGGATGGCGTGGCTATTAGGGTTTTGGGAATTCTTCAAAGACCGTCCTTCACCCTATGCCACCGCCTCTCTTTATATAGGCATCCATGACGGGTCTCTTACTCGAGGCCCATTAGGAACTTATATCCTATACGAATTCAGATCAACATCCAAATCAAATCCTCAAATTTCTTAAGTGTGCGACACTACGTGTTCTTGTGCGATTGGTTGTGACTCAAAACTCTTTTCCGACCACTAGTCGTCACGCACCTAGCAAAGACGTAACGATTCCCAAGTACACAAAGAATATATCGGACGAACCTTAACGTAATATGATCTATGATCAGGTCCTCACCACTTACGATCAGTTCGTATCTCTATACGACCATTCTGTGATTACGTTCGACCAGTCTACGACCAGATCGCATCTCCATACGACCAGTCCGTAACTGATCGAACTAAGTGACCTACTCATGCATTCTCCCTTTGCCTCACGATGTCTAGTTGAACTCCAGGTGAGATATGGTGTCATCCATGGACTGTTCAATACTTTCTCGATCGAGTGTCGGATAACTTCATGTAGTCGACACTTCGACCACTAGTGGCATGGGCATGCACTTTCTTTATCCGATCACCACGAGGGGCCCAGAGACATCTCTCTGTTATGCAAGGAGGGGCAAATCTCATCTCGACCAGTCACATCCCTCCGCATGTTTCATAGCATACCCTAAAGCTACCTTTATAACTACCCAGTTACGGAGTAGCGTTTGGTAACCCCTAAGAGTGCTATTACACATGTAGGGAACCATGTTGTTCTCAGGTCTAAGGATTATACATCATCATTACTTGAGACCAACTAATGACACATAGATTCATAACAATCTCAATAGTATCTCAATGATGAGTCTATCCAGCTCTATGTTCTCTAACATGTGCTCACATTACTGATTCGATATCTCTATATCTATGATCGGTGAAACATGGCCATCAATCAATACATGTGCCGGTCGTAGAGTCACGGTTGTTCCGACCAGTGACATTAGATCAGGGATATATTTAGAATGATATCATATAAGTTAATGAGTTTCACCAACAAGTCACATACTCATTGATCTATAACTGATGATTCATTCAAGGAACAAGATAACATATTATCCAATATCATGAACATAAGGAAATACAATCATCTTTATGATTGCCTCTAGGGCATATTTCCAACAGTCTCCCACTTGCACTAGAGACAATCATTTAAGTATCTAATACCGATAGCTCTTGTGTGCGCCTCATGCTTAGGCTGCGGAAGAGGCTTAGTCAACGGATCAACAACATTCGAATCCGTAGGAACTTTGCATATCTTAACATCTCCTCTATCGACCAGTTCGCGAAGGAGATGGTAACGCCTGAGTATGTGTTTGGATTTCTGATGGGATCTCGGCTCCTTAGCCTGCACAATGGCTCCATTATTGTCACAATAGAGATCCAATGGGCACAAGACACTCGGAACTACACCCAACTCAGCAAGGAAATTCCTTATCCAAACACCTTCTTTCGCGGCTTCAGAAGCCGCAATGTACTCGGCCTCCGTCGTGGAATCAGCAACCGTTTCTTGCTTGGAACTTTTCCAACTCACTGCTCCTCCATTTAAAATGAATACAAAACCAGATTGCGAACGATAATCATCTTTGTCGGTTTGGAAGCTTGCATCAGTGTAACCATTTACAACGAGCTCTTCATCACCGACATAAACTAGGAACACATTCTTAGTCCTTCTCAAGTACTTAAGAATGTTTTTCACTACTGTCCAGTGACCTTCACCTGGGTCAGCTTGGTATCTGCTCGTAACACTTAGAGCATATGATATATCTGGTCGAGTATAAATCATGACATACATAATAGATCCAATGGTCGAAGCATATGGAATACTATTCATACGATCTCGCTCATCAGTTGTCGAAGGACACTGACTCTTGCTAAGACTTATGCCATGTGACATAGGCAAGAACCCTTTCTTGGCATCATGCATATTGAACCGATTCAACACCTTGTCAATATAAGTACTTTGGCTTAATCCAATCAGCCTTCTTGATCTATCTCTATAGATCTTTATTCCCAAGATATATGCTGCCTCTCCTAGGTCTTTCATAGAAAAACTATTTTTCAATGATGACTTAACAGATTCCAGCGTTGGAATGTCATTCCCAATCAATAATATGTCATCCACATATAAGATTAGAATCACAAGTGCGCTCCCACTAACCTTCATGTATACACAAGGTTCTTCTTTGTTTTTGATAAAACCATACCTTTTGATTTCCTCATCAAAACGCAGATTCTAACTCTGAGATGCTTGCTTCAATCCATAAATGCATTTTTGAAGTTTGCATACTTTACTAGCATTCTTTGGATCGACAAAACTTTCAGGTTGTGTCATGTACACATCCTCACTTAGGTTTCCATTAAGGAAAGCCGTTTTGACATCCATCTGCCATATCTCATAGTCGAAATATGCAGCGATAGTTAGAATGATCCGAATAGATTTAAGCATCGCTACTGGTGAGAAAGCCTCATCGTAGTCAACTCCTTGAACTTGTCGAAACCCTTTTGCGATCAGTCGAGCTTTATGAATGTGAACATTTCCATCCATATCAACCTTTTTTTATTATAGATCCATTTGCACTCAATGGTTTTAACACCATCAAGTGGATCGACCAGGTTCCAAACCTGATTGTCACTCATGGAATCTATCTCGGACTTCATGGCTCCAAGCCATTTCTCAGAGTCTGGGTCCATCATCGTTTCCTCATAAGACTTAGGCTCATCATTATTCAATAATAATGCGTCATGCCCATACCTTACAGGCAATTGACGTGGCCTATTAGATCTACGTGGGGCTGATGCCTCATCTACAGGTTCAACAACGTTTTGTTCATCCTGTAGATGTTCAGTAGGAGTTGAAACATTTTTAGGTACTTTCGAATTTCTTCGAGTTGCAGCTTTCTCCCACTGACTCCTTTTAAAAGAAACTCTTTCTCTAAAAAGACACTATTTCGGGCAACGAACACTTTGCCCTCCTCTTGTTTGTAGAAATAATATCCTTTGGTTTCCCTAGGATATCATATGAAGTAGCATTTATCTGACTTGGATGTGAGTTTGTCAGACGTCAGACGTTTAACATAGACATCACAATCCCAAATCTTTATAAAAGACAAACTAGGACACTTCCTAGTCTACATCTCATATGGTGTCTTATCTACTGATTTAGATGGTACCCTATTTAAAGTGAAAGCGGCAGTATCTAGAGTGTAACCCTAAAAATACAATGGCAGATCTGATTGGCTCATCATTGATCGGACCATGTCCAACAAAGTCCGATTACGCCGCTCGGACACCCCATTCCATTGTGGAGTGTCTGGTGGTATAAGTTGTGGAACAATTCCACATTGCTTTAAATGATCATCAAATTCATGGCTCAAAAATTCACCTCCACTATCAGATCGTAAGGACTTGATTGTCTTGCTAAGTTGATTCTGTACCTCATTCTGGAACTACTTGAACTTTTCGAAGGATTCCGACTTGTGCCTCATTAAATAGATATATCCATATCTACTAAAGTCATCGGTGAAAGTAATGAAGTACTAAAAACCACCTCTAGCTGTCGTGCTGATTGGTCCACATACATCAGTATGTATGAGTGCCAACAGGTCGGACGCCCTTTCACTCCGACCAGTGAAAGGTGTCTTGGTCATATTTCCGATCAGGCAAGATTCACATGTTTCAAATGATTCTAAATCAAATGAGTTTAGAATTCCATCATCATGGAGCTTCTTCATGCAGTTCTCACTTATGTGACCCAAACGACAATGCCAAACAAAAGTGGAATTCATATCATTACGCCGAAGCCTCTTTGCATTAATATTATAGATGGGTGCATCATCAAGATTTAAAATATACAACCCGTTCAAAACGGGAGCATAGCCATAAAACATTTCATTCAAAAATATTGAACAACCATTGTTCTCGATAATGAATTTATAACCCTCTGCCATCAAACATGAGGCAGAGATGATATTTTTACTTATGGCTGGAACGTAATAACAATTATTTAATTCCAAAATTAATCCCGAGGGCAAAAGTAATGGCAAAGTCCCAACGGCTAATGTAGCAACCTTTGCTTTATTCCCGATGCGAAGATCCATCTCGTCCCTTGCAATTCTCCTACTCTTTGTTAAACTCTGCATCGAATTACAAATATGAGCAACCGATCCGGTATCAAATACCCAAGAGTTAACAGAAGAATCGGTAAGAAAAACATCTACATCATTAATACCTGCAGTGGAATGTTTAGTCCCACCATTTTTCAGATCACCTGTATTTATTGCGCCTTTTCCAATGGTCTGGCTCCTTGCAGTAAAAGCATTCATTCTCTTGAGTCGGGCCGGACTTAGTCTTGGGTTTAAGCTTGTTAGTTTGGATCCTATCCGAAACTTTAGTCTTGCCCTTGCCTTTGACCCAAGTCTTAGCCTTCTTCTTGAAGCTTGTACTCTTTTGCACCATCATCACAAGATTGTTGCTTTTCTTAATGTTGTCTTCTGCAATCTTGAGCATCATATGCAGTTCGGTGAGATGCTTGTCTAAGCCATTCATATGGAAGGTCGTAATGAATTACCCATAGCTCGCAGGAAGCGAAGCAAGAATCAAATCTGTAGCCAACTCTTGACTAAGTGGAAAATCAAGTTTTTCCAAGCTCTGTGTGTAACCAACCATCTTGATCACATGAGGGCTCACCGGACTACCCTCAGTTAGCTTACACCCAAACAATTTCTTTGAGAACTCATATCTCTCAGTCCTTGCTTGTGTCTCAAACATGCCTTTGAGCGCCACGATCATATCGTATGCCTCAATGTTCTCAAACTGCTTCTGAAGGTCTGAGTTCATGGCAGCAAGCATGAGACAGCTAACATTAAGGGACTCATCACATGCCTTTTATAGGTCATCTTAAGAGTAGCAAGACATTCTCGCAGCACATCAGGAATTGGTTCCTCTAGAACAAGTTCCTTTTTATCTTGCCTAAGAACAATTCTTAGGTTGCGGGACCAATCCGCAAAATTTGTTCCATTCAGTTTTTCCTTATCAAGTATCGAACGTAAAGCAAAACTGGATGTAGGTACAACAATTGGTGCTATGATCTACAACGTAAAATATGCAAAACTAAGACATATGTTCAAGAAAAGTAACTTCTATTAAACAATTTAATAAAGATACTCCAACTAAATACCATATCCCTCTTATGACATTTAATGATTCAAGATCCACAATCAGTTAATCTACTAGTGAGCTTTGGCATCACTGCTAGAAGATTAGTGAATTTGGTAAACAACCCTTTGCTAATCATATCTCTATATGACTCTTGTTGTTGGGCAGCATCTCTATGCTTTGGCACCCAACCCTATACCCCAAGGTCCATAACCGTTATGATGACCTCGTCAAGTTAAACCAATGCTTTGCATGTAAGTGTCCGACACAAACCCATCTAGTCAAGGAGTATTAATGGCACTCTGCTTTGGCAAGACCTACCATTAAACTACATTACTTTGGATGGTGCAGCTAATTGGGAGGGCATCAATTTAACTTAATATTATGAGAAGGAATTTTATTTCTACCATGTCAAAAGCATTTAAGCAACTAAACACGCATAGAAATAAATGAACAGGAATATAAGGGCATTCACAGACAATCAAATTGCATTGTGATATAGTATGATCCTTCCTCATGGTGATCTCCATCGCCGAGCTTCCTATTCAACATGCCTTCAGGTGGCCAATTCCTCCAAGTACTCCCACTAAGCCATTACTCCTAACAGCACTAGTGATAAATTACAAGGAGTGAAGAAGCATCACAAGTCGACACGTAGGCCGTTATACAAATATAGACAACCTTTGGGCTGCAATAAATATGACACGCAGATCATGAACATCACACATATCCATGCATCTCATACATCATGGGTCATACTATTCACATCATTCCCTGCAAAAACGAGTTACACATAGAATCCAATTCTATCGGGCGATATGAACATATACGACCTATAATGCGCGGTACGGTTACCCAGCACGGCGGTCCCGCTAGTCGGTTAGCGGGCGGGGTTCGAAGGGGCAACGCCCCTCACTGTTTGAGGGCAGCGCGCTCGAAATTTTTTCCGGAACATGAATCTCTATTCACTTAACCGAGCCTTGAAAATCATCAGATTAATCAGATTAACCCTATTCCAAACAGATCATTGCTTTGATACAACCACACACTGCGGCATACTCCAATGGCGGAATTCCGATTCGATCAACCACATTGATCTTCGCGTGCCCCAATGGATTTACGATCACTGTCTGTCCCGATGGCGGAAACCGACCGGTAGAGGCAAGTCGTGATACGACCATAAAAGCACGATCACGGAATAACGAATACGAACCCATCTTACCACCAAAACGCATGGACGGTCTTATCGACCACAGCAAAAAATGATCTGCTACCAGCCGAATCAGATATAGATCACATCTATAACTTCCACATATCACAATATGCATCTAATCCGAATCTAAAACTAGACGAGAAGGCTCTGATACCACTGAAAGGTTATGGGTAAGCGCTATCATAGCACAAAACAAAAATTTATCGCGCAACCAAGGAACCTCCGCAAGTAATAAATCACGAGATTACCGCTAGACGCGCCGACTCGAAGCGGAAGTAGAGTCGATGTAGCGAATAGATGCGCTCGTAGTCGTACTCGCCACACGACTGCTCCTTTGAGTAGTCGTACTCGCTTCGCGCCTGCTCCTCTGAGTAGTCGAACTCGCCTCGCAACTTCTCCTCCTGCTCCGGTGATCGTCACGAGTTGCGGATCGTCCTAGTGCTGATGTTTCGCAACAGCACCTCCGAGGTATCCACACATATAGGGTAGGAACACCGCGCGCTGGTGTGCTAGAACCGGCAACATGGTTGAGGATGGCGTGGCTATTAGGGTTTCGGAAATTCTTCAAAGACCGTCCTTCACCCTATGCCACCGCCTCTCTTTATATAGGCATCCATGACGGGTCTCTTACTCGAGGCCCATTAGGAACTTATATCCTATACGAATTCAGATCACCATCCAAATCAAATCCCCAGCCCCTTAAGTGTGCGACACTACAGGTTCTTGTGCGATTGGTTGTGACTCGGAAACTCTTTTCCGACCACTAGTCGTCAGCGGCACCTAGCAGCACGTAACGATTCCCAAGTACACAAAGAATATATCAGACGAACCTTAACGTAATATGATCTATGATCAGGTCCTCATCACTCACGATCAGTTCGTATCTCTATACGACCATTCTGTGATTACGTTCGACCAGTCTACGACCAGATCGCATCTCCATACGACCAATCCGTAACTGATCGAACTAAGTGACCTACTCATGCATTCTCCCTTTGCCTCACGATGTCTAGTTGAACTCCAGGTGAGATATGGTGTCATCCATGGACTGTTCAATACTTTCTCGATCGAGTGTCGGATAACTTCATGTGGTCGACACTTCGACCACTAGTGGTATGGGCATGCACTTTCTTTATTCGATCACCACGAGGGGCCCAGAGACATTTCTCTGTTATGCAAGGAGGGGCAAATCCCATCTCGACCAGTCACATCCCTCCGCATATTTCATAGCATACCCGAAAGCTACCTTTATAACTACCCAATTACAGAGTAGCGTTTGGTAACCCCTAAGAGTGCTATTATACATATAGGGAACCATGTTGTTCTCAGGTCTAAGTATTATACATCATCATTACTTGAGACCAACTAATGACACATAGATTTATAACAATCTCAATAGTGTCTCAATGATGGGTCTATCCAGCTCTATGTTCTCTAACATGTGCTCACATTACTGATTCGATATCTCTATATCTATGACCGGTGAAACATGACCATCAATCAATACATGTGCTGGTCGTAGAGTCACGGTTGTTCCGACCAGTGACATTCGACCAGGGATACATTTAGAATGATATCATATAAGTTAATGAGTTTCACCAACAAGTCACATACTCATTGATCTATAACTGATGATTCATTCAAGGAACAAGATAACATATTATCCAATATCATGAACATAAAGAAATACAATCATATTTATGATTGCCTCTAGGGCATATTTCCAACAGATCGGACCGTAGAGGAGAATATTACGGGAGACATGCCCTTTATGGGCAAATTCCTGGCCCTTTCACTAAGTACCTTCAGGAAAATGGTATCGTTGCCCAAAATTCTACACCAGGGGAACCTCAACAGAATGGGGTAGCTGAGAGACGCAACCATACACTTATGGATATGGTACGGAGCATGCTTAGCTATTCTAGTTTATCAACTTGTTTATGGATGGAGGCATTAAAGACAGCCGCACATATTCTTAATCGGGTTCCCAGTAAATCAGTACCTAAGACACCTTATGAATTATGGACTGGGAGGAATTCGAGTTTGAAATATTTAAGAGTGTGGGGTTGTCGTGCTGAAACTAAGATATTTAATCCACATATTGGTAAATTAGATCCTAAGACAGTAAGTTGCCATTTTATTGGGTACCCTGAAAGATCTAAAGGGTATCGGTTTTACTGTCCTGATAGGACAACTAAGTTTGTACAAACAAGACACGCTGTGTTCTTAGAAAATAACGAGAACCTGGAGCCTAGGAAAATAGATCTTATAGAGAAGCGGGTTTACGTTCCTTCACCGCTTATCCCAGAGACCTTTATTCATGCGTTTCAGGTGGTTACACCTCCAGTACCAAATACTGTTGTTGCACCGAATGTTGAGGTCTCTGAAACTCCTAATGTCATACCTAATGATGAGGCTCAGTAGTCTCCTGCGTCTCAGCAGCCTCCTGCAATAGCTGCTGAACCTATTAGAAGATCACAGCGGGAGAGAAGATATGTCATCCCAAATGATTATGTTGTTTATATGAATGAGGATATTAATGATATAGGGAAGGTAGATGATCCCACCTCTTATAAGGAAACCATGATGAGTGAACATTCTCCTAAGTGGCTTGATGCCATGAAGGATGAACTAAAGTCTATGAGCACTAATGATGTATGAGACTTAGTAGAAATTCCTGACAGAGTCAAAATAGTAGGCTGTAAATGGGTCTACAAAACCAAGCATGACTCTAAGGGAAATATCGAAAGGTTCAAAGCAAGACTTGTAGCAAAAGGCTTCTCACAAAGAGAGGGGATTGATTATAATGACATTTTTTCTCCTGTCTCAACTAAGGATTCATTCAGAATTGTTATGGCACTTGTAGCTCATTATGATTTAGAGTTACATCAGATGGATGTTAAGATGGCATTTCTTAACGGCGACTTGCAATAAAACGTTTTCATGGCTCAACCAGAAGGTTTTGCCGTGGAGGGCAAGGAGCATATGGGATGTTGACTTAAGAAATCTATTTATGGCTTAAAACAAACATCGAGGTAGTGGTACCTCAAATTCGATAAAGTTATAAGGAATTTTGGATTTAAGGAAAATGAAGTTGATAACTGCATATACGTTAAGTGCAAGGGGAGTAAATTCATCATCTTAGTGCTTTATGTGGATGACATCTTTTTGGCTAGCAGCGATAAGGATATGCTGTTTGAGACCAAGAGATTTCTTTCATCCAATTTTGATATGAAGGATTTTGGTGATGCCTCTTACGTTCTTGGCATTGAAATTCACCGAGACAGGTCCAAAGGAGTATTAGGTTTATCTCAAAAGGCATACGTTGACAGAGTACTGAAGAGATACAATATGCATAAGTGCTCTGGCTCGCCTGCTCCTATCGTTAAGGGCGATAAGTTTGGGACATTTCAATGTCCAAGGAACTAATATGAAACTGATTAGATGAAGTCGGTTCCTTATGCTTCAGCTGTCGGAAGCATTATGTATGCTCAAGTAAGCACACACCCTTATTTAGCTTTTGTAACCGGAATGCTTGGCAGATATCAGTCAAATCCAGGACCGGACCACTGGAAGGCCGTTAAGAAAGTTTTGCTTTATATGCAAACCACTAAGCACCTCATGCTCACATATACGAATTCTGATAACCTTGAAGTTATTGGTTATTCAGATTCAGATTTTGCGGGATGTGTTGATACTAAGAAATCGACGTCAGGTTATATCTTCACACTCGCTGGAGAAGCTATCTCGTGGAAAAGCTCCAAACAAACCCTTACGGCATCTTCAACGATGCAAGCTGAGTTTGTGGCATGTTATGAGGCTACCGGGCAGGCTGTATGGCTTAAGAACTT
This sequence comes from Hsuehochloa calcarea, assembly GCA_036346395.1. Taxonomy (NCBI): domain Eukaryota; kingdom Viridiplantae; phylum Streptophyta; class Magnoliopsida; order Poales; family Poaceae; genus Hsuehochloa; species Hsuehochloa calcarea. The sequence goes on along the minus strand of CM070610.1, from coordinate 17,348,841 downwards.
TATTCCAGGTCTTAGAGTGGTAGACAACATCTCTAAACCACTCACCTTATACTGCGATAACGAACCCGTAGTCTTTTATGCGAGTAACAACAAGTCAAGTGGTGCTGCCAAACACATTAACATTAAGTATCATGTTGTGAAAGATAGAATCCAGGATTAAACCATTAGTATCAAGCATATTAGTACAAAGTCAATGCTTGCGGATCTGCTTACTAAAGGCTTACCACCCAATATATTTCGTGATCATGTTGCCAGCATGGGTTTATTGGAAAGCCTCTGATTCTGGATAAAAGGACTTTAAAACAAACCGACTCTCATTTAAGTATAATGAATATCCATTTCAAAATGGGATAGTACACTATACGTACTGGGGTCGTATGACACTTCTTTGGTCATGCGACACATTATCCTGGTATGCTATTTTATTAAGGATGGGCTTACGATGTTAGCCTTTCGATCAAAGGGGAGAATGTTGGATTGATCTCGGCAACTGACTCCGAGAAATCAGGGGCAACGCCCACTACGCGCCCTGCAAATCTAATTGTTCTAGGCTACACAAGTTCATAACACAGATCCGATCTCTACGGGTGTTAAGATGGGCGAAAATCTTCCACAGCGTCGCCCTCAAGTTACCACTACGACTGCCGACCGGCTTTCCGAGCCAAGATGGCATCTTCAAGCTCTGGTATGTAATCACATTTCCGCACTAATGATTTATGTTAGGTGTTTATTTTCGAGTTAGGTTCAGTCTCGGTTATTTAGCCCACAGTACACTGCACATTATAATCCAGGATTAAGGTTCTGGAATCTGATATGTTCAGCCGGTTAACTAGCCATGCATATTGGAAATGGTCACGGCTCACGACCAAAGGGGGGAAATAATACATTTGAATTCAGGTTTTGGCTGTGTCTACTTGCAGTAAATTGGATATGGTTCCTGTAGTGAGTTGCAATTTAGGCCGCATTGACTTACGGACAATCTTAATCCGATCCGATCAATCCGAGCCTGTGCTCCAACGGACAATGACCTGATCTATCTGTTTATAAAGTGAAAAGAAAATTGAAAAAAAAAACTCGCGTGGTTCATTTCAGTGCCGTTTTGCCTCAAGCAAGAGTTTGGTTCAGAATCTTCAGATGACTTTCAGTTAAATTCCGATTTGTTCACCACCGAGTAATAACCAGTCGGTAATGACCAGCAGTTCAGCACTAGTAACCAGCCAGAAACTGGTAATGACTAAACATCGGTAAGTGGTCTCGTGGGGTTTCTTGGCGATAGTAAGTAGTGCTGAGTGCTTAGTGCTGACCTCTATTCATTGTTTGGTCAGAAGAGAATAAAGATTGATCTTGTTGTCTTCTGTTTGGTTAAATTCCACATGATCGGCTGCCAACAATCCGTGTCAATTTGTATGTATACTTCCACTGCTCTGGGTTCACCTGTTGAGGCTGTCAAGGCACTTGTACGTTGAGGCTGTTGCAGACAACTGACAGGAGGCCTTGATCCTTATCATAAGCAGCAACCGAGTTAACTCGACGGTGCCTATAGCTGCCGATCGAGGTTCTGAAGCAGAAGGGTGCATGCCTGCAATCCTAACAAGCTCTTTCGAGTGACCACACTAGATGTTGTCAGAGCTAACATTGGGAAGAAGAGCCCTACGGCCTACTTAACCTCGTTGGCGTTGGCGTGCCCGTTGTTGGCAGCCATGCCGGGATCACAATTTCGCCACTGCTATCCAAGTCAATGCCATATGTTGCTTTCTCAGCTCAGGTGAGGATGCTTCTTCAGGTGACGAAACTAACATTGATACAGCGGGGGAAAATAAGGGCAGAGGATGCTCAATTGCCTTCGGTTTTGCAGCCTAGATTACATTTCCATGATTTTTACAGGTAGGGAGATGTTTGTGATGAGCTATATATATATATATATATATATATATATATATATATATATATAGCACACTGCTGTTCGTCTGCATGGGCTAACGTGTTGGCTATGCAAATAGAATTTTACAAGCTGAGTTCACAAGCTGGTCAAATAGAACCTATTAGGATCATTGTTACGTGATATGTCGGAATTGTGAGGTTTCCAGGTGAGAAAACATCGTGTGCAAGTTTTGATCGACTGATTCGCTGAACAACTCTAGATTTTTTTCGTTGAACTTTGCTGAATAATTCTAGTTGATTTAATATATGTTTGATTTCTGCACTTGTTAAATGAAGCTCAAGATGATTTTTTTTTACGAACAAGTATAAAAAAAGGGGAAAAAAATAAACATCGAGCGGGCACTAGGCCAACCGGCCTGGCCCAATACGAACCGCGGTCTACTTTCTTTTCTTGTTGGAGAGAACCAGCGTCGAGCACCTGACCATAGAGCTGGCCAGGTGCGCGGCCCACCCGCACAGTTTGGCGGCTATTTGGGTCGTGTTAGGTTGGTACGAGACTGTTGGACCCAGTCGTCTTGGTCTATTTAGCGTGTTAGATCCGAAAAAAATAAAAAAAAACAGAAAACAGAAGGAAAAAAATGTAGAATTCAGAAATAGATATAAATATAGATATAGGGAAAAAAAATAAAACAATCGTATTGAAAATATAGTAAAGAGCTTTATTAATGGAAATAAATGGAAATTGAAGAAGAAGACCTCGACCTAGAGAAAGAGTCATCGAACATCTTTTTCTACATATATGTCTTGCTACTTGAGGTGGGGGCTACTGGAGGTCGCTGTGAGCGGACTCACTGGAACTTATTTTCGTATCTTTGATAAACCTCGTATAATCGAGAACGAACTTCTGCAAAATAGTTAGTATAGTCTAGCCATGTAGTATCACTAAGAAGATCAAATACACTACCAAATGCATCAATTTTACCTCTAAGGTCTAAAAGAAATGCAAATGCATATAGGTAAGGGATTTCTCTCCAATATTTGGAGATGTTGGTAGTAGAAAACGGACAAAGCAACAGTGGCCTCATAATTTTTTTTCTTCTAAAAACTGTATTATCTTCTTAACAACAAACCATTATTTCCCAATCAATAGTATACTACCGTCAGTGCCATGAGTGTGTTTGAATAAAAATAGAAAAGGTGCTTTTGTACGGTAAAAGACTCTTAAGCATCAGGTAAATAGAGTTCCACCTTACCGGCATGTCTAGACCGAACTTTCTTGGACATACACTCATCGCCCTGTAGAAGTTTTTATATTGTGCCATTCTTACGTTAGAATTATTCAAGAAAGAAATCGCATCGCGAAAAGCTGTAATATATGGACTCAGCCTCTTCAAACCATATTTGACTATAAGGTTGATAATATGATAAGCGCATCGTTGATGTAGCAAGAAGGAATCAGCGTATGTACTCAACACTAGAGTAAGAATATCCATGACATAGAGTTCGAAGTGGCATCGTCTAAAGTAATTGAGAATATTTTGTCTGTAAAACCAAAATCTTCCATAACTTTGATAATATTGTCTGCAGTATTCTCATCTGTGTGTGCTACATCAATTAATTTCAAACCTATAATACTTTTCTCCATTAACCAATCATCATTAACATAATGAGTAACTACACTAAGATAACCCTTCTTAGCCCGACCACTCCATATGTTTGAGGTTAGGGCCACAAAAAATGTGCACGTACTAAATAGTTTTTTATTTCATTACGACATTCATTGTAGTATTTTACTAGATCCCTAGTTGTTGTCTGTCTAGAAACAAAAGAAAATATAGGATTATACTTAGTCCTCATGTAATTTTTGAAAGAAGCATACTCCCCAAATCATAACGGTAAATCCTCATAAGCAGTTAAACGACATAGAGATTGACGGGCTGCCTCAGGATCGTAGTCCCAGCTATGTACTGTATCGTCAGCGTTGTACTGTTGTATCATCCCAATTATGGGTTTGCATTTCAAATATATAAAAATGAGAAGGATTTAAAACTTTTGATGCATCATGTTGTCTTTTGAATTTTTCTAGAATTTTCTTCAAAGATTTTGCTAAATTTGAAAACCTAATGCATCAATTATTATAAACATAATCCTTTAAGACTTTTAAAACAAATCTTGTGAACAAACCATGGAAATAATTTTCCTAGTCTCTCGATCATCTCAATGACTCCTCTGAAAAATTTCATAAATTGTAGAATTTATTTTCTATTTTAATCTGGCCAGTCAAACTTGGAAATCCAAAGTCAAATACTTCAAACAGAGACTTGAAAGAATTTTACAGAAAAATTAATTTCATGAAAAACTCTAATTTTTTATTATTAAAGGTTGTACCAAGTGTCAGTAACCTCCTTTAAAAATTTCGAAATTTTTGGAGTCTTTTCACTCCATCTTAAAATTCCCCAAAGTCGCACCTCTTTTGGAAACCCTCTCAGTCAAACCGACCGAGCCAATTTGACTCTGTCCGACCTAGCCTCCTAAACCCAACCCCGACCTAACCAACTAGCCCAAGACTGAGCCGACCACTTACCTGGGATGCTGGTGAGTGGGCCCTGGCCGCAGGCATTCTCCTCCATGGCGCCGAGCTAGCGCAGCAGCGCCATCGTCAACGCTGCAGAAGCTTGGCGCCACGTCACAGCGAGGAGGTTGAGCGTTGTCGCTCGCCCTGTCGCTCAGCCGTCACTCAAGCATCGTCTCCACTCCACTGTGCTGCCAACCCGTCACTCCGGAGCCCACAGTTTAGCAAAGACTAGTGTTGAGCCGCATCGAGAGGAATGCCACTCCCTCGCGCTCTTCGTCCCTCAGCCTTTTTAAAGCCCAAAGACCCTCTTCCTCCTCTTTTGGCCATCTGGAGCTTCCCCTTTACTCTCATCTACCTATCTTTCCCTTCCACTGAGCTCTAGCCCAAAGGGTGCACTCGAGCTCTAACTCAGCCGACACGTCGTCGTCACCCTCAATGTTGTTCGGGCCGACTCAGGGGTTCCTATTCGTTTCTATGTACGTCATGTTGTGTTTCGGGGCATGATTATCAAATCCCCTAACCCAATTTGGTTGCTCCTCCTTAGGTCTCGCCAGAATTTGAATTTTCTTCAATCTCGACCAAAAGCTTGTTCTTCGTTCTCAACTCCAGCTGGTGAGTCAATAACCAAATTCCTTCCTCGAGCTCCAACTCGTGACCTCACTGACACTCCCCCTACCTTCCTTTCCTTTCTTAGTTGCTCAGGTGAAGCTCCCCTCGTTGAAGCGCCAACGCCACCACTGGACTTCGTCGCTGGAGTATCTCCGACGGCCTCTGTCATCCCTCTTCTTTCTGGTAAGGTTCTTAACCCTTACTGGTGCTCGTGCGTGTGCTAGATTACGAGAAGCGTTGCTGTTTTGGCCTTAGCTTCTACTCCCCTTCACCTCGTTGTGCCACCACTACCGGCCGTTCCGGCCATCCCTGTCGGTACCCATGTGTGCGCAATAGGGTAGGGATCCCATTTTGGTACTTGGTCGGCGCCGCCATAGCCTGGGAGACATGCCGAAGAAGCTCGTGGCCAGGGCGCTCTGTGTTGTCGTCCTCGGACATGCACTGTTCCTCGGTCATTATGACCAAATCTCTGTCATTAGGATAGAGTTAATGCTAAACTAATTTTAAAGACTGGTTAAAGGTTCTGATGTTTCATTGACATGCGGGCCCAGTGTTAAGTGCAAAATAAACTTCCCCGTGTGAACCATTACAATGTGCTGTGGACCGTTGGTCCATGCGCTATTCCGTGGACCGTGTCTATGACACTTGGGTCCCGCCGGTCAGAATAGATTTTCTTTAGGATTTTATTAAAAATATAATAGGGGCCCACTAGTCAATGTCTACGGCTAGGTAAGCCTCGGTGGGAAAAGTATTTAATAATTTTATAAATTCAGAAATGAATTATTTGTGTACTGAAAATTAGTTAAACTTCAAAATTGCATAAGTAATTCATTTTAACTCCAATTTGGTTGATTCAAATTTTGTTGGCTTCCTTTTTAAAAGTACTTTAATCTAAAATTGGTTTGAAACTTGCTACTGTCCCAGAAAATTTTGTTAATAAAATAACTTTTGGTATAGCATTATTTTTGCACTAGAAATTCATTTAACTTGAAAAATGCATAAGTATTTCTTTGTAACTATAAATTGAGTAAAACCAGTTTTGATAGTTTATATTTATACTGTACTTTAATTTAGAATAGGTTTTGAGTATGTTGCTATCACTGAAAATTTTGGTTTTCAAATTAATTGCTCACTAATGTCATAACTTTGAAAATGGGTACAAAATTCATCTTAACTCCAAATGAAGTGAATCAAATATTTTTTTTGTTTTTAGAATGTCATCATGTGTATGCCATTAAATTTTCATGTTCACCAACAATCTGAATTTTTTTTGCATGAACAGTAAGCAAAAGTTGCAATTATTGATTTTCTTTTCCGCCAGTTTTGATTAGGCTATAACTTTTGCATGCAACATCCAAATAAAATAATTTTTATTTATAAATTCATTTAAAATCATGTTCTACTTTATTTGTAAATTTCATAATTTTTGAATGATTTTGGATTTTTTTAGTTTATTCAACGTTATTTTCTTCTCGATTCTTTCGCTGGGTTTCGACAGTTCTATTATATACAAAAGTGATCCTCTGCAGCAAGTTCAATATATCTAACAAGGGAAGCAACCCCCCTTTGAACATATTATTCCTTTTACTTTTGATAAAATTATCTTGATTGCAAATGTATGTATGCATGTGCTATTTTGGATATTAATTTTCGTTAAGAATAGTTAACCCGAATAGATGCATGAGTGTAGTTTTCATGGTTTGAGAGAGAATTTCGTGATCTGGATTGTCTCTTGATCCATGATGGTGTGGATGTAATCGGCATCAACCACGAAATCAATCTATCACGAGTTTGCTTGAGATAAGTCTCTTTTCGTTCTGCTTTCAATTTCGTGTTTTAGGGCTTTCTTTGATCCATGAGTTTGTGATTGATTCTTTCCGTGAATTAGCTTGCTGTGATATGTGTGAATCTATCTAGCATCATCTTGATCATCAATCACTCACGAACAAGCAATAGGATCAAGTTTCGTTCTTCTTGCGGTTTTAGACCTTGTTAATCAATTGACAATTGCTCAAATCGTTCCAAATTATCATAATATTCGATTGGAATAGGTCCTCAATAGCATAGAAGGTGTGTGCAAAGTTCGTGAAGTTTGGGTTGAGAATCAAAGTTGAACCTAATTGCAACCGTCATCGGTGATTTTCTTACATTTTGAATCGGTTCTGTGGTACCGGTCCGCCCATCACCACAGTCCGGACCCGATTTGGAGCGGTCCGACCTTGATATAACATGATCAACCGCCCGTTCCGGTCAACGATTCACTCTGATCGAGCCATGGTACTTATGTTGCTTTGATTCTTCTTGATTATTATCGCATTGCTTAGGGGTTTTATTGGATTCAATACTAGTCTTCCATTTTGATCTTTGGTATATTGATCTTCACCAAGCTTTCTAATAGCTTCTTGGGGTGAAATTGTATTGAGTTCATAATTTGTTAAAAAGTGGCGTCCTATTCACCCCCACCTCTGAAGTATTATTTCTACGGTCCAACAGAGTAGTATCGAGCAGGTTAGTTCAATCTTGATCTTAACCGGTCTTTGGTGCTTTAGCGATAGATAAGTTTTCTACTAAACATATATCTTGATGAGCGCGACTATTCCTATTGGAAGAATGCATGTTCAGCGTCTTTCTTGAGAGAAAGGGACAAGCTATTTGGGATGTTGTCTAAAATTTATTTGATTATTCTGAAATTGCTACTGTACGCAATTCTTTTGGCTAACAACAATAAGGCTAAGAATCTTTTATATTGTGCACTTGGTAGACAAGAATATGATAAATTTGCAATCTTTCAGCTGCGCATGAAATTTGGAACACTCTCGAAACATATCATGAGGTTAGTCCCAAATCAAAAAGGTGCGCAAATTGTTTCTAAGCGTGAGTACAATAAATTCGAGATGCGTCACGGAAGAGCATCGATGACATTTCGAGTCGCTTTAATAAAGTAATTAATCAAATGAAAATTGTTGATATTGAATATTCTCAATCTGAAAATGCCACCCATCTCTTGTTGCCAATCAACACCAAGGAGTGGGAGATGAAAGCTCTTGCTATAGAAGAAAATGTTGATCTTTCAAGTCTTACTTTAGAATTGCTTTATAGTAAACTCAAGACTCATGAAATTAAAGAGTTGATCATCCTAGAAAGATAATTTAGCTTTGGTAGCGGATCCTCTCAAAAGGCTTTTGATGACTCTTGTGAATCTTCTTACGGATTTTCATTTGCTTGTTTATCGCTATTCATGAAGAGGAGCTTGAAAGTATTCACGAAGCGAGTTAGCTCTTCTAGCTAAGAAATTCTGCAGACCTACAATAATGTGAGAAACAAAAAGAGGTGGTCAGGTAACATGCTATGAATGTGGTGAGCTCAATCATATCAGGGCAAATTGCCCCAAAAATGAAAGGTAAGAGCAATCATAAGGAAGGCCAGCCGACTTGGAAGAAGCCTCCTTTCAACAAATCAAGGTATGAGGCAAATAAGGTTTTCCCTCGAATGTAGCTCATTAAGCACATTGTTCGAGAGTGATGTTGCCTTGAAGACTAGTCTTCATCGACTCCATCTCTGTTGGGTACAAGTCGAAGCCTCATGAAGCTTCTTGTTTTCGACCACTTGTTACGAAAAGAATAATATCGGTCAAACAAAGATATACTTCTAGAGGAAGATAACACAAAGATAATTATAGGTAAAAGCTTTTCTTACCTACTAATTGAGAATCAATTTCTTGACCTCTTCTCGATGGGAAGCAATAGTTTAGAGCATGCTTTTGCTCCCATGCTCTGATATCTCTGCATTCATCTTAGCAATGCGAACGGACTCATGCGAATTAAGGTCTTTGCTTGGATTTGACGTACGAAGGCTTCTCAATTGGGCAGCAATTTACGAACAAGAAATTGGCATTAGAAAAGGAAGATACTCAAAAAGAATAGCGAGTAAGATTTACTTACGGTAATCGAGTTCTAAAACTCTCGAGTTCTTGATCCTTATTAGCGTGTCTTGGAAAACTCTGAATAACCAAAGATTTTCTTGAACTTGATGCGGAGCTTCGCATCTCTTTTTCTTTATCTGGAGAAGAAAGGAGGGTGAGTAAGGTTAAAGACCAAAAGCGTCTTAAGTTGAGAACTTCTTTTTTATTTTTTCTGCAATCTTTTAGATCGAGAGAGATCTCTCGAAGTCTATCAGAGAACTAATACTTCATTCCTTAGCCTCCTCGACTCCTCTTTTTCCGCGGTCGGTGAGTCATTAAGGTCTTACGTATCAACTGTTTAACCTACAAAAAGCGAGGCGAAGATAAACATCGGTGAATGGTTGTGAATACTTCTACAACCCTTGACCTAGTCGTAAGTTTTTCTGCTGACTAAGATATGGTTGTAAGTCTTTCTCGACCACTGCACGGTCAAATAAATAGTCGTAAGTTCTTTTCGTGATGCTTCGTCATGAGTTTCTTCCGTGACTATTCTCGTGAAACTTTTACGGTATTTAAGTCAAAAACAACTATGAATTATAAGTGACTTACCACCTCTCGCCTCTGCGCTGAGTAGTTCTTTCTCTTGTCTTAGCTCTAAAAGTTGTCGATGATACTCGAAAACAAGCGACAATTTACTCGAGCTTTACGCAAAAAAGCAGTGAGAAGGGAAGGAAAGCCACATATATAAGTATTACGAAGATACTTACATTCATAGTCGTTCTAGCAAAATCGAATATACAAGGTCAAGTCTGCGACTTATCTATCCTCGCGACTTTGTCCCACACCTTCTCGCTTTCGTTGTCAAAAGTATTATCCGTGTTAGGAATATCTTTGGGATGGGGACTCGGTCCACGAATTGCATGCGAAGACCCTACGATGGAGCGGCCCAAAGAAGTTACCACGAAGTTGAAATTTTCTCATACGGTTACATGATTTCTCTTTGGGTAGGGAAGAGCAACCCTCACGATTTCCTTCCCGAGGCCTTGCGGTGGTCACCACCTTGACGGAGGCTTCCACAGTTGCCTGCAATTGTTTCTCGACTTGATGTGTCGTGGCGGCCACCTCAACGATGCGGTACGCTACCTCAAGAGTCGTGAATTCACGACTTGGCGGATGTGGGAGACACTGCGGAATCTCGACTTCATCGACCACAGGGCCAAGGGTGATGCTTGACCACCTCGTTGCTACCTCTCCGATGGCGAAGGGATAGCAATGGACTTCTCGTGAAGCATTCCGAAATTTGAAGGTCGAATGAAATAAAGAAAAGCAAATCGGAGTTGTGAAAAAGAAAAGGTAAATGTCCTTCTTACACTTGATTACATTTCACATACCTCTACACTGCTGGTCTTAACGGGAATTTTGGAACAATCCTCCCAGCGGAGGACCTCTTCTTCTCCACGACCACGTGCAGTGAGGTTCAACATTTAGCTCGGCTACGACCACGTCAGGTGGTAGAGTTTGAAACGAGGAACGAGCTCGGTTTCACGATCTCTTACAGGATGGACGAGAGGTGTCTCGACCATTCCGAAGCGACAACGCCCTCGATTGCGAGTTGTCTTGATCACGCATCGTCCTTCATAAAAGACATAAAATCCTTCGATTCTCCCTTTCGGTTGTTTAATAAAACTAGGAGTGGCACCAAGCTGCGAAAGATTCCATGTCGTAATAGAAGGGTACCTTAGCCTTGCGAGGTTTGCGCTTGAGAGGTTCAATGCTTCAACCTCCTCGGCCCGGCGAGCTGCGGCCTCGGCGAGATACAACTACATTTTGCGGTTCTGCAGAAGGTTTGGTCGAAAGACCGAACTTCGAACTTGCTCCCCTGTCGGCCAGATTTTACAAGTCGGCGTCTCTTGAGGAGGCCAGAGCCTTTGTCTCTTCGACAACCCGGCGCCAATAGTCATCGAGCGACTTTACCGTGCGTCACGGCGATTTTCCATGCCTACTTTACGTAAAGCAAAGCAGAAAAGAAGAATCACTAATTAGTCGTAAGTTTTTCTCTGACTAGTTCTAAGTCGTAAGTTCTTCTCGACTTTTTATTGATTAAAAGATATTCTCGATCACCATTAGTCGTAAGTATCTCCTCGACTATAAAGTCCTAAAGGAAGAATCAGATTTACGATTACCTTTAGGCGCTCCATCTTTTCATCTGCTGGACAAAACCTTGTAACTTGAGAAGCCGCCTCGGAGTGTGGAGACTTCTCACAAATGAGTCGACTGCAGGTCAGCCTCGGCTTGTGAAAGATGCATAATAAGCAGAGATAAAAATATTAGACAAGGTTGAGAAAAGACCAAGCGAGAGCTAAAGTCGACAATTACTTACCCTCCTCCTAGTCTCTGGTGGGGTCTCCTCTTCCAGTACCTCCACATAGGAGATGCTCGTTTCTTGAAGAGGGATTAGGCGTGTGATGAAATCCTTCACCACATGCCATCCAGTCAACCCTTCTTCCTTCAAGTCCTTAATAGCTTGAATATAAGGGCTAATCAATTGATATCTTGAGGTTGAGTCCCATGAAGATTTCTTTCAGCGACCTTCCTCTCAAAGAAGGTGTCTTGAGTGACCTTCGGTGAGAACCACCTCTTCCTCCGGCCCGCCCACGAAGGCCGGGTGAAGCTCTGAATGTACTCCTTCGACTTGAGTGGTAGAGCTTGGACAATGACAGAGGCAATTAGGTTTGTCGAGCCATCCCATAATAATATTGGAGCAGCTCGAGATCATGGAATCCCAGGTATACCTCGCATACGGATACGAACACACTCAACATGGTAATGGAATTGGGACCTAAGTTCACGGTTCCACCCCAAAGTGTTCGAGTACTCTTTGAGAAAGGGGTGGGCGGGTAATCGAAGGCCGCACTCACAATACGCTTGGAAGGCGAGGATTGTCCATTTCCCAGATGGCGATCTTTGCCGATCATGGGAATCCACTTCACGAGCCTTCTGCAGGATCTTCCGACATCGACCAAGATTTTGATCTTAGCGCATCCATCTCAGATTCCTCCCATTCGAAACTCTCTTGGCCATTTTCGCTCGGAAGCAAAGTTTTTTTTGATTGAGTTGGCGGGAGAAGATGAAACCTAGTCGAGGGCGAAGAAAGCAAGAGCTCGAAGAACGGTGGAGTGATTTGGGGAAAAGTAAAGCCCAAGTCTACCTCTGGTAAGTTTTATAACCCTGCGATCTCGTGCCGGAAACGGCGTAAATCATATAGTGCTGTAGGAGTTGGTTGTGCAGCCGGGAACGCTTCATCGGACAAGTGCTGAGAGAGCAGTTGCAATTCCCGGATAGTGCGCTGAGAAAAATTAGGTGCGTATTGTCACCCCGGTGAAATTACATTCTTGACCAAGTATTTACGGTGAAAGAAGTATCAATCGGAAGGGCTTTTCTCGATTCCCCTACTCGACCACGAGGGCGGTCGTAGGGGTTTTCGACTTTTGATAGTCGTAAGCAATCTTCACGATTGCAATCGCCGAGGAACCGTCTCATCAGAATCTGTAGAGATTGTTTGCAATTCCCAGACGATCTGTTCGGGAAGTTAGAGTTCGTTTATCACCTCCAAGTAAAATTACTTTCTTGACCAAATCTTTACGGTCAAAGGTATCAATCGGAAGAGTTTTTCCTTGACTATCTTTCTCTGACATGTTCATGGTCGTAAGTCCATTCTGAAACCTTTACCAAGTAAGTTACTTTCACTTGAAGTGGGGCTAGATGGCGAGGATCTAATAATCCTCATTTTATCTTTTATCTATAATTCTTATTATGGGTAAATATGATGTCACATAGTCCCGAAGTACCCTTATATCTATAAGGGAGAGGTCTAACAAGTGATTGTAAGTTCTTCTACAATCACCCCTATAGTCGTAAGTCTTGCTCGACTATATCATGTTAAATAAGTCTTTTTCACGACCACTACATAGTCGTAAGTCTTTCCACGACCACTACATAGTCGTAAAGTCCTTCTCAGTTGTTGCACAGTCGTAAGTTCTTCTACGACCCGGGTAAACTCGATTCACCTTATAATCAAACCTACGGTGAGTGGGTCCAATTGATTAAGGAATCGAGCGGTCTACGCACTATTATTCCGGCGTATTAATGGTGTGTAAATACCCCATTATCTACGGAAGATAATTGCGGGGCGAGCGTGAAGAAGCAAGGGCGCGGTATTTCTTTGCCATCATGCGTCCGTTACTAGATTAATTAAGGCACATCTCACTTGAGGACAAAGCGGCTACTTCTTCACTACTATATAAGGGCATCAATCGGAGGAATGGAGGGCCGAGAGAAGGGCGGCGGACAAACAAGGGCTAGTCAAGTAGAAACATAAGCACTATTCCACCTTAATAGTTTTAGTCCTTTCTTTGGATCATCAAGAATACCATACACGGATTAGGGTTATTATTCTCTCGGAGAAGGCTGAACTTTGTCTAAACATCCGTGTCAATCCACTCTGCGTGATCTCATCCTTAGGAGACCCCGAATCAAATAATCTTTCACGTAAGATCGGTTCTAATACACAAGCAGGTTGGCGCGACCGTAAGTGGGATCTTACGGTAATCTCTTGTCAACATACTCTCTTTTCCAATCTCATGCAAGCATGGCGGGAGAATGGAGCGAGGCTAACTGGTTCGACTTGGCGGTCTGTGACGTCGACATGGATCTGGTTTCGACTCTGGCCGAGTGATGCATCGGATGATGGTGATGTTGCCTCGGAGATTATTCTCGAGAACCATCCATCAATGGAGTTGAGGAGGGATCCTTATCCCCACAGCGTCGTCCAGCGGAGGAGCCAATTCCCTCCAGGACAAGGTCAATCAGAGCCAGAACCGCACCGGGAGGACTCACGACACAATGAGAGTTTTCCTCTAAGTGTCCAAGTTCCCTTAAAGCGGTCCGGGCACAGTGAGACAAGTCACGGAAGCCACCATTCGAGGACTCCACCGACATCTTGTGATCCTATCTCTCGGGGTAACTCCAGAGATAGTGGGATCAAGCATGCTTTTCCTACGAATCTGGCCAGTCTCTCCGCGGATCTCATTTGCGGATGGAGGCGATTATAACAGGAGTTCCCCTACACGGAGGATTACTCCAAGTCGCCGAGATGGTGTCTCTCGAGCACTCCTCAAGCGGGAGGCCTCAGCGCAAGTGAGAATCATCAGGGAGGTCTTCGTCCTTCCCTCAAATCGAGTCAACCTCATGGAGGGCGAAATGAGAACCCTCGAAGATCGCACTGCTGCGCCTCCTCGTAGTAATGGCAAGGGAACCACAGCGACGAGAGAACCAACACTTTCGATGAGCGCGAGAAATCCTCGACATTCGCACTCCTTTGAGAAGGCCTCAAAGATCGGCGGGGAGGATTTGAGGTCATCAGAAAGAAAATTGCAGCCAGAAGAACTGCTGGCGCATTCAATATCGATCCACGAGGGTACAAGAACTCCGGGACATCAGCGACTTGCTTGAGAATCCCAATCAAGAGCTTGCTCGAGCGCGAGATCGATCTCTTTCTTTGAGAGAGTTGCGCAAAGGCTTAGAGCTGTGATGACAAAATTTGGCGGAAGTACCTCGTCAACAACTTTCAGTAATCGTAACGTACGACTTCTTGACACCGATCAATCGAATATTTCTGCGTAGATAAACGACACGGTCATAAGTCACATCGATCTCCTACCGGAGAAATACTTTTCGATCGGTGATGATCAAGTAAGCCCTCAGGAGGTGATCAATCACTACTCGGACGAGAAATTCTGGCGGTTGGATTACGAGTATTCCCCTCGGCCCGAAGGACTTACAGCGAGCAATTCGACTGTTAAGGATATCGTCGTATCGATCACTGGCGACATTAACCCTTCTTTCCTACAAAGAAGGCGTCAAGAAGTAATTCTAGGATCAAAGGGCATTTTCGCTTTGACCTTGAAAGATTCGTGCCACCTCATTTCGACCGGTGAACATGGAGAAATTTGATGGATCTCAAAATCCCATCGAGTTTCTTGAGATCTATATGACTGTCCACGTGGCGGGAGGAGAGAACGCGTAATGGCGAATTACCTTCCAAGCGTGCTCGAAGGATCCGCTTCGATCGTGGTTATTAAACCAACCACTCGAGTCGATCTACTCTTAGCAACACCTCACGTGATCTTCTACGGGCAAATTTCCAAGGCACATACAACATGCAGAAAGGAAGGCGACTTACCGGATCAAGCGAACAACAACGAGACTTTGCGTCAATTCATCAAAGCGCTTTAGTCGGGTTACATAACTCAATTCGGAAATTTCGACTCCTCTGTGATCGGGGCTTTTAAGCAAGGAGTCCGTAGTAGAAGAATAACGGAGGATGTTGCTAAATCCTCCCAACACCGTTCTTAGAACTCTTTGAGATGGCCGATCGATATGCAAGCTATGAGGAGGTCGGTGGAATAACACTATCGATCGAAACACCGCGCTCTTGAGAGCGGTGAGGAGTTAGTAAGGACAAAAAAGCAAAAAGTCCAAGAAGAAAATAAAAGTCAAAAGCCACAAACTAGTGGTTTCAAGGAGGTTTTTAGTAGTAAAGATAGAGAGCCCCAAACCACCAAGTCGAACACTGATCAAGGCAAAGGTAAGCGCTACGATCGTAGGAGCGACAAACCAAGATGGTGTCCTTTTCATAAAAGGAAGGACATGACCTCACGCTTCTGGAGTTTTCCAAAAAGCTCGAGGGACTACTATGACGGCAAAGCACCGCTCCCTACTCTCGGCGAGTGGGACATGCAGTGGTCGATGGAAATCGGATGATGAGGAGATGCCATTCCAAGATCCGCACCATGCCGTTGAGCATATCTATGGAGGATCATCGACATACGACTCAAGCGACACTTAAAGAAAAACTGCTTAGGACGAGAGGTAAATTCCATACATACTCCTCTTGTCAATAAATTACCAAAGTGGTCGGAGATTACCATCTCTTTTGAGAAGAACATTGTCCAGATCACTATGAGTCGATCAATCGGTTTCGATTGTGGTGAACCCACCATCAACAACATGTCGGTCAATCAGTGTTAGTTGATGGTGGTAGTTCTTTGAACATATTATTTACCAAAGCCACGGGCGAGATGCAAGTACCGGGACAAAGGTAAAGCGAGGTGATATTCCTTCCATGGAATAAATGCAGGGTCTTCAACCAAACCATTGGTCAAGTTTCTCTTCCTTTAACATTTGGCTCGCCAAGTAATTTCGAGACAGAGAAAGTCTCCTTTGATGTGGTGCGATTTCGTCGGCATATAACGCCATACTCGGACGACCAACTTTGGCAAAATTCTTAATGGCTACTCATTATAGGTATCAATGTCTTAAGATGCGGGTCCCAAAGGGTGATCACAATTCAATGTGACAAAAAGATGGCGTATAGCTGCGACCTTGATCCCTCGAGATGGTTGGTCAAATACCAACTCGAGATGAAAGTCGACCGCCGACTAGCAAGTCGAAGCCTAAAAGCTACACCAAGCCCGACGACCAAGTCAAAGAGTTTCCACAGGCAGCGAGAGAAACCCTCAAAGGCGTGCGCATTGGGGAGACTTCGATCCCAAATGGAAAGGCGCCCTCATTACCTTCCTCAAGAGCTACTTGTGAATCTCTTAGCGTGGCAAGCATCAAACATGCGGAGTCCCGAGGAGGTGATCGAGCCTGCGGGCTAGCTACGGCACGATAAAGTACCGTAAAACAAAAATTACGGAGATTTGCCTACGATCGGCGAGATGCTATTAAATCGAATTGGATAAGCTACTTAAGGCGGGCTTTATAAGAGAAGTCAATCACCCGGTGGTTGGCTAACCTGTAATGGTCAAAAGTCAAGCGGCAAATGGCGTATAAGTGAAACTTTCTTGATCTTAATAAAGCTTGTCCAAGATGATTTCCCTTTACCTCGTATTGATCAATTTGGTTGATTCTCTTGCGGGTTGTGAAATATTAAGTTTTTAGATGCATATTCGGATATCACCCGGATCAATATGTGTCTAAGCGATGAAGAAAAGACCGCATTCATTACTCCATTTGGTACCTTTTGTTATATCAAAATGCCATTTGGTCTAAAGAATGGGGTGCTTCTTTTCAGCAACTTAATGCAATCGACTTTTTCATCTCAATTAGGTAGAATTTGAAGCCTATGTTGATGACCTAGTCGTAAAAAGCATTAAGAGACTTAATCATATCATTGACCTACAAAACATTCGACAACCTCGAAAGCACCATTTAAAACTTAATCGGAGAAGTGTGTGTTTGGAATTTCTTGAGGAAAATTGCTTGGATTCCTAGTATACGAGCGAGGAATGAAGCAAATCTGAAAAATAAAGCCATCCTCAGATCGACCTCCTCCAACACAAAAAGAATCGAAACTCACTTTGGGTGCATGGCGGCTTTAAGTCGTTTCATCATACGACTAGGAGAAAAGGACTACCTTTCTTTAAACTTCTCGGGAGACATGAAAGTTTTGAGTGGTCGAGCAGAGGCAAACATTGCCTTTGAGGATGTCAAGAGGTATCTTCGAGTGCTCACATTACGGTTTCTCCAAAGCCGAAGAGAGGCGGCTTAATTTACCTATTTTGCACCTGACGGTAAATAGCCGATCTTGATGCGTAGAGCATGAAAGCATTACAGCGACCGGTTTATATCATGCGAAGTTTACAAGATTACTCACGAAGGGGAGAGCCTAGGCGCATTTCCTCGCCACCTTTTTACCAGTATTGCATTTCCTCAATCAGACGACTTGCCTCTGATTGGAATTGATGTCGGCTTCAATTGGTTTAACATTAAAGCGAGGGTCTTGAGCTTTAAGTTTCGCCAAAGCGTAACTACTGCGACTTATTGCTTCCCTTATCGATTCGACAGATTAGTCTTGAGTGGTCACCATTTCTTGCAATTTTCAGACTTGTTCCCCAATGGTACTTGTGTGAGCAGCTATGGTATCTTCTCGAGGTTTTCCCTCGAATGTAGCTCATTAAGCACATTGTTCGAGTGATGTTGCCTTGAAGACTAGTCTTCATCGACTCCATCTCTGTTGGGTACAAATCGAAGCCTCATGAAGCTTCTTGTTTTCGACCACTTGTTCGAAAAGAATAATATCGGTCAAACAAAGATATACTTCTAGAGGAAGATAACACAAAGATAATTATAGGTAAAGCTTTTCTTACCTACTAATTGAGAATCCAATTTCTTGACCTCTTCGATGGGAAGCAATAGTTTGACATGCTTTTGCTCCCATGCTGCGATGTCTCTGCATTCATCTTAGCAATGCGGACGGACTCATTGCGAATTAAGGTCTTTGCTTGGATTTGACCTCGAGGCTTCTCAATTGGGCGACAATTTACGAACAAGAAATTGGCATTAGAAAAGGAAGATACTCAAAAAGAATAACGGTTAAGATTTACTTACTGTTAATCGAGTTCTAAAACTCTCGAGTTCTTGATCCTTATTCGCGGTAATGCGGAAAACTCTGAATAACCAAAGATTTTCTTGAACTTGATGCGAGCTTCGCATCTCTTTTTCTTCTATCTGGAGAAGAGGAGGAGTCGAGTAAAGGTTAAAGACCAAAGCGAGTCTTAAGTTAGAACTTCTTGTTTATTTTTTCCTGCAATCTTTTAGATCACGAGCGATCTCTCGAAGTCTATCAGAGAGAACTAATACTTCATTCCTTAGCCTCCTCGACTCCTCTTTTTCACGATCAGGTGAGTCACTAAGATCTTCGTATCATTGTTTAACCTACAAAAAGCAGGCGAAGATAAACATCGTTGAATGGTTGTGAATACTTCTACAACCTTGACCTAGTCGTAAGTTTTCTGCGACTAAGATATGGTTATAAGTCTTTCTCGACCACTGCACAGTCGTAAATAGTCGTAAGTTCTTTTCCGTGATACTTCGTCATGAGTTTCTTCCATGACTATTCTCGTGAAACTTTTCACAGTATTTAAGTCAAAAACAACTATGAATTATAAGTGACTTACCACCTCTGCGCTCTGCGCTTGAGTAGTTCTTTCTCTTGTCTTAGCTCTAAAAGTTGTCGATGATACTCACAAAGCAGCGACAATTAACTCGAGCTTTACGCAAAAGAAAGCAGTGAGAAGGAAGGAAAGCCACATATATAAGTATGCGAAGATACTTACATTCATAGTCGTTCTAGCAAAATCGAATATACAAGGTCAGGTCTTTGCGACTTATCTATCCTCGCGACTTTGTCCCACCACACCTTCTCGAGGCGCTCGTTGTCAAAAGTATTATCCGTATTAGGAATATCTTTGGGATGGGGACTCAGTCCACGACTTATGTGAGAAGACCCTACTGATGGAGGCGGGCCCAAAGAGTTACCACGAAGTTGAAATTTTCTCATACGGTTACGTGATTTCTCTTTGGGTAGGAAAGGAACGCCTCCTCGATTTCCTTCCGAGCGGTCTGCATGTGGTCACCACCTTGACGAGAGGCTTCCTTTTGCCTCTTGTTTTCTCACTGACTTGATGGTCGTGGCGGCCACCTCAACAATAACGGCCGCTACCTCAAGAGTCGTAGTTCGACTTGGCGGATGTGGGAGACACTGCTGGAGTCTCGACTTCATCGGCCACAGGCCAAGGGTGATGCTTGACCACCTCCGTTGCTACCTCTCCGATGGTTGAAGGGATAGCAATGGACTTCTCGTGAAGCATTCGGAGAATTTGAAGAATCGGATTTGAAATAAAGAAGCAAATCAGAGTTGTGAAAAGAAAAAGGTAAATGTCCTTCTTACACTTGATACATTTCACATACCTCTGCACACTGGTCTTAACCAGGAATTTTGAACAATCCTCCCAGCGGAGGACCTCTTCTTCTCCACGACCACGCGTCAGTAGGGGTTCAACATTTAGCTCGGCCTACGACCACGTCGGTCGTAGAGTTTGAACAGAACGAGCTCGGTTTCTGATCTTCTGGATGGGCGAAGTGTCTCGACCATTCGGAAGCGACTCTTGCCCTCGATTGCGAGGTTGTCTTTGATGCGACATAAATCCTTCATAAAGACATAAAATCCTTCCAGTTCTCCCTTTCCGGTTGTTTAATAAAACTAGGAGTGGCACCAAGCTGCGAAAGATTCCATGTCATAATAGAAGGGTACCTTAGCCTTGCGAGTTTGCGCTTGAAGGTTCAGCGCTTCAACCTCCTCGGCCCGGCAGTACTGCCTCGGCTTGAGATACAACTACGGTGCCGCGAGTCACTTAGAAGGTTTGGTGGAAAGACGAACTCGAGCTTCTCCCCCTCCTTGCAGATTTTACAAGTCGGCGTCTCTTGAGGAGGCCCGAGCCTTTGTCTTCGACAACCCGGCGCCAATAGTCATCGAGCGACTTCTTCGTCGTCTGGCGATTTTCCATGCCTACTTTACGTAAAGCAAAGCGAGAAAAAGAAGAATCACTAATTAGTCGTAAGTTTTTCTCTGACTAGTTCTAAGTCGTAAGTTCTTCTCGACTTTTTATTGATTATAAGATATTCTCGATCACCATTAGTCGTTAGTATCTCCTCGACTATAAAGTCCTAAAGGAAGAATCAGTTTACGATTGCCTTTAGGCGCTCCATCTTTTCATCTGCGGACAAAACCGCAATGCGAGAACCGCCCTCGGAATTGCGGAGACTTCTCACAAATGAGTCGACTCAGAGTCAACCTCGGCTTATGAAAGATGCAATAGTAGAGATAAAAATATTAGACAAGGTTGAGAAAGACCAAGCGGAGAGCTAAATCGACAATTGCTTACCCTCCTCATGTAGTCTACGGGTGGGGTCTCCTCTTCCAGTACCTCCATAGGAGATGCTTTCGTTTCTTGAAGGGCTATTCGGCGTGTGATGAAATCCTTCACCACATGCCATGCATCAAGTCACCCTTCTTCCTTCAAGTCCTTAATAGCTTGAATATAAGGGCTAATCCGGTTTGATATCTTGAGGTTGAGTCCCATGAAGATTTCTTTTCAGCGACCTTCCCTCAAAAGAAAGGTGTCTTGAGGTGACCTTCGGTAGAACCACCTCTTCCTCGGCCCGACCCACGAGACCGGGTGAAGCTCTGAATGTACTCCTTGACTTGAGTCGTGGAGCTTGAACCATGACTTCAAACAATTCGGTTTGTCGAGCCATCCCATAATAATATTGGAGCAGCTTCGAGATCCGTGGAATCCCAGGTATACCTCCATGCCGCAGATACACGAACACACTCAACATGGTAATAATGGAATTGGGACCTAAGTTCACGGTTCCACCCCAAAGTGTTAGAGTACTCTGTAAAAAAGGGTGGCGGTAGATGTCGAAGGCCGCGCTCTGCAATCGCTTGGAAGGCGAGTTTGTCCATTTTCCCCGATGGCGAGTCTTTGCCCGATGGCAGGAATCCACTTCACGAGCCTTCTGCAGGATCTTCCGACATCGACCAAGATTTTGATCTTAGCGCATCCATCTCAGATTCCTCCCATTCGAAACTCTCTTGGCCATTTAAGCTCGAAGCAAGAAGTTTTTTGATTGGGTTGGCGGCGGAGAAGATGAAACCTAGTCGAGGCGAAGCAAGAGCTCGAGAAAAACGGTGAGTGATTTGGGGAAAAGTAAAGCCCAAGTCTACCTCTGGTAAGTTTTTATAACCGCGCGATCTCGCCAGCTTCCGGAAACCGTCTAAATCTATAGGTGCAGAGGGTTGGTTGTATAACCGGGAACACTTCATCGGACAAATCTGTGAGAGCGATTGCAATTCCCGGATAGTGCGCGAGAAAAATTAGGTGCGTATTGTCACCCCGAGGCGAGTACATTCTTGACCAAGTATTTACGGTGAAAAAGTATATCAATCGGAAGGGCTTTTCTCCGATTCCCCTACTACGACCACGGAGAATGGTCGTAGGGGTTTTTCGACTTTTGATGATGCGTAAGCAATCTTCACGATTCTTGATCGGCAGACACCGTCTCATCAACGATCTGTAGAGATTGTTTGCAATTCCCAGAACGATCGTTAGGAAAGTTAGGTTCGTTTTATCACCTCCAAGTAAAATTACTTTCTTGACCAAATCTTTACGGTCAAAGGAAGTATCAATCGGAAGAGTTTTTCCTTCGACTATCTTTCTGACATGTTCATGGTAAATAAGTCCATTCTGAAACCTTTACCAGTAAGTTACTTTCACTTGAAAATGGGGGCTAGATGGCGAGGATCTAATAATCCTCATTTTATCTTTTATCTATAATTCTTATTATGGGTAAATATGATGTCACATAGTCCCAGAAGTACCCTTATATCTCTATAAAGGAGAGTCTACACAAGTGATTGTAAGTTCTTCTACAATCACCCCTATAGTAAGTAAGTCTTGCTCACGACTATATATCATGGTCGTAAGTCTTTTACGACCACTACATGATCGTAAGTCTTTCCACGACCACTACATAGTCGTGAAGTCCTTCTCAGGTACTTGCACAGTCGTAAGTTCTTCTCGACCGGGTAAACTCTCGACCACCTTATAATCAAACCTACGGGCGAGTGGGTCCAATTGATTAAGGAATCGAGAAGCGGTCTACCGCACTATTATTCCAGCGTATTAATGGTGTGTAAATACCCCATTATCTACGGAAGATAATTGCGGGGGGCGTGAAGAAAGCGAAGGCGGCCGGTATTCTTGCCATCATCGTCGTCAGTTACTAGATTAATTAGGCGCATCTCCCTTGAGGACAAAGCGGCTACTTCTTCACTACTATATAAGGGCATCAATCGAGAGGAATGGAGGGCGAGGAGAAGAGCTGACGACAAACAAGGGCTAGTCAAGTAGAAACATAAGCACTATTCCTGTAATAGTTTTAGTCCTTTCTTTGGATCATCAGAGAATACCATACACACGAGATTAGGGTTATTATTCTCTCGGGAGAAGGCTGAACTTTGTCTAAACATCCGTGTCAATCCACTCTGCGTGATCTCATCCTTAGGAGACCCCGAGATCAAATAATCTTTCGTAAGATCGGTTCTAATACATGCAAACAAGATCCCTCAAGGTAAAAGAAAGGGAAGGCCAAAGATTTCAACGGCATGTGCTTCATAGGTGGTGACGCGACGACATTGATGATAATGAGGTATCTTTTTCTTATGATGAGCTTTACGCTAAATATGATTCTATAGTTGAGCAATTGCTTAGTCAAGATGAAGCGCTTGAATTTGTTATGACAAAAATAAGAAATTAGAGTCAAAAATTAGCAAGCTGAAAGTAGAGCTTAAAAGCGCTAAGACTCTTGAACTTTGATGAATGTTTATCTTGTCATGCTATGCGTTCAGAAATTACCAAGTTACAATATGCTCATAATATTTGTGTACAACAACTTGAGAATGCTAAATCTGAACTAAATGAAATTAAAAGTGCTCCTTGTGAAAAATGTTTAGAATCTAGTAAATTGATTGCTTTTGATGTTTTTGATTCTAGCCCTTGCACTTCATGCTTAGAAAAAACGTGAAATCAAAGATATCTTAGAAGTTGCTAGAGTCAAATATGCTAAGCTTAAGGACAATATTGAAAATACTACTTGTGCTTCATGTTCCACTCTTAAGCTTGAAATTGCTTTGTATAAGGAAAAATCTATGGATAAAACTTGTGATTCTTGTGTCAACTTGAGAAAGAAAATGCTTACCTTCATGATACATTAGAAATTTTCTAAAGGTAAGAAACAATTAAACATGATTCTTGACAAGTCTAAAACTCCTTATAAGAAGCAAGGTTTAGGATTCAATTCTTTTCAAGACAATTCGAACCCAAAAGTCATTCAAGTCTTGGAAAAGGTTTAATTGAATTCAAAACCCAACTGCAAAAAACATCTTTTAAATCTGCGAGGTTTTGCCCAACCTTGTATTAATTC
This sequence comes from Hsuehochloa calcarea, assembly GCA_036346395.1. Classification (NCBI taxonomy): domain Eukaryota; kingdom Viridiplantae; phylum Streptophyta; class Magnoliopsida; order Poales; family Poaceae; genus Hsuehochloa; species Hsuehochloa calcarea. The sequence continues at coordinate 17,324,983 of CM070610.1, read as the reverse complement.
AAATGGTGCTTCTTCTAGTGGTACCAAGTACCATTGCACTTATTGCAAAAAGGTGGACATTTGATTGAATCTTGTTGGCGTAGGTTGAAAAATGATAGGAAAAATTTTGATAGAATTTCATTCATGCAACCTAGAGCTTCTATGAGACATGGTAACAACTGAAAAGAATAAACACGGATTAGGATTTTTATCTCATGCAAATCATTATGTTTCTAGACATCCTAATTCTAATGTGTATCGGTGGCGATCGACGGTTGGTGCTCATACGGTCTGACCGTTTGATCACTTGATGCGACCACTTGACACAAAGCGGTCAGACTAGCCCATGGGCGATTCAAGTCTCATTTTAATTTGAACATTGCTCATAACCAAATGTTAAATGAAATCAAGGATAGTACTTACGTTTTGTATACTCCTTGCGGACGTGTGTGTCTATCTTGGATTCCTAAATCTTGTTTATCTAATCCCGATATTGAGACACATCGTTCTTTGCTCCTTGATTTTTAGGATTCTGCGGAAAGGGGAAGAACACGTGGTTAGTTGACTCGGATGTTCACGCCATGGCCAAGGAACTCAAAATGGTTCACCTCTTTCACGCGAGCAACGGTGATGACTTCATCACCTTTGGAGATGATACACAAGGGCGAATTGAAGGAGCAGGATCAATTAGGGTAAACAACAAATTCATTCTAAAGGATGTCGCTCTTGTGGACAAGCTTAGATGATTCACATGGTGAGAGAGTATTTTTGTGGAGGAAGATGAGGGAAAGCTAATGTCATTCCCTCATCTGCTGCTATGAAAAGCGCCCATATTGATACAAGGCACCTGCTACATCTACTTCACCTTGATTGAGGCTCTCTGCGCATCATCATCATCAGTGATACTGCGGAGTCGAAGAAAGCGACATCTCACCCAGGCGCTCCGCTTCGCATTGAGAGGCATCCTCGGAGCAGGATAATAGCTTTTACGACACTATGTCTAGGAATTTGAGATGAGTATGATGGGAGAGCTTAATTACTTTTTGGGACTTCAAATCAAGCAATGCAAGGAAGGAACTTTCATCCATAGAATGAAGTACACTAAAGATCTTCTCAAGCGCTTCAACATGGGTATTGCAAGCCAATTTCCTCAGCCATGGCAACTTCAAGCTTTTTTGGATCCGGATGAGGAAGGAGAAGTCGTGGATCAGCAATCTGCATGACATGATCGGCTCATACGTGTCTGGCGGCCTCGAGACCAGGACATTCACTTCACGGTATGCCTTTGTGCAAGATTTGAGCGTCTCGAGAACTTCCCATCGCCATGCCCGTTAAGCGCATATTCGGTATTTACACTCTACCCTCTTATATGGCATTTGGTATTCTGCTCTTGACTTTGACCATTAGAGTTTTTGATTACGATTTTGCGGTATCGGTTAGATAGGAAGAGTACCTCGAACTGTCACTTTCTAAGCACGTCTCTTGTATCTTGGTCTTCTAGAAGCGGTCTTACATTGCACAATCCACTTCTTTGGCGGAGTATGTTCTTCTTTGCTGAATTCTTTGCTGTGAGTTTGTGGATAGCGTCCACTTTGAAAGATTATGGGTTAAACTTTGCTAGTGTTCCTCTTTTACGTGATAACACTTACGCTATTAATATTGCTAAAAACCGATTGCAACATTCTAGGACTAAGCACATAGACATTAGCTTTCACTTCCTTAAAGATCATGTTGAAAAAGGTGATATTGTGATGCACTTTGTAGAGTCGAAGCTCAATTGGCGATATTCTTACCAAGCCTTTAGATCAAACCAGATTTTCCTCCTTAAGAAGTGAGTTAGGGTAATTTATCCTTATGGGTTGGTTTGAGGGGAGTTTGATCTTTTCTTATCTTTCCTTGTTCTTTTGATCTTTTATTGTTCTTTTTCTGAACTTAGTGATTTTTTTTCGAACTTTTTAGATTTTTAGGCCTTTTAATTGCATCTCATTGTGTCATATTGCATTCATATGAAAAATACAACAAGTGGTATGAAAAATTTAAAAAAAAATGCATTGTAATATAAGATTTTACCTTATCTTTTAAAATTGATGAAGCTTTGCCTATTACCCTTTAGAGCTTACGTATTTCAATTCTTGCTCAATGTCATGTCTAGTTCTTTGACTTGCTAGAATTATCATGCTTTTACATGTGTAGCTAAGTCTTTGCTATATGAGCTAGAACCTTTTAAACAACTCAAACTAAGAAATTGCAATTTGTGGATGTTTTAGCGAGTTGCGTAATTAGTGCTCCTCTTGTGACATTGGCCCTGTCAGAATTGCTTTGTTAGCTCTTTGATCTAAAATTGACCATTACTTGAGCTTTTGTGTTCTTGAGATTCTAATAAATGCTCTTGTGAAAAATGAAAATCAAGATTGTCTTATGCTTAAATTGTGCCAAACTATTCTTACAGAGTGCTTGTCAAATGACATGAACTTGGAGATAGTTTGATGAACAGAACGATCTCATGGGGAATTGCTTGTCGAAATGACATGAACCTCAAGATTTGTCGCCGCGGTAGAAGCTTAGAAAGAGTTTGTGGATGGCTCCTAGTCAGGATCTTCTTTACTAAGATATACCTTTAATCAACTTTTGGTCAAAGCTTAGGATGAGTTTGTGGATGGCTCCAGTCCAGGATCTTGTCACTAAGTTAGATCATTAGTCAACTTCAATATTCAATGCAAATGAGAAAAATGTTGACAAATAGGCGTTTACAAAATATTGAGCAAAATGATTCAATACGGGACTTGATTGACTCTTCTTGTGGTCTTTGTTAGATTTTTGATCTCACTTTGTGATTTGACATGGCCAATTTCACTTTAGGATCCTGTTGATGAACTTCTTTGAATTTGAGCGTTGCTTAAATTGATAAAATCTAATGCTTTACTTTTGAGCCTTTGTGCTTAGCTTTGATATATATGTCTTACCATGATCTTGCTAGCGTTATCGGGCTTGATATCTTTGTTTGTGCAATATTAGAGAAACTATATTGTTCTTTTGGGTAATCTCCAAAGCTTCTTATCAAAAAATTGAAAAATACAAAAATTAAAGCCACTCATTGCACTTCATGCATATTCCTCTTTATGCTTCTTTTGTTTACCTTCTTTCTTTATTCTCTATTTGTTATTCTGGATGAGAGGAAGGCGTGATTCCTTGATGAATCCATTGTCGAAGGGGAGAAGATGTGTTAAATGAAAGATATTTCTTTGGGAGAAGATGTGTAATATTTCTTTGCTACTCTTATTTGGAGAAGATGTGTTAATGAGAAGATTGGGGAGAAGTTTATACAAAGGGGCGAAAATTTGAAATTTGATGATCATAGTGAGGGAGTTCTTGAGTTGCATTCTTATTGTCTTATTGAATATTCTGAACTTGAATTGCATTCTTTTATACTCACAATGATCATAGGTCAATTGAACAATTGTTCTTTCATATGGACCTCATGTGAGAATTTTGACCCTTTTAAAATCAAAGTTCTTATGCTTTCTTTTGCCTTGTCTTACATGCCTATACTATTACGATGCGGCTTGGTCATGTTCATTGCTTTTCTTGCTTATGGACCAAGTTGTGCCTTTGTCTTAGCTGCGAGTAAACTCGTTTTCAAACCTCTTACTTACATTTTTGGATAATTGCCAATGTGTTCATCAAGGGGAGATTGTGGATTTCATGGGGATATGCTCCGGATCTTAGGATGATGTGACAATTGGCAATGGCGTTTCGGTTTTGTCGTTTCACGCGTTTTCGACAAAGTTCGGGCTTCTTGCTCGAGGAGGTCCGACCGGGTCCTTGCGGCGGTCAAGCCGGTCCCATCAGTCGGGCAGAGGCCATCTGGAAGTGATCGGACGTGATGACAAAAGTGTTCAAATCGGTGGGCCAAAAATAGGTGTTGTAGACAAGTAAGGGGATCCCAATGCACTTGGTCTCATGATTTTGGAGCCTCGGTGAAAAGTTCTATTGGTTTAAAGTTTCGGAAGGTTTGAATTTCGGGCTTGAATTTGGCTAAGTCCCAAGGGAGGCGATCAAGCTCCGAGATGATCCAAAGAAGCCAAGAAGCGTCAAACCAAACTCACTGGAAGCGGTCGGGCCGGTTTCTACTTGAACGTCGGCCAACCGTGGCGATGTTGTTTTGTTAGAGTCAAAGTCATTGGTTTCATGGCATATGATTTGCATGATGCATGTTTTGACTAACATGGGTCAAGTTGTGAAGAACTTGTTCCGAATCGTGTTTGCTTGTCTATGGTTGTGCGAGGTTGCTTGGTGGTCAGCGGCGGTCAGCGGCGGGAAGATCGGGACTAGACTTGGAGAGTTGAGGTCGAGCGATTGGCGATGCGGGTGAGTCAACGACTCAAGCGTGACACAAGATGGACAAGGGTGACCTATTGGCAAATCCATGGCGCATGGTGAGGCGGTTTAGGTCAAAAGGTTAAAGGCGGTACTTTGCGAAGCGTGCGTGTGTGACCCGTTTGTTAGTGGGCCTTAGCGGGGCCCAATGGAGTCAAACCCTAGGAGTCTAGGCCTCCACTATAAATGAGGAGGTGGTGTTTGCCTGCCAAGCTCTCTCTCTCTCTGCGCTGTTTATGTTTCAAAACCTAATTGTCTTTAGGGGAGTTGAGGTGGAGGCTAGGGCTTTTCATGGTTTGAGGAGAATTTCGTGATCTGGATTGTCTCTTGATCCATGATGGTGTGGATGTAATCCGGCATCAACCACGAAATCAATCTATGCAAGGTTTGCTTGAGATAAGTCTCTTTCGTTCTCGCTTTCAATTTACGTGTTTTAGGGCTTTCTTTGATCCGCGAGTTTGTGATTGATTCTTTCACGTGAATTAGCTTGCTTTGTGATATGTGTGAATCTATCTAGCATCATCTTGATCATCAATCACTCACGAACATTGCTACTAAGACTAGGTTAGGTTATTGCCAATGATTTGGAGTCCAATGGATGGGCTCTGGTCATGTATATGTATAGTATGCGAGTCGGTTTGCTTAGCAATGCTTAGACACTAATATAGGGATCATCGCTTCGGCGATGGTCGTTATATCAACATTTTAAATACTTGGGTCATGGTACTCATGTATGTAATTATATTTTAAAATACTAAAACTGAAAGTAAAAAGATTTAGGCTTTGGCACATAGTTGATGGCGTGGTTATCGGGTGTGTGGTTGGTGCCTAAGTCAACAAGGACCGAATTACTTGCGCCACCGAACTGAGCATTTTTGCATACATCCACATGAGGGACATATGGAACCCCTCTTGACTTAGTACTTTTGGCGTATGTTAGCTTCGAGATGCAAGAGGTTGTTGTGTGTTGTGTTAAAAATATTCTGTGTGTGTTGGGTGTGCGGGGGTGAGTTCCTGTCTAGGTTCTCCACACCGAGGGGTATTCGTAGTTGTCCTAGGCTTTACCCCGAGGGGTAGTTGACCTAGGATTTACCGATGACTCCGACACAACGTATGGATTTCTATCCATATGGGCGACTCGTAGTTAATATGTTATATTAGAAAACGTCTCATAGAATTTAGCTCTGCTGGCATACCTATGGAAGTGTGCTAAATAGTTTGGTAAAAGGAGCGGTCTAACATGTGGGTAAAGTGGTACACCTCAGTAGGGTATAAAGTATTAAAAAAATCCTCGTCCTAGGTTATGGACACGCTTGGATACACCCTGTGAGAATTAGACTACAATATTTTCAATAAAACTTGAAATTGAGTGGTACGAATGTATAATTCGTGCTATGTTGTGGTGGCTATTGGGAAGTCGCCTCTAGGATGTTAATTATGTTTATAAATTTAGTCTCGCTGTTATTTAAACATTTAAAAACAGATTTGGCAACTTGCTTTACAATCTATTATTCTATTGCAAAGAAAACTGCTTTATGCTGAAAATCGTTTAGTGTAGTAGCCTTTCATTTGATACATAAATGCATCTATGTATTCTTTTGCTTGTAAGACTTACGAGTACAACTTTGTACTCAACCCGGTTGCTGTAATTTCAGAGGAGGTTGATCCTTAAGGGATCGACTATTGTGAAACCGACTTCGTGCAGGACGACTAGCTCAGCGAGTTTCCGGTCGGTTGCCTTGTGGGTAAGGGCGGCCAGTTGGCTTTTGTTTATTGCCATCTTATAGCTTATTATTTCAGCTGCGTTTTGGTATTTTGACAGTTTATTTGGCCGGTTAGCCCTATTTGTGTAATATGAACTTTGAATGACTTATGTGTTGTAAATTATGAAGACTCGGTATTGTAATAACTTGTATATGGAATTGATGCTTTAATTTTTTTTTGTAAAGGTGTATGTATACCACTCCTAGGAGGTATACAATACACCGAGAGCGGGATATTTGATTTGTAATGTTATGACCAATCGGATGGTTAAGTGTTACGAGTTAAATACCTTAGGTTCTTACAACTGTAGTTGCGTCTGCCTCATCACCAATCCTTGCTTGGTCTTATATCTTGTAGCATGTCTAATCAAGTGCTCCGTTCCACCTGTAGACCTTGCAGACAATTCATTGTGACAAAATTTGTAAATAGCATATGATATCTCATTTTCATGTGCGTCTTGCTTAGTTGTCTTGTCGACATTCTCCCATACTCCCTGATATAGACGGTCTCGACCTCTTTACTCCGGTTGGCGTAGAGCCTAGTGCTGTTGTGGAGCTTGATGACGGAACTCTGCCTTGCCCTTCCGGTTGGCGTGAGGCAGCCGCATCCGCCTCCATGGATGCAATTTCCTCCGGTGAAAGTCTGTAATCATCAAAAGCAAAGCTGTCGTAAGGACTGTCCATAACGAAAATTACAAAATCAAAACTAACACTATTATTATTTTCATCTTAGCATAACAAAACACTAACGATAAAAGTATGAAAAAAAAGTATTGTACCTCTTTTGCTGACTTGCTGTCGACAATTGATTTTTTTTTAAAAAATTAGCACAGTTTTTTTGAATTTGGCCAAATTAGCTCATCACGAATTTGAATTTGCACAACAAAATTTTAAAGAGAGAATAAAGAATGGAGAGGTGTTGGAGGGGGGGGTTATGGTGGATGTTTATAGAAATTTTTTTTGATTTTTTTGCTATTTTTTAAGAGTCAAACATTCAAAAATGCCAACGACATGAATTTAGTCGGCCCGTACCGTGCGAGACACGACCCACAAGCTCATTGCAGCTTGCCCGTGGCGTGTCGTGTCTGGCCGCAACCCATGACCCCTCGCGTGCCATCTCCCTTCACGTGGTCTCCCTCCGCACCGACCCGCGCCCCTTCACCCACTTCTCTCCGCGCAGGTGGCGGAAAATCCAGAGGCACTGTCGGGCCGTGGCACTCTGGTCTAGGGAGCCGGCAGAGACTAGGTGACACTTGTGCGGTGGTCGCTTGTCCGGGCACGCGGAGGCGACTTGCCCAGGCGGGGCTTACGCGGACACGGTTCTTTGGGTGACACGTGCGGTGCAAGCGGTGGCCGTGCAGGTGCGGCTACGTCCGGGCAATGACTGTGCAGACACAACATGTGTTGGCACACCGCTTATTCGGGCTATGAGCGTGTGATCGAGCTGCTATTTTGGCCATACGACGTGAGAGACACTACTTCTATTAAAAACACATGCAATAGTGCCATTTTTTTTTTAGAAAAAAGAACTACTCAAAAACATTGTGTCCTAACATGAATTGCGCTCGAACGTTGCACTACACCTTCGAAAGAACGTTTTTTTTTTCTAATAGAAAGCCGGCCGTGGCTACCCTTGCTGCCAAGTAGGCCCACGCATCGGGGCCACCGCGCGGGGGAAGACGACCCACCCTTCCGTGGGCCTCACCTGCAGCCTCCTGTTCTTTGCCGGCATATATTAGCTGGCACCCAGAGATCGAGGACGAGGCCGGAGTCGCACTTTGAGTTCTACCTTTGGTAATAAAATTTCTTCCTCCTCACCCGCATCCGCATTTCCCCCAAATTTTCTGATCGATTTTTGTTTTGCGCGACGGCGTTGAATTGTGGTGACGGGATTTGGGTGTGGGGGAGGTGAGATTCGGTCGTAGGATTTCTCTAGGGCCGTTACATTTTTGGTAGGTTGCCGCTGGTTCCCTAAGGCCGCGGCATTTCGTGGGGAAGAGGGGAATTTCGGGAGAGATCTTGGTGGATTCGATGTGATTTGATCGATTCGTGGTGCTCGGGCTGCGCGATTGGAGTTATTCGGTGCGTTTCGTTTTGGTCTGGGCGTTGTGGGCTGTTTGAATCCGTTCTTGGGGGAGGTGGTTTAGGCGCCGTGTCGTGGGCGTAAGGGCGAAGCTTGTGAGGAAATTAATTTCATCGGTTTCTCACGCGCGTTGACCGCTCCGCTTCGCTGTGCTGGGATTTGGATTTTGGATTCAGGTGGGCGTGCTCATGCGTGTTTTGGGGAGTAATTTTTGTTGGAATGTGCTCTGCTCAGTGTAGTTGAAATTGAGGAATATTTTAGGTAACATTTCCTTGGGAGCGACGGGTATCGGCGGAACTTTTTGTAAATTTGCTTTTGTTTGTTTTCATCCATCGCTTTGTCCCCTCTGGTTTGACGAAATTGATGATGGTGGAAGCATCCTCTATTTTATCAGTCCGGATGGGGCGAAGCAACCTTTTTTTGGGCAATGTGATCTCAATCTGTGATGGATTTCCCCCCGTGTAACCTTCATATTGAAAAGGCACAGTTCTTCAGTTTTTTACCCATAAGTTGCTAGGTTTTGAGATGATTTTTAGAGGCTAATGCGTTGCTTTTGTTGCATTTGTATAATTTTTTCAATTTATTTATTGTGTTAGGAATACTTTATGGTTCTGTGATTAGAATGTGGGAGATAAATGTTTTTTTTTTGTCTTTTGGGTTATATCCATGGTTTTACTATTGGTTTCCAGTGCTTATGATTCATCTATGAAACAATCTTGCTGGTACTTTCAGAATTTTAGCTTGGCATTCTTTTGTAGAAGCAAGTTATTACTTTAACATGCTGGGTTGATCACCAATATTCGCAGAACAAAATCATTGCCCCTATTTTAACTTGTTTAATTTTCTGTTGGATCTTGGACGTCTCATCTGGACTGATTTAATGTTGTAGAAACATTATTTATAAAATTGTGGATTACTTAATTATGAGTTATGATGAGCTATCAATAGTTCCTATTCTACTGGCACATTTGCTGATAGTATTACTCCTGTGCAGAAAGGTGGAGCTCGAATCATTGGTGCCTCTTAAATCTTTCACCAAGGACTCTGGTCCCTCATTTTGTGATAACAGGCAAGTTTCTTCAGCCGCTTCATAATTGTTCTACTGTAGGTTTTTCAGCTGTTTCATAACTGCTCTGCTGTAGATTTTTCGAATTAATCATGTCATTGGTTGAAACCAATTTTTTTTTCAGCAGGATCCTACGCTTGATCTAGCAACTAAATTATGAAATCTGAACAGATCTAATAGGATTTGTAAAAATAATTCTTTTGTTCGAAAGGTTAATAGGTTATTAGTTATTTGCAACGATGAAGGATCATCTAATGCTTGATGTTGAACGCCTAATGGTGCTTGAACCCATTGAGGTCACTGGGGCAGCCAAGAACACCTCATCGGGGGAAGCGACCGCACAGCCAACCACTACAGTGCGTACCTCTTTGTCAGTTAGAGAAAGCATGGCTCTTGAAGAAGAACCTCTTCTGCAGATGGCGGAGTGTCGCATTTGCCAGGAGGAAGACAATATTAAAAATCTAGAGAGCCCATGTGCTTGCACTGGCAGTCTAAAGGTTCACATTATTCCATCAACTCTAGTTTTGATTGTTTGAAGTTTTAGTTGAGCTATTAATTCAAGTTTGATTTGTTAATTGGGCAGCATATGTAATTAGACAAGATTATCTTGTGTCATTACTCTTTAGGGTTTATTCGTATGTTTATTTGGTATTTACAGTGATATGTGGTTGTTCGATAATTATTGTTCGAAATCTGGCCTTCTTGTTTCTTGGATTGGGTGTCAACACTCATGTGTGGCTTTTGGTTGGAACACTGATTTGATTAACTTTCCAAAGAAAATGGAAAACAATGCTCCACCAATTCCAGTTTGTATTGATAATATAACTACAGTACTCATATAATCATGCGACAGAAATCTGATGATGCTTCAGTTATATCTTTGTTCTGCAGCTTAACCAGTTAGCGATATATCACGTCAGATAAAAACGCATTAAAGAATTGTTGTTTTTGAGAACTGTACTTGTTCATTGGCTCGTTGCACTTGCAGTTATATTTTACTGTTTATCCTTAAATCTTAATAATACAGTTCTCTTTTGGCATCCATGTTTTGTTGACGGGTGCCTCGTGGGTTTTCTGTGGTGTCATGCTCAGGACCTTATTTTCTTGTCTATCCATTCACCAGGTGTATGGACCATTTAAGATAGACATAGGCAATTTGCAAATGTGAATTTGACTTGGATTGATTATGTCACAGTTCTCTGAAAACTGAATTGAAATTGAATGTTGATCTAATATGATGGTCTATGGAGACTCTTAGCATGGGTACTTGCGACTATCTATGTACTATTTCATAATTTAACAATGTAACAAAGATCACACATGCATAAGTAGCCAAGCAAGAGAAAGTCTTTTAGAAGAAAATACTCACTTTCAATAACATGATTTTAGCATCATAAGACTTGTAATTTGTAAAAATCCAATATATGACAAAAAAAACTAAAGCATGTAATTTTCCCATTGTCATTGCATCTTATCTGGAGTTCGGGCCAGTATTCTGTAGGATGAAACTCTTTATAGTGCAACAACTGTAACTTCATAGCTATTAAGTGTGTGCATAATCTGAATTTGAAGTAACCTGCAGCTTGTATATTCAAAACTCCGAATGGGATTTGCTCTACTAAGTAGTAACAGATTATTCTTTGTGAACCACCTCCCAGTAAATCCGGGTATCTGCATTATATTCAAGCATGTGAAAGGTGGAATCATGCTTTGTCTATTCCATCGATGTCCACACCAGTCCTTACATTCTAGCTGAATAGATCTTCAAGTTGATTGTTGTCATCATGCTTGTATGATTTGTGTCTGAAACTATATTTTTTTAAAAGAAAATTGGGGTCTGTCCCATAGGCATTGTGCAATGTGCATGGATAATGTTCTCACATATTTTTAGTTTGTGTCATGCAGTATGCTCATCGGGCTTGTGTACAGCGATGGTGCAATGAGAAAGGAGATGTAACATGTGAAATCTGTCATGAGGTGAATTTGTATTTAAATGGTTTGTCATGTTTGCCCCCAGTCATGATCCTGAATTGTTGTTGGAAAATACCTTACTGCAGCCATATGAGCATGGGTACACTGCACCTCCCAGACCCCATCCTGATGAAACTACCATCGATATAAGGCAGGACACTGCTTTTGTTTCATTCAAGACACGGATACTATCACTATCTTCAATTTCATAATTTGGTTTATTTTGTATTTCTGATGTCATGCCTATAGTTTTCTCATCCAATTGCTACTTTCTTTCTTTCTTTGGGGTGTTCAGTGGTGGTTGGACCATTACTGGTACCGCATTTGACTTGCGTGATCCTAGGATCCTTGCAGTCGCACAGAACCACATAATGGAAGCTGAATATGACGATTATTCTGCCACGAATGCCAGCACTGCTGCCTTTTGTCGCTCTGCTGCTCTTGTTGTGAGTTTATGCCGTACAGATGTATTTATATTAATTGAACATGTAGCAGAGGGGCTTGCTTACTTATTTACCTTTTCTATGTTTCAGTTAATGGCTCTCTTATTATTGAGGCATGCATTGACTCTAACTGATGAAGACGATGACGATACTTCAGCAATGTTTTCAGTAAGTGAAAGCACGTTCTTTAATATACCGTTGGCACCATCTCGTTGTGCATTGTCATTAGTACCTGATATTGATGGTTCATTAATTGACAGCTTTTTCTACTACGCGCTGCTGGTTTTCTGCTACCATTCTATATAATGGCTTGGGCAATTAGTATTTTGCAGCGCCGCAGACAGCGACAGGTCAGTATGTCATCGGCAATATATATATCTTCCATTCTTTTACATTTGTTGGGAACACCTTATAATTGCTGCATTGCCATGTTCCTGCAAGATTTGAATTCGAGTAGACATACTTTGGTAGTTTGTGAGTGGTTTAAATTTGAGTTTCCGAATCTTTTCTCTATCATCTTTCTTGTCTTGACAAGCGAGGTCATAAACCTAGTTATGCTATTGATTTTAGTATTGAATTTCCTAATCATGATCAAAAGATTTCAGTGCACACACACATTGTTTTTCCATTCAACTATTTTGAAAACTGCCTGCTGCTGCTTAGGTAAAAAAAATCATCTTAGAGGGAAAATTTTGAACTGCTTTCATTAATGGAGCATTTGCATTATGCAATGGGTCTTTCAGACAGGATTACTTATAAGAAATATGGTCAATTGCTGGATCGAAGTTTGCCTTTGAGCCTTTTTGTAATCATTAACTTGTTCGATATTTGTATGAATTCATATCCAGGAGGCAGCTGCTTTAGCAGCAACAGAGGTGGCATTCATTCTTCAGTCTGGGCAAGGAAGGGGAGTGCATTTTACCATTGCACCAGATTCGCCCGCTACACCTCAGTACGAACCACAGCCTTGAAGATATCTGTCGAGGAGTGACTAGCCTGGCTGCAGCGGTCGTTTGCGTGGTTACCAAAGGATTTATGGTTGCTGCCAGTGCAGACTAGATAAATATATTTCTTACAATATCAGTTTATCGAGTGTAAAGATGCATGAGATTTCCCCTAGTTTGTGCTCTGGATTTCGCTAGTGCGTTTCGCTTGTTGGGCAGGGGGTAACGTGGTGTATATAAAGTAACAAAGCTATTTGGATGCTGTGCGTCCTAATTGTTGAAGATAACAAAAAACGGCACTTCTTCAGGCTTCTGCTTCGTCTCTAGTCTCTAATCGTTTGCTGTTGGGTTTACAAGTCAACCAAAATACTATGTACTCTTGGTAAAATAGTAGCAGTTTGAGGCTTGCTAAGCATACGATGGAGTAGCATGGATAGTAGTGCTTTCTAGTGTTGTGAAAAACAGCTGACTCGGCCGATTATTCGGTGGTGGCTAAATTGTCACGGGTAACGATTAATTGATTGTAAAACCCGATTAATTGGCCGTTTTTGCATAATCCGATTAATCAGCCGTTTCCAAATGATTGTCCGTTTTTCCTTTGTTTAATCAAGAAAATATATTATTTTTATTTACTAATCACGATAATTAGTTTATAATATTGTGTGATGGTGTTCATGTATGTACCTTTTGATAGAGCATAAAGAATGAAATTTTAAAACACGACAAGTAATGTTTTGTGGAATGATAATTTACAATAGCTTTGAGTAAATAAAATGTTTATAATTAATTCTAAAATAAAGAAATATATTAATAAGAATGTATAATCGTTCGTTAAATTTTAATAAATTGGTTGTATCGTGATTAATCGCTTAATAGTATGTTTGTCAAGCGCATACCGTTTTCCACCACACTCGTGCTTCCATGGCATGAACTTCAAAGTATGTTAGCAGTGCAGTGTGAGCAAATCAAGGCCTCGATATACGTTTAAAACCGTGCGTTTCATTCTCTGATTCATGCGTTCTCAATTTGCAAGGGTGGACACGCAAAAGAGCTTGGTAGTACTAGTTAATTGTCCCAACGGGTTGACAACGAATTGGGAATTGGGAATTGACACGGAGAACGCAAAATCCAGGAGCTCGAGGCAGCTCCAGCAACGACGGTTGAGAACCCGACTCTAGGAAAGAAAAAAAATCAGTTGGGGAGGTGAGGCTCCTTCCTCGTCACCGTTAATTCCTTCAGATCATTTTTGAATGGATAGTGGATAAAGCGAGATCTCATATGAGGTCCCTCTTAGCAAATTTGCTTTCTCAACTCTAGCCGTGATGCGAGATAAGCTGACTGATGGATCAAATCGCGCGCCGCCACACAGCGCTTCCTCCCGCGTCCACCTCCCTTGCCAACCGGCTACTCAAAAACCCACGTAACCACGGGCTCGTTCCTCCTGCCGCTTTTTGCCCGCTCCACCTCTGGTCCTCTGCCATGCCGTGCAGAAGACGCGCGTCGTCCTGCGCCAAACGCGTCTCCGTTGCTCCGGTCGAAAATCCTAGAAAGATATCACCATCTTTAGATCTATATATACTAGACTCTTTCAATCTCATAATAATATATGGCAAAATAAATTAATCGTTTTTTTAATGTTCATGTATCATGATTTGAAAGAAATCCGAACAAGAATCTAAAAGAAAGATCTCATAAATTTATTTTCTATTGTCCATGGCTATCATGATTTAAAAAGCTCCAAACAAGCCTCCGAAGAAAAAGATCTCTTTTATTTGCCTCTGTCCGTACCCGAGCGAGTTGGGTTACCTCTGCTCGGGCCGCATGGCTCACGGGTCGACCGGGACGCGCGGCTCACGTGCGCTCCCCTCCACGCCGGCCACTTTCTTACGGGTGCCGTCCTCTCCGCCTCGCGCCTTCGCCGCCGCGGATCTGCCGGAGCCTCGCGCCGGGTTTTTAGCTGTTGATCGAGCCAGAGCGTCATTGTTTGTAGCTGCGCATCTCAACAAGCCCCGCGACTCCGCAGACGACGATCCACACGCCCGTCACGTCGGTCGGCAGGCGGGCGACCGCGCTAGGGGACGGGAAGAAGTGCTCCGTCACTTCATCATTCTAGTATGTTGCATGCTGTGGAAGTGGAAATTATAGCAGACCACCACAAGAACAAACTGCGAGGCAACATCAAAGGACCAACAGGTGCCATCTTTTTACAACTGCACAAAATTAGGTCCAAAGTATCCTCGTAAAATATTTGCATTTGGGGTCATAGCAGCTTTACAGTCTTTCCAAATTACCTCCTCTGGTTGAAAACTCAACCAAACCATCCAACCCCAAGGAAAACAGGTTACTTTACTACCATGTCAAGCAAGGTTGTTAGAATCTCAATTTTAGTTGTGTGATGTTACGTTTATAAGATCCAGATTGATTGTACCGATCTAATCCTATGATAAAGTCTTAATTTAGTAAAATCTTAATATTATTATAATTCTAACAAATTTTTTTTGTAGAATCATAATCAAAATTTTCATATGATCCTACCTGATTTGTTATAAATAATTATTTGCATATTTCACTTTCAATGTAAATTTGTACTTTTTATTTATTCATGTCCATTATAATTTGCGTAAATAATAATTGACTTTCCTTTGAACTACATTTTGGTAAATAAAAATTCTAAATTATAGTTTTAAAAATATAGAAGTGCTAAAATACACGAAATATTTTTTAAAAATATTTCTTTGGTGAATCGTATAGGATCTTATATTCTACGTCGATCCTAAGATTCGTGATCATGCTAAACAACATCTATCTGATTTAAGATCACGATTACGACAACATTGATGTCCTGGCACCCAGCCACCACCACAATTCACAAGTAAAGCTCAATCAAAATCAAGGGAGCAGTCCTAGTCATCCCCTTCGCGAACCTGACCGAAGGAACCGTCGTGCTGCAGCCTCTTCCGGTTACTTCCAGGCACAAGCCATTCTTGGCGAGTCTCTTGCTCAGTTTTACTCTGTTGGTTTTCGGCTTCACTGGCCCTGTTTCCATGAACACCGGCTGCTTTCTGATCGTGGGGTTGGGCTGTATGCGGTGGTTCTTATCCTTTTCTTCAAGTGGCCTCAAGATTGCTCAGATTCCGACTCAGTGGCTTCATCCTTGTTCAAAATTACCTGCAGAAGACACTTCCAAAATTATGCTTGCATCCAAATGTTTTGCTGAAAGCTTCTACACCATGATGCAGCTGAACCTGGAAGAGACGATGTCCAGCAGGAACTACGAGTCATAACCTTTCGGCCCAAAATCAAATGTGACACTCGTTATGAATAACGCTTGTATTTATTATGAGATCAGCGGACTAATATATATAAGTACAAATGTGATATATATACAAGGAACCCTTTATACTAGGAAAAAATACACAAACATCTAACATATCTAATACCCACCTTAAACTCTGGGTGGATCAACCATATTAAGTTTGGAGAGATAGGAGTTGTGCTGAGTTTTGGTCTGCGTTTTTGTGAAGAAGTCTACCACCTGAAGTTCTGAAGGCACATACTGAAGAGCAATAATCTGATCATGTACCTGTGTCCGCATGTTGGAAACATCAACACCAATATACTTTGTAAGCTCATGCTTCACCGGATTTGTAGCAATGCCAATAGCCCCTGCACTGTCAGACAAAAGCGGAGTTGGTGCTGCAACAGAAACACCAAAATCCCCAAGTAACCACTGCAGCCAAGTAATCTCCGCATTCAACAAAGTCATAGCTCACAACTCAGGCTCAGCACTCAAACGAGAAACTGTTGTCAGCTTCTTAGTCTTCTAAGCAATGAGAGAACCACCAAGAAAAACACAATAAGCAGAGAGAGACCGACGATCAGAGTGATCACTAGCCCAGGTGTCATCATAATATGTCTGGAGCTGTAAAGAGCTGGAGCAAGGGAAAAACAGACAACGGGTGATGATTCCACGAAGATATCGTAGAACACGAAGAAGATAACTATAGTGGAGCTGAGTGGGAGTAGAAACAAATTGACTCAACATATGTACATGGTACGAAATATCAGGACGAGTGACACCCAGATAAATAAGACTCCCAACAAGGTAACGATAACGAGTAGAATCAGCAAAAGACTCACCATCAGTGGGCCGAAGATGAACATTATGCTCTATAGTAGTCTCAGCGGTGTGCTGATCAGTAAGAGAAGCACGATCAAGAAAATCATGAATATACTTTTCTTAGGACAGATAGAAACCATCGGGTGTAGAAGTAACCTCAACCTCAAGAAAGTAGCAAAGAGGGCCCAGATCAGGCATGAACAACTGCTCATTAAGACGCTCCTTCACAAATACGATGTACTGAGAATCATATCCAGTAATGATCATATAATCAGCATACAAAAGGAGAAGCGTCCAACCACGAGGCGAAGTGTGAATAACGAGAGCAGGATCATGAGCAATGGCAGGGAAACTAGCTGCAGTGACAACAGAAGAGAAACGATCAAACCAGGCACGAGAAGATTGTTTAAGGCCGTAAAAAGATCGGTGAATGCGACAAATCAGACCCTTAGGAATAGAATACCCTGGTGGTGGCTACATCTAAACCTCTTCACGCAGCTCACCATAGAGAAAGATATTTTTGACATCAAACTGAGAGACCGAATAGATGCCACAACAAGAAGAGTGCGAACAGTGGTCATGTGAGCCGCAGGAGCAAATGTCACATCATAATCATGATCATGCTCCTGCTGAAAACCACGTTCCACAAGACGAGCCTTGTAGTGCTCAAGAGAACCATCAGAGCGGGTCTTAATCTTGTAGACCCACTTGTACGTGATAGGAGTAACATA
Organism: Hsuehochloa calcarea; assembly: GCA_036346395.1. Taxonomy (NCBI): domain Eukaryota; kingdom Viridiplantae; phylum Streptophyta; class Magnoliopsida; order Poales; family Poaceae; genus Hsuehochloa; species Hsuehochloa calcarea. Next base: position 17,307,506 of record CM070610.1, on the reverse strand, counting down.
CACGAGAAGAGGGACAAACTCCCACATACTAGTACGCTCAAGGACATCAATCTCCTCTGCCATCGCATGCTGCCACTCCTGATGAACAACAGCATCACGATAATAAATCGGTTCAGCAGGAGCCGCTAAACAAAAGCGCGTAGGAGGTCGAATAAACTGACGATCACGAAGAGCAGATCGAGGAGAGGCCGAAGAGGATGAATCATCAGAAGAAGGTGGTGCATCAAAAGAATCCTCAACTCACGGACGACGAGCGTAGTATAGAGGATAAGAAAGACGAAGGCCAGGAGGAGCCTTTGGAGAGGGTGGCAGTGGCGAAGGAGACGGTGAAGGAGGAACCGAAGAGGCCAAAGGCTGTGATGGAGGTGTGGTGACTATGGGGGTGGCAGGAAAAGTCAGAAAAGAAAACAGCTCAACAAGAGATGCGGGAGTGGTGGAAGAAAAAGGATGAGGGTAGAAAGGACAAGAGTCATCAAAAGTGACGTCCCGAGAAACCCGCATCCGTCGGCCAACAGGATCCCAACAACGACATCCCTTATCCTCAGCGCTATAGCCTAGAAAAACGCATTCCACGGACTGAGCAGTTAGCTTGGTGCGCTCACGAGGGGTAAGAAGAACATAGCACATATACCCAAAAAGGCGAAGACTATAATAGTCAGGAGTCTTGCCACAAAGATGCTCAACTGGGATCCCACTCCGAAGAGCAGAAGAAGGCTGAATATTAATCGGGAAAGTGGCAATAGAAATAAGCTCAACCCAGAAGTGTGGTGGGGCAACAAAAGCAAGCATAAGAGCACAAACTATCTCAAGAAGATGACGATGCTTCTGTTTAGCTACACCGTTCTGAGTATGAGCACCAGGACAAGAAACTTGAGAGAGAGTGCCTTGCTCAGCAAGAAAACCACGAATGACTCCTGATAAGTATTTTCCAGTAGAGTCAGCACAGAAGACACAAATAGGAGAATTAAACTGAGTACGGATCATGGTGGCAAAAGTCTTGTAGATGGATAAAACCTCACTACGACATGCTATAAAATATATCCATGTGTGGCGAGAAAAATCATCAATAAAAATTATATAATATCGATGACCTCCTTTCGAAATGAAAGAAGCCAGACCCTATACATCATAATGAACAAGATAAAAAAGACACTGTGACACTGACTCACTAGTATGATAAGGAAGTTGAAGGTGTTTACCAAGCTTACAACCCTGACAATCTAGAGAAACATCACCAGACACAGATCCTAAAAGACCACAACGAAGTAAAGAAGATAACGCGACCCAAAAGATGTCCCAAACGATGATGCCACTGAGCAAAAAAACACAGTAAAGTATGCAGCAGAAGCGGCGGCGACAGTGGAGGTGGCAAGACTGGTAGGGGCAGCGGAAGGAAGATAAAGCCAGTTGAAGGACCGAAATGGCAACAGAGGGGGGGGTGAATGGTGCCTAAAAATTAATAACTCCCCTTTACTGTATTTAAACAAGCCTACAAAGATCTCTGGAGATCTAAAGAAAATAAATGAAGCAAGATCAAAGAACAAAAACAAGCCTCGGCCATTCTTACGAAATCGGAAGCTCGGCCGATCAAGTGCGGAAGTTAGAAAATCGGAAGTTCGAATTCCGTCTGGAAGTTCCGCCTGCGGTAGTTCCGCTGTATAAAATCGGAAGCTCCGATTATCCTGACCGAAGAACAGAACGCTCGGGTTTTTGCCCAAAAATCCAAACTACTTTTGATTTGTTGTTCTTCTCTGGTCAAGTTTCACAAGACATCATCCTAAACAACATCTTGACCGTATTGAGAAGAAGTTGCAAGCAAAGATTCAATAATCAAAGCAAAATCGGGTTTCTTGAAGAATACGAAAGAAAGACCAAAACCATGAATAGAGAGATTCTTAGATTCTTAGCTCATGAAACTTTGAGGATATATTAGCAATATCAAAACGACTCTAGCTCTCAAGTTTCATGCACTCTCATAAGATGAATCAAAAGATACACCGAAACCTAGATATCCAACGTATAAACAGTGAGAGGAAGAGTTGCAAAATCAAATAATCAAAACCTCAGATTTCATTGGATTGAAACAAGGATTACAGAGGTAAAGCAAAGAGGAATGATTACAATAGGTTTCAGTTCATACACTCCAACTCAAACACTCTCCAAAAATCCAAACAACCTCTCCAAATGCAAACCCTAATTTTTTCTCTAGAGTTGCCACCCTATCTCCAGGGTTCTCCCCTATTTATAGCCCTTGGCTAATGGGCCTACAACCCATTAAGCCCACTAGGCCCAAACAGAACCGCCTCCACTTGTGCCGCTTTGCGAAAAGACCCTTTCGCCCCTTGCGCACCTTCTTGGAAGGTTCCGTCTTCCTTCTTGTGCACGACTCGCAATCGCTTCAAGATTCACGTCGTCTTCGACACATCCCGACCGTTCTGACCTTAACGCCTCCTGCGCCTAGTCCGGTCCACGTGTCTCGCCATGACTCCATCTCGATGCCCTGCAGTCATCACAAGCAAAAACACATCACATAGCATTTCTCACAATCATAGCAACAACATTTGTATAAGACTCAAACTCATACAACCTCAATTACACAAAATATGCACACACTGTTCATTTCTGTGTACAATCGGAAGTTCCGTCCTTAACAATCGGAAGTTCCGATTATCGGACGTTCCGCTTTCCCATAGCGGAAGTTCCGATTATCGGACCGTCCGCACTCCCAGGTTGGAGGATCCAATTCTCAACACACCTGTCAGTATTATCGGAAGTTCCACGCTCCTAGGGGCGGAAGTTCCGCACTTCAACTCAACAGAACTCAAAACCCGGAAGAATCGAAGTTCGATCGCCGGAACTTCCGCTCCTACACAAGTAGTTCGATCATCTGAACTTCCGCACTTACACCGGTAGTTCCGATTATCTGATTGACCAGACGTAACCGGCACAAACATGGGGATTCAAATCCCAACCCATCCAACAAGATGTCAATTACTCATCACTCACAAGGGAGGACCTCTCACATGGTCTCACACCAGTCAAGCTCCCAGAGACGCTGTGAGTCACGATGGCGAGGGCCTGTACCAGCCAGAGTCCCCGTGCGTCGATCCTGAACACAAAGAATCAGAATCGAGAATAACATGACAACCATGATCATTGAGTTGACCGGCAGATATGAGCTGCATGGTTAGTTTGGGAACATGAAAAACAACATGAATATAAAAAGAGGAATTGGAAATAGTATCTCGTCCTGCGACAGAAAGAGAGGTACCATCTGCTGTCTGAACAGTGATAGGAGCAACTAAAGAATGAATGAAACTGAGACTGGTGGAATCAGGTATCATATAAAAGAAAGCACCAGAGTCAAGAATCCAAGATGATATACCCGAGGAAGAAGTAGAAGGTGGTCTCTCACTAGAAGACTGTGCAGCAGAACCAACATAACCAGACGGTGCAAAAGCAACCATGCGACACAGAAGTGTGAGAAACTCCTGAGAATTAGAAGCACCAGAGCTCCTCTGAGAAGAGGAACCGCTGGTGCCCTTTGGAGGATGGCCAGCATGACGTAAATCCTTATTCTTCTTGTAGCAGAACTATGCCTGATGTCCATCCTTGTTGCAATAGGTGCAACATACCCTACCAACAGCAGCTGTCACTAGTGAAGGCACCACTAATGAAGGAGGAGCTGGAGACGTAGCGGGTGTAGAAACTGGAGGGCTGACAGAATCAAAGGAAATGACGGTGACGGTAGCAGACCCATAACACGAAGGTGAATCTCCTCAGTACGAACAACAGCAAGTTCCTCCAACAAGGTCACACGAGGGTGGCGTACTAGTAACTGAGCACGAGTCTGCTCATACTCAGCCCAGAGACAGGTCAAGAAGTCGTAGATACAACAAAGTTCTAGGTGAGACTGCTGACGCTGACATCATTGACACGTATGACAAACATCCGGTCCCAAAGAGTCAATCTGATGCCATACCGCAGACAATTGGGCATAGAACTCATACGCAGTGGCATCTCTCTACTACAGCGACTGCTCCTGACGCACAACAAAAAGATACAACGAATCACCAAGCAGCTCGTAGCAGTTGCGCAGATGTGTCCACATCAACTGTGCTAAAGTCAAACCAACCACATCCCTAGTGAATTGCACATCCATACTAGCAACCAGAATAGCAGATACATGAGCATCCTCATCAATCCATGTCTTGTAGGCAACATACTGAGTCTGAAAAATCTCCATCGCATTCTAAAAAACCTCAGATGTCTTGTATGAGCGTCTTCGGAAGCATCCTTCGGGGGTATAGGCTCAGCAGGAGGAGAAGGGCGAAGCAGTCAAGGCAACTTGCCAGTAAAAGAACTCCCAAAGGCGCTGACCACGCATGTGGAGACGTATATGCTTAAACCAGTCCTGATAATTGAGACCATTGAAGATCACCGGACAGCGAGGAACTGAACAGTGCCCATTGGTAGGTGGCGCTGGACGGTGTGATTCATTAATTACCTTAAACCCTATGACTCTCTTGTTTAGCTTGTACTTGTCGTCTAAATAATGGGCTACAACACTAAGGTATGCACTTCTCTGGTGTGATGATGTCCAGATGTCCGAAGTTACAGCAAAAGAGAACTGAACTTGTAGGAATAGTTCTTTTAGCTCTGCTAGTTCCTTATGATATATCCGTAAAATATAAGATGTAGTGGTTCTCCTACTAACATGTTGGTACTGTGGGCAAAAGCCACGTTGGATCATTCTTTCGAACGCGCGACTTTCACCCATCCTAATCGGTTGATCTTCCGCAATAATATATCTAGCAATTTTCTTACGGGAAGAAAGCGGGTTGTATGCCCAAGTACTTACAGATCCATCGGCCTCGAAGTTTAGCTGCGTTTGTACTCCTCCCCCTCGGCTCTGCGCCCCGATCTTGCGTAAGCATGCTTTGTAGTGCCGGTTCAAGTGCCCTGTCCCTGCAGCTGTACGAGCAAATAATTTAGCTTGGCAATAATTACATGTTGCGATATCTACCGTTTGGCCGTCTTGGATTTCCTGACTCCAGATCATGTGCTTCCAGCAATTCGCCCTTCGTCTAGACCCGCCAATGTTGCCGTCCGTGGACGTGGGAGAGAACTCTGGAGCCTCCATTGGCTCCGGACCGCCCTGGTACTCCTCGTTGCCCTCCGTACCGTTCATATGACGGTCATCCATGCCGTATTCTCCCATGCTTGGCGAGAACTAGCGAGGATCAAAGGGAGTTGGAGCCGGAGGAGGACTAGGGGAGCGACGGCGAGAGCTTACACTAAGTCGCCCTACTATCCTTTTTGTGCTCCGACTCCTCGGTAGCATACTGCTCGGGAGCTCCTTCGTGCTCCGACTCCTTGGTAGCATAATGGATGGATCGACAGTGAATAAATGGGGGAGAGTAGATGGATGTTGAAGAAATAAGGAGAGTAGATGGATGATGAATAAATAAAAGTTGATTTTTGTATGCTGAGGAAATGAGATCACTGAGTTGATTTTTGTATGTGGCACGGCGAATGCTTGGTCATTTTATAGGCAAGGTGAGTTGCCGAACGTTGAGCTTCCGAATCCGAACGTTGCCTGTCCTGTCTTCCTTTCTAATCCCCATTGTCTCTCGTGATTGAAACTGTGCTTGCTCGTTTACAACCAAAACCGATTGGAAAGAAAGTGAGATTCTCTGCCTGTTGATTCCCTTTGCCCCCCGTCCCCTCTCTCTCTCTCCCACCTCCCCTGGTTTCTCTCTCTCCCTCTCTTTTTCCCCGTCCCCACAGCCCCACGGCGCCACGCGCCTCTGGCTCTCCCCGGTTTCTCTCTCTCTCCCTCTCTTTTTCCCGCCCCCGCGGTCCCACACCCACGCTCACGCGCCTCCATCTCTCCCCGATTTCTCTCTCTCCCTCTCTTTTTCCCCGTCCCTACGCCCCCTCGTCTCCCAGGCCACCTCGCCCTGGTCGCCCACTCGTCTTCCTCGCCCCCCTCGCTCGCTCCCCTCCCCCGGTCGGCCCCCTCGCGGCCTCGCCTCCCTCCCCGGCTCCCCTGGTCGCCTCCTCGCCTCGCCCCCTCCGCCGGTTGCCCTCCTCGCCTCCCTCGCCTCCCCTCTTGGCCTCCCTCCCCCCCGTCGCCTCCATCGCCTCCCAGTGGCCTCCTCGCCTCCCCGTCACCCCATCGCCCCTCCCGTAGGCGTGGCCTTGGCCGCCGGCCTTACTGCGCCGCGACTTCTCTTCCCGATGGCTCATTACCCACGGTCTGCGCCGCGGTTTCATGGTGGCGGGCGATGGGAGGCGAGGAGGCGCGGCGAGGTGGAGCGACGGAGGCGCGAGGAGCGTGCCGGCCGGGAGGCTCCCCATCCCGAGGCCGGCGGCCGGCGCCCGCCCCGGTGCTCGTGGCTCTCTGGCTCCCGTGCCGCGCCGCCGGCGTCTTTCTCCTCCATGACGCCGCCGGCCGTCTTAGTCCAGCCGCGAGTGCGGCGGGTTTCTGAGGATCTTGCGCGAGGCGGTGGGGCGCGACCGTGCTAAGCGTGCGGCCGTGCTCAACCGTCTTGTGCGGCCCGAGCACGACACGATTTGTCGTCTTGTGCCGCCTAACGAGTATCTTGCTAGGCCCGGCCCGCCTGATTCGGTAGTGCGGCCCGACTGCCGCGTGTCGGGCGGGCCGTGCCTGCCGTCTTGCGGCCGCATTGGGCTTGGTGGCCCGAAATGCACGCCCGACTCGGCTCTAAGTAAACCCACAGAAACCCTAAACCAAAAACAACAATTTGGTAGAGGCAGAACGTAGCAAACTTCGCACCAACAATTACGACACACAGGCGATCAGATTCTCAAAACTAGCAATACTCATATCTAAAGTTTGAACCAACCAGATGACAACATCATGAAATACTGAAGATAATCGCAAGGCAAGAAACTTCGTTTCTAAATCTTTTCAACACAAAAATGGAAATTAGAGACACGAAGCTATGCTATTGCGGCTAGGGTTTGTAATGACCCGAAGATGCCGAGCATCTACTCACTTACAAGGCTTTATAGCTTGAGTTCGGTGAAATCAGAAAAGACAGTATCTTACGAGTAACAGTAAATAAAATAGACAGTGATGACAACTTCGTGCGCTAACTCCAACTATACGGACTTTGACCGTTAGATCGAGATCGGATGGTCAGCTTCAATTAGTTTTGCACCTCCGGTAAGTGATGCCGGCACTGAGATTCAATTCTCCACTATCGTAGGAAACAAAGACTAAATAGTAAGAGAAAAGGGGACCTCTGTTACTCTCGGGGGAGCCGAAGGATCCTCGGAAAGGGGATCAACAGTTGGTGGATAAGTACGGATTGATTGCTTCTGAACAACCGGAAAAATCCATCTCCTTACATTGGGTGGGGGGCTTCCCTATTTATAGCCCTATGTTTACATCACTATCCTACCCCTACGGGAATGTTTGTGCGTAGGGGCTGCGAGAACTTTCCTCCCTACACGTAGGTCTTGGCCTGATGAGGTCTTCCTGCGCTTGGTCCATCTGGCTGGTGCACCTGGTCCACCAGCGCCTGGAGTGCTCCGTTGCATTGGGTGCTTTGGGTCTTCTTCGGAGGTGGCCAAGAGGGCCTGCTGCTTTGGGTTTCGCGGGGCACCGAGGACCCTCCGGGGGTGCTTCAGGTGGTTTTGCCTGACCGTTGGGGCTGGTGGGGCCGCCCCTACGATAAGTCCCTCGCGGTTGAGGTCGTGCTTCGCCAAGGTTGAAACCGCATCGCTCTTCACGACGAGTCCAGGCAGACCGTCCCCTTCGGCCTGGCGAAGCGTTATTACTCGTCGCGGTGCGTGGTCACCTTCTATGAAAAACGTTATCGGTGTAGCCTTTAGGGTTGCGGCTGTTCGTGTTTCGTGTTCATGTGAGTGCAGTACACGTGTAGGTTTGCGATTGGATCGTGTCTCTTCGTTTTGTGTGTCCTTTGTTTTTTTGTGCCCGGTTGGTTATAAATAAGAGGGACGCGCCGTCCCCCTTTTGCTACCCCACATTTGATTGCTTTCAAATTCCCCATCTTTTATTCACTTCTCTCGCCGTGGTTTGCGTGACGACGAAGCATTCCCGAGATGGCGGGCCTTCTTCGGTTCTGACGAACAAGCTTGGCCGGTCGCTTGTTACTCCTGCAATTCTGCAGTCGCTTCTGGATGAAGGCAAGATTGCTGACTTGTCCCTGGTATGAGCGCTTGGTTCGGAGACGGTGCCGGAGCCTTAGGAGGACAAGCAGTCATTTTTGTTGGCTTCTTGGACGCGGGCCTCTGGTTCCCTTGCGTTGAGCTGGTGGCCTGCGCGCTTCGACTGTACCAGGTAGAGTTGGCACAGCTGATGCTAAATTCCATTGTGAAGCTGGGCGTCTTCGAGTGGGTTATGCGATCGGCCGGAGCGACAGGAGAAGGTCGGTTATTCGCGTATCTTCATGATGGGCGCTGCCAGCTGAAGAAAAAGTAGGATACTGAGAGACACTCAACTTCGGGAGAGACGCTCAACTTCGGGAGCGTAAACTTTCAGCCGAAGACGCGCCCGCGTCCCGTAATAGATGGGAGATAGACTGGACTCGAAGGTGGTTCTACCATAAGTGTTCGTCGGCTGATGGCCTTCAATATTTCGGTGGTCCTATTCAACTTGTCTCCTTGCCAGCGATTGAGTTGACCTCTCGTGAGGAAGCGCTGCTGCAGCAGCTGCTACACGTGACGCAAAGGCTCTCCACTCGGGATCCTGTGAAGGAGTTTTGCGCGCTTCGGCTAGGTCGCTTGCACGTTAGTGGGACGTGAAGCTCGGAATCGCGAGGGGTGGCGTTCCTTCATTTGATTTGCCTTGTGGGGAGGACGGTATGTATTTATTTCGTATTTGAAACCTCGATGTGGCTTCAATTTACCGAACTTATACTTAGGTCAATGGGCAGTGATACCTATCGATGAGGCGGCACGAGTTGCAGAGCAACTTTTGGGTCCCTACACTGGGGAGGAGCACTTGAAACAAGGACTCGCGGTTCGCGAGCCTCGTCTGAACCGGGCGCATTCAGATCAAGTCTCCCGTCTGGCGTAGCACCTCGATCCTGATGAGGGGAAATGGAAGAAAAGCCACGTGCTAGAGGAGCGGGATGTTGCAGGCCCATCGACGCGATGCCTCTGCGTTGTGGCGACCCCTCAGTTCCTAGTAGGTATGGATGTGCAAGGGTGGACTCGCCGTTCCGAGGCCCGAAGGCAGCCCGCCGCCCCGCGGAGCGGGTCTAGCAAGTGTGCTCAACGGGGTCTTCGTCGGGACCTCGGGTGATAACAACATTGCGCCCCGTTGTGACCTCTGGAGCCCCGGCGAAGGCCACTATCTCCTTTAAGGTTGCGAGCTTAGCCCTCGAGGAGTCGTCGGTTGGGACGCCTTCACATGTGTACGGCCGATGCTCAACCGATACACTGGTTGAGGAGCCTCCCGCCGCCGCGGGTACGTTTGGTTTGAACTCTTTTCGTCCGGTTGCTGGCGTAATGCCAACTATGTATATATTTTTATAGCCGCATGTGATGAAGGAATCACCAGTGGTGATGCCGGTGCTGGCAGGTCGAAGAATGGCTCCGGCAATGGAGGTACCGGCGAACGGTCTGGTTTGGTGGCGTCCGGTGAGCATGCAACTTCCGTTGCTCCCGGGGCTTCACCTACAGCTGATGTTGGGCCATTGTGCTTGAATGACTTCGAGCTGAGCCCTGGCGTAGCTACTGTATGCGAGGAGGTGGCTCAATTCGCTGCCCCTCCGGTAATAGAGCGCATGTTCGAGAGAATGTCTCTGCAGTGGATGCTAGCTTGATCGAGGCGAATGCCGCGAAGGCATGTCCCTTTATTTTTTTAAACGATGTGCGCTTGCTGTGCAGACCCTAATGTTGTCCCGCGCCCTCGAAGGGAATATTGATCGCGGCTACGTAGAGATCCAAGGGCAGATCAACTCGAAGCACATGAGAAACGTGTCTCTGCGCTCCAAGCACGAAGCTCTGACTGAAAAAGTGGCCGGGCTTGAGGCGGGGGTCACCAAGTTGGAGGCTGAGTGAGGCAAGCTTCGGGAGGAGGTGGAGTCACTCCGAAGCGCCCGTCGGCAACTCAAATCGGCGATCGAGGCCGAGAGAGTGTTCTCTGAGACGGTCTGTCATGTCTCCTGGGACACGATGGAACTGATGGATAACACGGTGACCGAGCTCGGAGCCTTGACCCGCACCAGAGGTATACCATTGCTGAGATTGACTAGACGCTCGACCGCTTTCGGCGTGCTAGTGAGATTTGCCTACCTGTTGTGCGAGCCTACAGCGACCACTGCGCGAAGATGGCTTGGACGGCGGTCTTCGTGTCGCTGCAGAAGGCTGGCAGCAAGCATGTGGATGCCCTCGGCGCGTACACCCTGCCTGTTGCTTCGTCGTCGGCGGTTTCCGCACATAGTCGTGCAGTGCAGAAGGCGAGCAACGCTTTCGCTCAAGCTTTTTGGGTGCCGTATGGACGTGACGCAGCAATGACCTCCTTGCGCAGGGTGTTAGAGCACACGGCGAAGGGAAAATTTGTGGATGCTACGGAAGGCGGCGGCGAGTGGGGGCCACCACCGCTGACAAGGTGTGACCCTCCGCCCTATTGCAGCTATTTGAGGCATAGGTTTTTGTAGGTCTATTGTAATTTTTTGTCCCGCTTTGGCCTGTGGCTGAATGGTGGCACGTGGAGGGTTTGCTGTTTTTTGTAACCCTCAGATTTTGAATGGAAAGAAACAGTTACCGTGTCATCTTGTGATTTTCATAGCTTACCTTGCTGCTTTGGCTAGGTTGTATTGATAAGGTTTGGTCGTGCTGCTCACCGAGGTGTACGACCCTCGGAAGGCGGAAATGTGAAAATGACCATCCCCCCCGTGGTGCAAAGTATGAACAGACTCTTTTGTCCACGTGGCCTCTGAAGCTGTGCTACCGTGGGGTTGTGCACCGCAGCGCGAAGTGGTAGCGTTGGAAGTTTGCGAATCCGAAGGGGTCTATGGAGCAGTTTCATCGATTCCGGGAACGCAAGGTCGCCCAGGGGCACGCGGAGATTCGCACCTTCTGGGAGAAACGAGGTGTTGTTTTTGCCCCGGAAGACCCAGTTGTGAGCGATACGGGGGAGTCTTCAGGTTCTCGGTGTGATGCGGAGGTAGAGTACGAGAACCTTGTCCACTCGGGCGCCTCCAATGAGGAACTATTCACATGGGTGGAGGTTTTGTACAAACGCCTCGCCGCGTCTGGGGCTTCCGATATGGAATTGATTGCGTGGGCGGCTAGTAGGGAGTAGTACTTCGCACCCCAGTTTCGTGAGGCAATTATGTATGTAGTGTCACCGCGTATTTTGTATTGTAGCGCTTGAGCTTTTCGTATAGTGTGTAACCTGTACTATTGTTTGGGGAAGTTTTCCCGTATTATGTAAGATGGTTTGTTTTGTCGTGCGCTCCGACGGGGAGGCGAAGCCTGCACCATCCCCCATACCTTTTTAAAATAGGGCTCCGATGGAGCCTTTGCTTTGTACATGCTGCGGAGCGCTTGCGAAGGCTGCGCTCCGAGGGGGAGGCGAAGCCTACGCCGTCCCCCATACTTTTTAAAATAGGGCTCCGATGGGGCCCTTGTATATCCTGCGGAGCGCTTGTGAAGGCGCTCCGAGGGGGAGGCGAAGCCTGCGCCGTCCCCCGTACCTTTTTAAAGTAGGGCTCCGATGGAGCCCTTGCTTTGTACATGTTGCGGAGCGCTTGTGAAAGCTGCGCTCTGAGGGGGAGGCGAAGCCTGCGCCGTCCCGCATACCTTTTTAAAATAGAGCTCCGATGGAGCCCTTGCTTTGTACATGCTGTGGAGCGCTTGCGAAGGCTGCGCTCCGAGGGGGAGGCGAAGTCTGTGCCATCCCCCATACCTTTTTAAAATAGGGCTCCGATTCACACCTACGAGGGTGAGTTAGTGTGCACCGGGGCTCGGGGCCATGCGCGGTGGCTTGTTTATGCACTTCACACCTGCGTTGGTGAGTTAGTGTGCACCGGGGCTCAGAGCCATGCGCAGTGGCTTGTTTATACACTTCACACTTGCGAGGGTGAGTTAGTGTGCACCGGGGCTCGGGGCAGTGCGCGGTGGCTTGTTTATACACTTCACACCTACGAGGGTGAGTTAGTGTGCACCGGAGCTCAGGGCCGTGCGCGGTGGCTTTTTATACATTTATTTGTACATGATAGAAATGACAAGGTTAATACAAACTCCCACTTCCTGAGTACAGAGTTATTTTCTGGCTGCAACCGGGTGTACGTCCTATGGATAGTATTTGCGGAGGGTCTTTGAGTTTCACGTATGATCCAACTGTCGCCCTTCTGGTGTTGCGATGTAATAAGATCCTACTCTTGTGCTTTTGATGATGATGTAAGGGTATTCCCACTTGGATTCTAGTTTTTCTATGGCCGTGGTGTTGGCCGCACATTTGAGCACCATATCACCAGGTGCAAGGTTACGGACGCGTAGTTTCCTGTTGTATACTTTAGCTACCCCTTTGGCATACTTCGTCATCATGGAGATGGCCTGGACTCGATGTTCTTCCAAGAGGTCCAATGATGCGCTTCGATCTTCTGGACTTGCACTATGCGTTGCCTGAAAGGACTTCGCTTAGAATTCGGCTGGAGTCATTGCTTCATCTCTGAATAATAGTTTGAATGGGGAAAAGCCGTGGCCCTCGTGGGTGAGGTGCGAATTGCCCATGGAGCTTTTATGAGCTCCGCTGGCCACAGTCCCTTCAGGAGACCTACAAGGCGTTTGGATAGCCCCGATAGTAAATTACCATTTGCCCTCTCATCTGCTCCATTTGATTCGGGGTGACCAACCAATGCGAAACATAATGTGATGCTGATGTTTTGACAAAACATTCGGAATGCCCCGGAGTTGAATTGGGTGCCATTGTTGGTGACAATATCGCGGGGTATGCCATAGCAACATATAATACTTTTCCATACGAAGCGCTGCGCCGCTGCCACCATTATTTTTGCCACGGGCTCGGCCTCCACCCATCTGGAGAAGCACTCGATGGCGACGAAGGCGAAGCGAAGGCTGCTCTTTGACGTTGGGAACGACTCGATAATGTCAAGTCCCCATCGGGCGAAGGGCCATACCGGTGCCAACGGCTGAAGCGGTACTCCGGGCACTCTGCTGTTGTGACTGGCCCATTGGCAGCCTTGGTAGTGTTGCACTAGGTCCTGCGCGTCACGCAACGCTGTAGGCCAATAAAAGCCCCGCCGGAAGGTTTTGGAGACGAGGCCTCTGGGAGCCTAGTGCGCCCCGCAGAGGCCATCATGTATTTCTTTCAGCAAAGATTGGCCTTCCCCTTGGGAGATGCATCGCAACAGAGGGGCGCAAACGCCTCCTTTGTACAGCTGGCCGTCGATGATGTGGTAATTGTGCGCTTGATACTTTATGCGGTTGGCTTCGACTGCGTCGTCTGGCTCTTCGCCGTCCAAGTATTTGAGGATGATATCTCGCCAATCAGCATTATCTATCTGGAGAACCTTGTGATCCAATGCCAGGGCTACTCGACAAAGACTGATGCTTAGAGGCGACCTCTCGTGCTTCGGAGTGATGGACGGCTTGAGTATTACTCGGTACATGACGTCTGGTGGACAGCATTTGCCTGAGCCGGCCATCTTGGCTAGTTTATCCACTGCGTTGTTATCGGCTCGTGGGATATTTTGAACAGTGATGCCGTGAAAGTGCTTTGCTTCGGCCCGAACTGGTGCCAAGTACCGCGCCATCTCTGGACCTCTGGTTGTAAATATACTGTCAAAGTGTCCTGCGATAAGGCGTGAGTCACTCTTGATGAGTATTCATTTTGTACCCAACTCCCTTGCCCTTCGCAAGCCAAGAAGCAACGCCTCGTACTCGGAAGACTGTTGGTTGTTGGGAACACCAGTCACATGGCGTAAGAGATCCAGCTACCATCTGGTGCGGCTAGGATGGCTGCAGCGCCTACCCCGGTCGCGCACCTTGATCCATCGGTGTCTATCACCCATGGTGCTTGAATTTCGATGTGTGGATGATCTCGGGCCTGGGGTGTCCACACAGCGACGAAGTCGGCCAAGGTTTGTGACTTTATTGCGGTGCATGCGGCAAAGGTGATGTTGAAGGGTGCCAGCTCTGCTGCCCACTTGCCTATGCGGCCCAAGGCATCCTTGTTTCGTAGCATGAGAGCTAGTGGGTACGATGTCGGGATTACGATGGCATGCGCCAAGAAATAGTGTCGGAGCTTGCGTGAGGCCATGAGTAGGGCGTATGCCAACTTTTCCAACTCGGTGTACCGGGCCCTGGCCCCCTGGAGAGCCTTCGAGACGTAGTACACCGGGCATTGCACTCCATCTTCTTGGACAAGGACTGCGCTGACGGCGGAGGAAGAGGCCGTGAGGTATAGCAGGAGGCTCGTGCCTCGGTCTGGGCTTGCTAAGCTTGGTAATTGGGTCAGGTACTGTTTGAGTTGGATAAATGCTGCTTGACACTCTTCGGTCCATTTGAACGGCTCCGCTCCCTGGAGCTTTCTGAAAAACAGCAATGCCCACTCTGCTGAGCGGGACAGAAATCTGCCGAGAGCTGCTAAGTGGCATGTTAACTTCTACACCTCACGAGCGGTTTGGGGTGGTATCATCTCTTGTATGGCCTTTATCTTCTCCGGGTTCGCCTTGATGCCCCTTTCAGAGATGAGAAAACTGAGAAGCTTTCCTGCCTTGACACCGAAGGTGCACTTGTCTGGGTTGAGTTTGATGCCTTGCAGCCGAAGGATGCTGAATGTTTCTTGTAAGTTTGTAGTGTGCGAAGTATGAAGCCTGCTTTTGACCACTATGTCATCAACGTAGGCTTCGACATTGCGGCCGAGCTGGCTGGCCAAAATTTTGGTGATGAGGCGGGTGAATGTTGCACCCGCGTTTTTCAATCCGAAGGGCATGCAGTTGTAACAATAGGTACCGATGGGCATGATAAACGCTGTTTTGAGTTCATCTTCCTTTGCCATGAATATTTGATGATAACCAGAGTAGGCGTCAAGGAAGCTCATCAGTTCACAACCCGACGTGGCATCCACAAGCTGGTCGATGCGGGGCAAGGGGAAATCATCCTTCGGTGATGCTTTGTTGAGATCGGTGAAGTCGACACACATCCGCCCGCTGCCATTGCTTTTTCTGAACAAGGACAGGGTTGGCCAACCATTCGGAGTGTTTGATCTCTCAGATGACTCCTGCTTTCAGGAGTTTTGCGATCTCTTTCTTTGCCGCTTCGAGACGTTCCGCCAACATTCGTCGCAACTTTTGCTTCTTGGGTGTAGCGTTGCTTCGCAATGCCAGGCGATGCTCGATGGTATTCCGTGGGACCCCAGGAATACCCTCGGGGCTCCATGCGAAGACATCGGCATTACTCCGGAGTACTTGGAGAATTGCGTCACGTGTGGCGGTTGTGAGGTCGGCTCCGAGGGCCATTATTCTCTCCAGGGTACTGTCAAGGAGGGGGATTTTTAAGAGTTGTCCCTCGGGTTTTGCTTTTGGTGCCCACCTTGCTGTGGTGCCGCCGATTGGAGCCACCGCTGCTCCGATAGCGCGGACTCGCCGAGCCGGAGATAACGCTTCTGACTCTGTTTGTCTTGCTAGGTCTTGGTCACCCCGCACCGTAACTATTCCTTCAGGGGCGGGAAGCTTCATGCAGAGGTAGTTGTGATGTGCCACCGCGCTGAAGGAGTTCAGCGTGGCCCGACCAAGGATGGCATTATACCGGTAAGTCATTTGGACGATGTCGAAGGTGACGATCTCGGTGCGGGAGGCGAAGTCATCACTGAAGGTGACGGGCAGGTTGATTTGGCCTAGGGTAGTGACTGGCCTGCCTCTTAAGCCTATCAAGGGTATCCCGGGGGGTGATAGGTGGTCCCTAGGGATCATCATCTTGTCGAAGGCCTTTGCAAACAGCAAGTCGGTGGAGCTTCCTCCATCTACGATGACGCGTCGGACATCGAAGTCCGTGATGTTGGCCGAGACGACGAGGGGGTCTTGGTGAGGAAGTACACACCTGAGGCATCCTCTGGGCCGAAGGTAATGGGAATCTCAGCGTAGCGAGGTAGGCTAAATGCCGGGTATGATGCGACATGGTGAATCTGACGGGCATACCCGCACCGTTGCCTTTTTGACAACATGCCCGATGACGACCCTCCGGCGATCATGTTAATGACCCTCTAACGATGCTCTGGCTGACCCCCCTCGATGCGAGGCCTTAGTGGAGGGGCGGGCAACCAGTTTCCTGAGCCCCTCTTGTCTTCGCTCCCTGCCGGATGCTGGCTTCAGTTCATGTAGTCCTACATGGCGGATATTGTGCGGCACTGCTGGGTTGTGTGGGACCCTTTTCCATGTAGATCACAAAATAATGGGGTTCCCCCAGCGCTGGCCCGAGTGGTACGACACTGTTGGGTGGTATGGGATCCCTCGCCATGCAAGTCGCAGAAGAGTGGGATGCCTCCGTTTCCACTTCGGTCATCCTGTGATCCTCGGCCGGTGTGACCACAGGCACGGCCACGGGCATGGCCGCGGCCCTGCCCCCCTGGGGTTTTGTTCTGCTCCGTCTATGTGGTAGACGCTTCGCCCTCTAAGGCGGTACTCATTGGTGCGTGGCTTGGCCGTCGCTCCTGCTGCAGTTGCCGTGGTCTCTTTCACAGGTGGTACGCTCAGTTTCGCCATAGGGGCACTGCGGTCGGGGAGTCCTGCCCGCTGAGCGCTATCTTCCTCCACCTGGGTGTACTCCATTTTGTCGAAGAGATCCGCTACGGAGCGGATGGGCTTGCGAGCCAATCTTTCTGTCAAGGGGCATTTCTGGAGTTCGCAAGTCACGGTATTTATGATGGTAGTTTCATTGACCCCCTTCACTTGGCACTTCACCTCCATGAATATCCTGAAGAAATTGCAAAGGGACTCGCCTGGGGCCTGCTTGGTGTCGAAGAGGTGCCCCGCTTCTTTTGGCTCGGCGTAGTTCCCCTGGAAGTTGTTACGCACTAGGTTCCGTAATTGCTCCCATGCATACACGGAGTGAGGTGGAATGGTGAAGAACCTGGTTAACGCCACCCCTTTTAGGGCCAGGGTGATGCTTTTCGCCTTTGTGGTGTCATCTCCCCCCGCGGCCTCGATGGCCATTTCGTAAACACAGAGGAACTCCAAGGGGTCAGTGGATCTCTCGAAGGGCGTGACCTCTGGCATCTTGAAGCCTTGCCGGAATATCCATGCCGAAGCGGTGGCATGTGATGCCCTTTCGACAGGTCCAGTGGCTTCGGGCGGCGTGGGCCTGCCGGGGTTGGCCCCCGACTACCGGAGATCAAGCATTTCCTGACGGAGGTTGGCCAATTCCTGCTGGAGTGCCTCATGCACCTCCCGTGCTACGCCTGTTGCCCCCGTTGGCTGGTTCGTCGCGAGCATACCGGGCGGCCCTTCTCCCCCGATGACGTTTTCACGCACGGAGTTGTCTAGTTCTTCCTCCGCGACGATGGTGGCAGTCGCCGCTGCCACCGAAGTTGTAGTGCGCTTGGCCCTTTGGACGCCAGGTGGTGCTGTCGCTGCCATGGCTCTAGTCGCGGACATCTTTAAAGGTACTCTTCGAGGTGGTGCCATTATGCTGCTTCAGAGTTGCACCTGACTTCTGTCGAAACCCCACAGATGGCGCCAACTGTCATAGCAAACAAAGTCTAAACAGTAAGAGAAAAGAGGACCTCCGCTACTCTCGGGGGAGCCGAAGGATCCTCTGAAAGGGGATCAACAGTTGGTGGATAAGTACTGATTGATTGCTTTAGAACAACCCAAAAAATCCCTCCCCTTACATGGGGGGGGGCCTTCCCTATTTATAGCCCTATGTTTACATTACTATCCTACCCCTAGGGGAATGTTGTGCACGTAGGGGCTGTAGGGACTTTTCCTCCCCTACACGTAGGTCTTGGCCCATGGTAGGTCTTCCTGCGCTTGGTCCACCTGGTCCACCAGCGTCCAGAATGCTCCGTTGCATGGGGTGCTTCGGGTCTTCTTTGGAGGTGGCCCGGAGGGCCTGCTGCTCCGAGCTTCGCGGGGCATCGAGGACCCTCTGGGGGTGCTTCGGGTCTTCTCCGGAGGTGGCTCGGCAGGCCTGCTGCTCCGGGCTTTGTGGGGGCGCCGAGGACCCTCCGGGGGTGCTTCGCATCTCCTCCGGAGGTGGCTTTGCTTGGCCGTTGTGGCTGGTGGGGCCACCCCTACGACATCCATGAACCATCAGATCTTCACAACGCCTCCCATTTCTATCTCAGCCATACAGCCAAATACTGATTCAGCAGAAAGACTCCAGAAGCTTGAGTTCCTGACATTTCCCCCCTTCCTGAGTTCCTTGTCCTCAAGGGACAAATTTCGGGAATACCTTCTTAATAAAATCAACGTCCTCCAAAGTGGCAGCTGAGAGTGGTGATTCATCCAGTGAATAAGCCATTGAATTACCGGTTCATTGTTGTGAGGAACCATCCTCCTTTCTAGCACAACCACTGGCGCTACCTTGATGTTACCCTCACTGTCAATCAGGGATAGCTCATAGTTTGGTACTGCTTTGTTGCCCTTGTGCATCTTCAATTGGCTCACATGAAATGTGAGGTGTAATTGACAGCCTTTGGTAATAGAAATTTATATGCCGCCTTTCTGATCCTTTCTAACATTCTAAAGGGACCATAGAACTTTGAATAGAGTTTCCGGGATTGAGGCAAACTCAGTGAAGTGTGTCTGTAAGGCTGAATTTTCAAATATACAATCTCCCCAACAGTGAATTCCCTCTCAGTTCTATTCTTGTCAGCATAGGATTTCATTTTGTTTTGAGCCTTCACTAGATTGTCTCTCATTACTTGTAAGGCTAATTGCCTCCTTTGAAGAAGTCCTTTAACTTCTTCATTAGGTGAATCAGGTAAAACAACTTCAATGATTTGTGGAGGTGGGAATCCATAGAGAGCTTGAAATGATGTCATCTTTAATGCAGTATGGAAGCTAGTATTATACCACCATTCAACTGTAGACAACCAACTGCACCATCTCTTAGAATTTGCAAAGACCATGCACCTAAAATAACTCTCCAAACATTGGTTCACTCTCTCAGTTTGGCCATCAGTCTCAGGGTGATATACAGTACTCAACCTCAGCTTAACCCCTAGGGTCTTAAACAGGTCTTGCCATAAGTGACTAGTGAAAATTCTGTCCCTGTCAGTGATGATGATAGATGGTAGTCCATGATGCTTGAATACATTATCAATAAACACCTTAACCACATTCTGGACTGTAAAGGGATGGCTCAAAGCAATGAAATGATAATATTTAGTAAACCTATCAACCATTACTAGTATTACCTCTTTTTCTTCAGATTTTGGTAGACCTTCAATGAAATCCATGGATATGTGAGTCCAAGCCATTTCTGGTACTGAAATTGGCTGTAGCAACCTAGGGTAGGGTACATGTTCTGGCTTATTCTTCTGACATACAACACAATTCTTAACAAATTCCTCCACCTCATGTTTCATTTCGGCCAATAGAAGAGTAGTTTCAATCTTTGATAAGTAGCTCTCTCTCCAGAGCAGAGATAAAAAAACCGATCGGTTACCGCCGGTAATCGGTTTTACCGATGGGGACCGGGTGTTAGGACCCGGGATTAACACTCCAAATCCTCTGTGCATTTCTGAACTAGTCCCATGATCAGTGGCTAGCTCACACAATTAAATAAATATGGTAACATCTATAATCGCAAAGCTTTATTAGTAAATATCATAGTTGATTACCAGAAAGGCTTACAAGCCAACAAATAAGAACACAACGAATGACAATTGAACAGTAGTAGAGCCCAACTAATCTTCCACATGCAATCGACTAGGGGTAGCGGCCTAGTCGTCGAGATCTTCGACAGCGCGAAGTCCTTCTTCTCTGAAATTTACTTGTATTAAGCAAGGGTGAGCATAATCAACCGTGCTCTGCAAGTTATACCCAATAACAGAATTATAATGCATGCAATGGTATTTCAAAGAAAGGCATATAGGGTTGAATTTGCATAAAGTGATATTTTCTTTAAATACTTGTACTAAGTTCCAAAGCAGATATTCTATAACTAAAATTCATTTTCTAAATTCTCAAGTTTTATAGTTAGATAATATTCACATAAGAGTGGTGAAGGGTACCTCCTATCACATGGCTAACCGCCCAATTTCCTATTTGGATAAACCATTTGATAAAGTATTTTGAAAACAAAATCAAAATCTAACTTTGCATTGGCTTTGCTACGCATGTCCATGACCATGGACATGGCTATTCCGGATAGTTTTACACTATGTAGTGGTCTACCGCTTTACTCACATGATACGACTTCTGTAGTTTGTTTGGCATCCGTCGATACCACTGCTCACTACCTTAGGTAGGCAATCTAGAGCACGTGTCAAGGCCTTTACAATGCACCATCCTACCGTAGTCCCACCTCGCTAAGGTTTCGCTTCCTTTGGATAGAAACCCGCTGAATTTAAGCCCCCTCTTGCCTAGGTGGGAATACATAAAAGTAGGTCTTAAAAGATGAAGGACCGAAATGGCAACAGAGGGGGGGGGGTGAATGGTGCCTTAAAAATTAAGAACTCCCATTTACTGTATTTAAACAAACCTATAAAGCCCTCTGGAAATCTCAAGTTTGAGTGAAGCAAAATCAGAGAACGAAAACAAGCTTCGGGCTGTTCTGTCAGAAATCGGAAGCTCCGATTCTACCTAGCGGTAGTTCCGCACTACGGTAGTTCCGGGTTCAGTGCGGAAGTTCCGCCAGCGGTAGTTCCGCCGTGGACAATCGGAAGTTCCGATTGTCCTGACCGAAGAACAGTGCGCTCGGGTTTTGCCCAAAAATCCGAAATACTAAATCTTGAATGCTCTTCTCAGGTCAAGTTTCACAGGACATCATCCTAAACAACATCTTGACCTCATGGAAGAATCATCGCACAAAGATTCATTAATCAAAGAGAAATTGAATTTCTTGAAGAAGGGGCAAGAAATACCAAAAACTACAATAGACAAGATTCTCAGATTCTTAGCTCATGAAACTTTGAGGATATATTAGCAATATCAATACGACTCTAGATATCAAGTTTCATGCCATCTCATAAGAGGAATCAAAAGTTACACCAAAACCCTAGATATTCAACATGAACAGAGAGAATAGAAGAGGCATAAACAAAAACCAAAACCTCAGGATTTCATTGATAGGAATCACAAGATTACAGAGGAAAACACAGAGGAATGATTACATAAGTTTTCAGTTCATCCTCTCCAACTCAACAAACTCTCAAAAAGCATAACAACCTCTCCAAAGGCTCTTTAGCTAAAGCTAACCCTAATTTTCTCTCTCAAAAGGTCTAACCCTAACACCAGGGGTTCACCTCTATTTATAGCCCTTGGCTAACGGGTCTCCAACCCATTAAGCCCGCTACACCCGAGCAGAACCGCCTCCACTTGTGCCGCTTTGCGAAAAGACCGTTTCGCCCCTTGCGCACCTTTCCGAAGCCTCCGTACACCTTGCTGTCCTTGACCGCAACCACCTCAAGATTCCGCGCCGTCTTGACACATCCCGACCGTTCGACCTCAACGCCGCTGCGCCTAGTCCGATCACCTCGTGTCGCCACGACCGTCTCGATGTCCTGCAGTCAACAGCACAAAAACACATCACATAGCATTGTCCAAAATCATAGCATCAATATTTGTACAAGACTCAAACTCATACAAACTCAAAATCACAAACTATCCTTCTACGCACAGATTACGGCACAATCGGAAGTTCGCACTTACCATTGCGGAAGTTCCGATTCCGAACGTCGCACTTGTCGGGATGATCGGAAGTTCGCGCTTACCATTGCGGAAGTTAGATTATCGAACGCCCGCGCTCCCGATTTTCAATTCGATTTTCGTCATAGAGGAATACTCCGCGTCGATATTATCGGACAAACCGCGTCCCAGTGCGGAAGTTCGATTACTTCAACCGAACACATTTCCCAGATTAATCGGACGTTCGCTTTCAAAGCGGAAGTTAGATTATCTAACTTCCGCTACATACATGGCGGTAGTTCCGATTATCCTGTTTCATCACAGAAACAGTACAAACAGAGAGACTCAACTCTCAACCTATTCAACAAGTTGTCAAATACTCATCACTCACAAAGGATGACCTCTCACATGGTCTCTCAAAAGACATCCACACAACCGGATGACACAACTAGGGTGAAACATTACAAATTAGTTAGCTAGGTCCTGCCCATTCAGGACATATGGTAGTACGATGTGGCTTAGCAAGTGGTGGCTTGAAGACCGGTCCTTAACTGACTTGGAAGACTTCCAATAAAACCCTGGGCCTCGATCAAAAAATGAATCGATCCTGTGCATAAACATGCACCCATCCAAACATCCACTTCACCTAAGTCCAAACTATTTTTCATTCTATTTTCCAAGTTAAATAATTTTCTAAAATTTATATGGTAAAAGCAATACCGTAGCATCCAATTTAAACCATTTTGGTCTAAGCTTGTCTAAGCATAAACTTTTGCAACGTGTCTAGTTCATACTAATGTACCAACTAAATTTTAACTACAACATCAAGGTATGGCTACTTCAATATCAACATTTGGCTACACAAAGGAATTGTGAATAACTATAATTTAAAAATAGGGATTTAAATAACTCGAATATAAATATGCATGCAATAGTAATTTAAAATAAAACTTAAATAATTTGAAATACTGGGATTCAAATATGATCAAAGATGCAACTTGCCTTGCTCAAAAGCCTGAGAATATACTTCTTCGAGATACTCGAGTTCCTCGGAGTCGTCAAAATCTACACGTGAAAACAGAGCAAATTTGTAACATCCCAATTTTTGAGAGTTTTTGAAAAAAATTTCAAAAATAAAAATAACCATTTGCTTTTGTTACTAAAAGCTTAAATGTGACTTTCAGAAAATCAAAAGCATTTCAATTTGAATTACTCAAACCTCGATTAAATAAAAATCGTCTTATTTGATTTTCTGATTTTATCTGGTTTTCCTTTTTTTCCTTCGTCCGGTTGTTTTCCCGTGGAGTTCTTTTTATTTCTTTTCAGCTTGCACGCACTTCAGTGTTATTTTAAAAGCTTTTAAAACAAAATAAACTATTTTCATTTCCTTGATCAAATGTGGAGTTTAGAATTT
This sequence comes from Hsuehochloa calcarea, assembly GCA_036346395.1. Classification (NCBI taxonomy): domain Eukaryota; kingdom Viridiplantae; phylum Streptophyta; class Magnoliopsida; order Poales; family Poaceae; genus Hsuehochloa; species Hsuehochloa calcarea. The sequence continues at coordinate 17,284,268 of CM070610.1, read as the reverse complement.
AATTTCCAAAGCAAAAATATTTTAAATGAGTAAATCAAACTTTAATTAAATTCTAAAATGAGTTTATTGGATTTTCTGCGTTTTTGGATTTTATTTAAGTCGGTATTGTTTCTTGCAACTCGGTCTGTTTTATTTCTTTTCGGTCAACCCAAAAATTATTTTAATTGCCATAAAATTTAATTTAAAGTATGTAATTTAAATTGGTGGCCTATTTTGAAGCTTTAAAAATAAAAATAAACGTTTGGATTTTCTCAGTTTCAATTTAAGTTTAAATTGAATTTTGAAGGAAAAATATTTTAATTGGCTAAAATAAACTTCAAAAAAATGCAAAACTATTTTATTTGGTCTATTAAAGTGCCAAGTTATTTTCTAAAATTTTCTTTAATTTTTGGATTTTGGATTTTCGATTTTCTTTTCCTTTTCCTTTTCTTTTCCTTCTCTCTCAGTGCGGTTCTTCTTCCCGTGAGTCTTTGCCGATTTGTTCTTGTTGTTCCTCTGCGACATGGAGCCCCATGCCTCGCACTCCGCCCATGCCTGGCGCTTTCGCCTAGAGCCCCGAGCCCCCATCCCTTGTCCTGCTCCTCCCGTGCCTCCCGCTCCCTCTTCCTCCCTCTTTAAACCAAGAAGAAGCTCTTCCTCCCCACTGAACAAGCACGAGCCAAGCTCCTCCGAAGCAAGCAGCCCCTCCACTTCCTTCCCTCTCTTCTTCCACCACCTCATTTGCTTCTCCAAAAACAGTATGCAAGTTCTCCCATTCTTTTCCCCATTCTTGAGCCTCCAGTGGGTCCCTCGTCGCTTTCTTCATGCCAACCGTCCCCTCGCAGACTTCTTCCCGGTCCGGCCTCCCTCGCCGTCAGACTTCATCTTGCCGCCTCCCTCTTCTTTGCTCCTTCTTCCTCCAGTTCCCAGCTGCAAGCGCTGACTTTCTCTCTTCCCCTCCCTCTCTCCTCCATTTCTCCCCCAGCAAGCACTTTGGAGCTCTCCTCGGCATCACTCTCTTCCCTTCCCTTCCCAGTGCTCCTTCTCCATCTCTTCTTTCCCCACACCCACCGTGGCACCTTCCTTCTTCTCTACCTCTCCTCCCGTTCTTTCTTCTCGTAGAGCTCATGTGACTTCTTCGAGCCGCCACCTCCTCATGTCGTGCTTCCACTGAAGTCTTCTTGCAAGCTCAGAGCGACTCCTGTCATTTCTCCCATCCGGTGGCCGGTGAAGCTCCACCGGCGACCTCTGCCGACCTCCGGCTCCTTTCCGTCTTGCTCTTGGTCCTACCGCCTCATTCCGTCGCTCCTCGGCTCCCTTGCATGCCTGCAAAGACTCGCATTCCCTCCATGCATGTGTGTGAGTGTATGAAGTGGCTTATGCATGGCGACGACATATTAGCCATGGCTAGTTAATGTGCACACCATGCACATACACTTGCACATGCACGTGAAAAAAAGAAAACAAAGAATACTTCTCCACCTCGGTTCTCTCACTCCGGTCACCCATTCTCCGCACCGACTGCGTCGCCGCGTGCCCCTCGGCGTCCTCTTCTTATCCCTAGAGTTCGCCGGTCTCTTTTTACCGCGACCCAAAATGTTCGGCCGGCGGTCGAACCGCCTTTCTATCGTCGTTTCCGGTGCCGTCTTTGATCCCCCGGCGTTGTTGTCACTGCTTAGTTAGCCGCCTCGCGATGCTCTGTTGTGCTACCTTTTTTGCTCCAAAACATCATCGGGTCATCGGCGCCACTATTCCCTATGCACTATTTTGCGACCGCCGCCACACGACCTCACCGCGACGCGACCACCACCTTTGGGTCCGCCTAAGCCCGGGATTCCATTTTGCTAGTTCGCGGCCATCCCTCTCTTCCCCTCGCTGGAGGCATCATTTTTAACTCAGTTTGCACTATTCATGTCTGAGGATTTCTATATTTCATGTGAAGGAAGCTTCCGGATATTCGTTCTCCTTCATCCGGAATCCGATTCCGTCGATTCTTGGTTCTTAATTCATCTAAATTCAGCCCCTTCCTATCGCTACTAATTTTGTAATTTTGGATTTTATTGGATTTGTTGTATTTATTTGGCTCTTCTCGCGTGTAGATTAGAGCGTTTTTAAGATTTCTTCGACCGACGATCAAAGACTCGCTCCTCGCCAACGAAGGCAAGTCGTAGGCCTTTGACCATGTTGAACCCCTTTACAAAAGTATATTGCTTCAAATTATCATGCACGCTAGTTTTATTAAAAATGGTTTTGGGAGTAGATAATTACCAAATTGCCATTATGCCTCCTTGATAAATTGGAAATGAAATGTCTCCTTGAATGACATATATCCTTGGACACCTTAGGATGGTTAATGCTAGTTGGACATAATTGTATTACCAACTTGGGAGCGTATTATTGCTTAGACATGCTCTAGTTACCCGCAGTACTTTCGATCACATGTTTATGATGAATGAAATTTGACTAATGGAACTATGGAATTGTGGTGTGAGGCCACTTTATTAAAAGATGTTGTGCCATGGCAGGGATTGCCATTTGGTCGGGTATGAACAAAAATGATTTATGCTCGGGCTTGAGGTAGGGAGCTAGAGTGGGTGTGTGATGCACATTGGGTTGTGGTAGACTTGTCTGAGCAGCCAACTAAGGACTTAACTTTGCAAGTCATTGATCAGGTCACCTCGTGCAACCACAAGTCCGGTATGGGACTGACTGGCCCACTAATTAGGGAAGTTTTGAGTCGGTTCTGTTGTGGCATTTAATGGCGCAAGAGGGGTGTGATGGCGAAACCTTAGCGCGTAACCGAGGCAAAATGGAACTTTGTAAAGGCCTTGTGGTAATCACTTAGTCGCACACCCTCGGAAGTGTGTCGACGGACATTACAAGTGATTTATCTCTTGTGGGTAAAGGCATACAACCTCTGCGAGTGTCAAAAATCTATTCAATAGCCGTGTCCCGGTTACGGACATGCACAGTGATTTCGCGCAAGGGTAGTATTTTCAAAAATGTGGTTTGGTTCGATAGAAACGTTTGGTTGGAATGGTTGGGAAGTGAACGGGATGTTCACTGTTTGATTCAAAAGAACTTGGTTATCTATGTACTATTCTTTTAAAATTCTGCTTTGCAATCTAATTATTGTATTCTATGTTAAACTTGCTTTACGCAAATTAACCATAAAACCATCCTTGCTTAAGCTGACATGAATACTATGTGCATACATTTCTCTCGACTTCTTGAGTACTTTATGTACTCACGGCTTTATGCCCTTTGTTGATCAGTCCCAGCAGAAGATTCATGAAATATTGAGTTCTACGAAGAAGGCTACTTTGAAGACTTTGCGAACTAGGTCACGTCCTCCACTCGATTGCCTGTGGGCATGTCGATTGGGCTCCACGTATTTTGAGATTTCATTGCCGGATACTCTGTTGTTGCTAAGCCACAGTGAGGCGACTTTTGTAAGAACTTGACCATAAGGTCTTCGTTGTTTTAAATAATATTACTTAAATGCGCTTCATTAGTTCGTTGTTGAATGGTTATGATTACATCATTGTTACAACTGTGCAAGCTAGCTACTGATCATGGGACTAGCTTGGTATGCACAGAGGGTCTCGGGGTTGTGTGACACCTCGGGGTCCGACAGGAGATGGTATCAGAGCCATATCCACTGTAGGACGTAACCTTTAGTTAGATTGGTCGTCTTAGTCAAAGATTCAAAAATCTATTTTCTAAATCAAACCAAGCAATTAACTTGACTAGATATTCTTCTCTCATCTTATTCTATTCTTTCTCGCCTCGTTCTATTCTTTTCTTATCATCTTACCCTCTTATATCATTCTTGAGTTCTTTCATCTTATCTTTTCTGGAACTTGGTTTTCAAATTTAAATTTGACCTCCTTACCTCTGGAATATCCCCAGGATCGAGCCCTTCAAGATCAAGCAATGGAAGTTTTGGAAGCTCAAGATCCGCCGTCTGTTCCAAGTTGACCCTCCGTAAAGATTAGATTGGTAGCTGCCCTCCCTAGTTTTTAGAGTCGTTTAGTCTGCGTAATAGTGCTTTTGTGCTTAAGTGTCTCTTTCTTGTTTGCTTCTTGATAGCTTTCCGGCTATCCGTTCGTTGGGTAAAACCAACTTTGTCCGCCTTAGGTTGATCCATCTATCTCCCTTGTTTCTCGCTCATCTCCGTGCTTTCCCTCTCATCTAAATTGCTTTCTCCATCTCGTCTATTAAACCGGTGAAGCTTTGTCGCAGATGGTTCAACCCGTAAATCCATTGGAAGCTACTCTTGCTGGAACAACCAATGTGTTTTGATGCCAACCTAGGTAGCTTTGGAGAATCGTTGATAAGACCAATTTTGAGATTTAACCGAGTATGTGTAAGAAGTTACTGTGGATACCAGAGTATGATAATGGGTACGCCTTGATTATAAATGGTTTAAAGAGTGGCATATTGATGGATTATATAAATCATGGAGTAAAGTGATCAGGGAGGAAAATCTTGATTAATCTTGAAGGATAAAAGAATTTGAAGTGCTGATTTGATTATTAGGAGAAGTTGTATTTAATTGAATCTTGAGCAGGTTATAATGTCGGTTGGATATTTGGAATTGAGAAATTGTGCAGAAGAGGCACAGAGTAGAATGCGAAGAGAATTGGATTTTTCATATCGATTTATGATGTTAATTTTGGAAGAATTGGTTGGATCTTTGTTGGATTATAGAAATACATGGTTATTGGATTATAGAGTTAAAATATTATTGATATGGGATTATTGAAGCTTGGATTATAGGAAAATATTCTGGATGGATTATAGAAATAGATCTTGCTTGGGTTATAGAAATATAATTGCTGGATGATAGAAGATAGAAATATATCCTGATGAATTATAGAAATCGATCATGATTTGATTAGAGAAATAAAATTGTTGTACGTTGGATTACAGAAATATATTACGATTGGATTTGGATTAAATGATTATAAGATTGTTGACGATTGGGATCATAGGATTACCAATTCATGATGTTAATTTTGGTGGATTAGGCTGAAACAAAAATTATATGAAATGAATTGAGTATATTGGTCGCATTGGATTCAATTGGATGTGGTTGAATAAGGAAATTGGGATTTGAAAAGAAATTTTGTTGGATTATAGAGATATGTCTTGATCGGATTATAGAATTGTGCAATTGTTGGATACTGGATTATGCAAACAGATGATTGTTGGATATTGGAATTTATGATTGACGGATATACTACTGGTATCGGAGTTGGTCCAAAATAATTGTTGGATTGATGAATATCATCAGGTATTGGAGTTGGACTGAATAAATGTTGGATAAATGGTGATACAATAATTTGGTGGATTAAATTTGAATTTAGGGAAATCAAGCAGTCTTTTTGGAAGGATCTATAATGAAGGTATTGGATTTATATAAAGAAATTATAGAGAGCTGCATATGATAAATATGCTTGAGAAAATTTGGTGGGTAATGTTGTGGATTTAGTCAAGAATTTTGGAGGAAGCAATTGCGTGATTATAATCCTTGGAGGATTTTGTTCCAAAGAGGGATAGAAAAGAATTTAGCGTGATCTTGAAGTTTATCGGATCGGAAGATGTGCTTATTGCTAGTGGATTTTGTGGATTCGTGCGGAAAAGAAATCATGCGGTCAAAGTGGTGAACCCATTGGATTATTTAAAACTTGTGCCGAAGAAGTATTTTTGAATCATGCTGGTGTATCGATAGAATGTGAGATCGATTAAATGATTGGATTATAATTGGGTGACCTTATGTTATGCTGGAATGGTGGATTTCCATAATAATGAGCATTGGATCCGGCGATTTGGAAGATAAGTTTGATAGCTTCCTAGCTGGCACTCCAGTACATGGTTATGATCCCGCAGTTTGGCATCAGTTTACCACGATGGAGCTACCACTGCAGCTGTTAGAGGTGTGCAAAGTGTTCCGTTGTGCTGCAATAAAAGGGATGCCTCAAGCTACCAGAAGAACCGTTGCATCTGAAGAAAGCCGAATAAAGGAAGGATCTCGCCAACTAGGGGTATCCAAGTAGAAAGCCCGAAGAATCTGAACGCTATGCTTGGAGCAAGACCATAACGCCTGCAAAGAGCAATAAAGCAATCACACAAAGAAGGAAGCGACCTGAAGCCAAGAGCCGAGTGTCCCGACCTTTCTCTCTAGTCTCTCCGAATCTCGGAGTCGAGATTCCGTTTAAGTGGGGTAGGGTTGTAACATCCCAATTTTTGAGAGTTTTTGAAAAAAATTTCAAAAATAAAAATAACCATTTGCTTTTGTTACTAAAAGCTTAAATGTGACTTTCAGAAAATCAAAAGCATTTCAATTTGAATTACTCAAACCTCGATTAAATAAAAATCGTCTTATTTGATTTTCTGATTTTATCTGGTTTTCCTTTTTTTCCTTCGTCCGGTTGTTTTCCCGTGGAGTTCTTTTTATTTCTTTTCAGCTTGCACGCACTTCAGTGTTATTTTAAAAGCTTTTAAAACAAAATAAACTATTTTCATTTCCTTGATCAAATGTGGAGTTTAAAATTTAATTTCCAAAGCAAAAATATTTTAAATGAGTAAATCAAACTTTAATTAAATTCTAAAATGAGTTTATTGGATTTTCTGCGTTTTTGGATTTTATTTAAGTCGGTATTGTTTCTTGCAACTCGGTCTGTTTTATTTCTTTTCGGTCAACCCAAAAATTATTTTAATTGCCATAAAATTTAATTTAAAGTATGTAATTTAAATTGGTGGCCTATTTTGAAGCTTTAAAAATAAAAATAAACGTTTGGATTTTCTCAGTTTCAATTTAAGTTTAAATTGAATTTTTGAAGGAAAAATATTTTAATTGGCTAAAATAAACTTCAAAAAAATGCAAAACTATTTTATTTGGTCTATTAAAGTGCCAAGTTATTTTCTAAAATTTTCTTTAATTTTTGGATTTTCGGATTTTCTTTTTCCTTTTCCTTTTTCTTTTCCCTTCTCTCTCCAGCTGCGGTTCTTCTTCCCGTGAGTCTTTGCATTATTCTTGTTCTTCCTCTGATGGAGCCCCATGCCACGCACCCGCCGCCCATGCCTGGCGCTCACGCTAGAGCCCCGAGCCCCCATCCCTTGTCCTGCTCCTCCCGTGCCTCCCGCTCCCTCTTCCCTCCCTCTTTAAACCAGCAGCAAGCTCTTCCTCCCCACTGAGACAAGCTCGAGCCAAGCTCCTCCGAAGCAAGCTGACCCCTCCACTTCCTTCCCTCTCTTCTTCCACCACCTCATTTGCTTCTCCAAAAGCAGTAGCAAGTTCTCCCATTCTTTTCCCCATTGCCGACCTCCAAGGGTCCTCGTCGCTTCTTGCATGCCAGTCCCCTCAATGACTTCTTCCCGGGTCAGGCCTCCCTCGCGTCGCAGCTTCATCTTGCCGCCCCTCCTACTTCTGCTCCCTTCTTCCTCCGGTTCCCATCGCTGAGCGGCGACTTTCTCTCTTCCCTCCCTCTCTCCTCCATTTCTCCCCAACAAAACCTTTGGAGCTCTCCTCAAGATCACTCTCTTCCCTTCCCTTCCCAGCAGCTCCCTTCTCCATCTCTTCTTTCCCCACACCCACCGGCCTTCCCTTCTTCTCTACCTCTCCTCCCGTTCTTTCTTCTCGTGGAGCTCCGCCCAGAACTTCTTGAAGCCGCCACCTCCTCACTGTCGTGCTTCCACTGAGTCTTTCTTGCAAGCTCCAGAGCGACTCCTGTCATTTCTCCCATCCAGTAGGCCCGGTGAGCTCCACCCGAGACCTCTGCTGACCTCCGGCTCCTTTCCGTCTTTGCTCTTGGTCCTTCAGCCTCATTCCGTCGCTCCTACGGCTCCCTTGCATGCCTGCAGCACTACTGCATTCCCTCCATGCATGTGTGTGAGTGTATGAAGTGGCTTATGCATGGCGACAGCATATTAGCCATGGCTAGTTAATGTGCACACCATGCACATACACTTGCACATGCACGTGAAAAAAAGAGAAACAGCAATACTTCTCCACCTCGGTTCTCTCACTCCGGTCACCCATTCTCCGCACCGACTGCGTCGCCGCGTGCCCCTCGGCGTCCTCTTCTTATCCCTAGAGTTCGCCGGTCTCTTTTTACCGCGACCCAAAATGTTCCGCCGGCGGTCGAACCGCCTTTCTATCGTCGTTTCCGGTGCCGTCTTTGATCCCCCGGCGTTGTTGTCACTGCCGTTAGCTTCGCCTCGCGATGCTCTACGCTGTGCTACCTTTTTTTTGCTCCAAAACATCATCGGGTCATCGGCGCCACTATTCCCTATGCACTATTTTGCGCACCGCCGCCACACCGGACCTCCGCCGGCGACGCGACCACCACCTTTGGGTCCGCCTCGCTTCCGGGATTCCATTTTGCTAGTTCGCCGGCCATCCCTCTCTTCCCCTCGCTGGAGGCATCATTTTTAACTCAGTTTGCACTATTCATGTCTGAGGATTTCTATATTTCATGTGAAGGAAGCTTCCGGATATTCGTTCTCCTTCATCCGGAATCCGATTCCGTCGATTCTTGGTTCTTAATTCATCTAAATTCAGCCCCTTCCTATCGCTACTAATTTTGTAATTTTTGGATTTTATTGGATTTGTTGTATTTATTTGGCTCTTCTCGCACGTGTAGATTCCGGCGTTTCGGAAGATTTCTTCGACCCGACGACCGAAGACTCGCTCCTCGCCAACGAAGGCAAGTCGTAGGCCTTTGACCATGTTGAACCCCCTTTTACAAAAGTATATTGCTTCAAATTATCATGCACGGCTAGTTTTATTAAAAATGGTTTTGGGAGTAGATAATTACCAAATTGCCATTATGCCTCCTTGATAAATTGGAAATGAAATGTCTCCTTGAATGACATATATCCTTGGACACCTTAGGATGGTTAATGCTAGTTGGACATAATTGTATTACCAACTTGGGAGCGTATTATTGCTTAGACATGCTCTAGTTACCCGCAGTACTTTCGATCACATGTTTATGATGAATGAAATTTGACTAATGGAACTATGGAATTGTGGTGTGAGGCCACTTTTATTAAAAGATGTTGTGCCATGGCAGGGATTGCCATTTGGTCGGGTATGAACAAAAATGATTTATGCTCGGGCTTGAGGTAGGGAGCTAGAGTGGGTGTGTGATGCACATTGGGTTGTGGTAGACTTGTCTGAGCAGCCAACTAAGGACTTAACTTTGCAAGTCATTGATCTGGGTCACCTCGTGCAACCACAAGTCCGGTATGGGACGGACCTGGCCCACTAATTAGGGAAGTTTTGAGTCGGTTCTGTTGTGGCTGTTTAATGGCGCAAGAGGGGGCTGTGATGGCGAAACCTTAGCGGGCAGAACCGAGGCAAAATGGAACTTTGTAAAGGCCTTGTGGTAATCACTTAGTCGCACACCCTCGGAAGTGTGTCAGACGGACATTACAAGTGATTTATCTCTTGTGGGTAAAGCTGTACAACCTCTGCAGAGTGTCAAAAATCTATTCGAATAGCCGTGTCCCGATTCACGGACATGCACAGTGATTTCGCGCAAGGGTAGTATTTTCAAAATGTGGTTTGGTTCGATAGAAGCGTTTGGTTGGAATGGTTGGGAAGTGAACGGGATGTTCACTGTTTGATTCAAAAAGAACTTGGTTATCTATGTACTATTCTTTTAAAATTCTGCTTTGCAATCTAATTATTGTATTTACTGTTAAACTTGCTTTCTGCAAATTAACCATAAAACCATCCTTGCTTAAGCCTGACATGAATACTATGTGCATACATTTCTCTACGACTTGCTGAGTACTTTATGTACTCACGGCTTTATGCCCTTTGTTGATCAGTCCCAGCAGAAGATTCATGAAATATTGAGTTCTACGAAGAAGGCTACTTTGAAGACTTTGCGAACTAGGTCACGTCCTCCACTCGATTGCCTGTGGGCATGTCGATTGGGCTCCACGTATTTTGAGATTTCATTGCCGGATACTCTGTTGTTGCTAAGCCCTGTGAGGCGACTTTTGTAAGAACTTGACCATAAGGTCTTCGTTGTTTTAAATAATATTACTTCGTCTGCTTCATTAGTTCGTTGTTGAATGGTTATGATTACATCATTGTTACAACTGTGCAAGCTAGCTACTGATCATGGGACTAGCTTGGTATGCACAGAGGGTCTCGGGGTTGTGTGACACCTCGGGGTCCGACAAAATTCAAATGAAACTCAAATAAATTCCAAATGAACTCCAAATCAAATAACTTTAGGATGGGAAGCTAGATCTTGATTTAAGATGAATTTAGAAATTTGAAACACTCGAATAGGAGCTCGAACGAAGGAGAACAAACTATCTGAAGTTTTGAAATCTCATGGTCGGAAGGAGGTTCGACTACAGGTAGTCGGAAGGAGGTTTCGACCACCTGGTCGGAAGGAGGTTTCGACTATACGTGGTTGGAAGGAGATTCGACTGCACGTGGTCAGAAGGAGGTTCGACTATAGTTGGTCGGAAGGAAGGTTTGACTACCTAGTCTGAAGCAGGGTTCGGGTGCACGTGGTCGGGAGGAGGTTCGACTATACATGGTCAGAAGGAGGTTCGACTACAGGTGGTCGGAAGGAAGTTTCGACTACCTGGTCGGAAGGAGGTTTCGACTATAGGTGGTTGGAAGGGAGGTTCGATCACCTGGTCGGAAGGAGGTTTCGACTACACGTGGTCAAAAGTAGGTTCGACTATAGGTGGTTGGAAAGAAGTTTCGACTACTTGGTCAGAAGGAGGTTTCGACTAAACATGGTCAGAAGGAAGTTCGACTACAGGTGGTCGGGAGGAAGTTCGACTACAGGGGGTCAGAAGGAAGTTTTGGCTACCTGGTCGGAAGAAGGTTAAGACTACACGGCAGCGGCGATGCACACAGCGGTGGCGGGCGCATGGGGCGAGGGAAGAGAAGTACCACGTAGAACGCGGAGTCACGAGACAAAGCCAGGGATGTGGTTGATGCTGGCGGGGCTTCACTGTAGGTGGCGCAATCACCGATGGCGAAAGTTTCGACCGAAGCGCTTGGAGCTCAAAAATCTGGCGAACAAAGGCAAGAGAGAGAGAGAGAGGGAGAAATAGGGAAAAGGAGAGGAGTGCGGAGGGTTCCCGGTGCTTCTATTTATAGAGGTCAAGGAGGAGAGAGTGAGGAGTTCAACGGCAGGAGCACACGAGCAAGCTTTGGCCGGCGCAGGACATGGCGCGATCGGCGGGATTCGCGGAGGGAGAAGGACTGGTGTGGGAGGAGGCAGGCGACAAAGCGCACACACAACAAAGGTATTTAATGCGCGTGGAAGAACATGGAGGAAAATGCACCAACGGCGATGACTTTTTCATTGTCGTGATGCAGTGTGGTGGACGCGCTTGGGACTGGGCGAGAGGCGAGAAGCGAGTGAGGCCACTTTGTCGGCGAGGGCGAGGCGGAGAAGTGCGGGCGAGGTCAACAGGAGTAGGTGAGGGAGGAGATGGGGTAGAGACCGATAGGATGGGGCGATCGGCTGACAGCGGCAACAGGGGCAATCGGGGAAGAAGACGAGAAAGAAAGCGAGAAGAAACAAGAGAGAAGAAAAGAAAATCCAGAAAATAAAATAAATCCAAAAATTACAAGAAAATTTTATGAAATACTTTGGAACCTGAATAGATCAAATAAAATAAGTCTGGATTTATCTGAAGATTATTTTAATAATTTAAAATGTTTTTCATTCATAAATTCAATTTACGCTTCAAATTAATCCAATAAAATTAACTAGTTTGTTTTATTTTTAAAGCTTCAAAAAGACTCTGTAAATATAATAGATTTTTTTTATTTAATTGGAGTTTATTTTACTCACATTTAAACTATTTTCATTTCTGAAATTTCAAATTAAGCTTTAACAAATCTAGAGAAATCGAATGGTGATTTTTATTTTGAAAATGTCAAAAAGGCCTAAAAATCAAATAGATTAGTTTTGAAATAAATAAATAAAACTTCCAACTTGAAGTTGGCTTTTTCTTTTGCACATAACTATTTTTAATTTTTGAAAGATAAGAGAGAACTTTTTAAATATCGGAAGATTTATGAAATTAAATAAGTTTTTATTTTTAAATTTAAATCCAAAGTAAACACAGAAACTCATTTAAATTTTATTTTTGACTTTTAAACACTAGAAAATCCAAGAAAAGGAAAAAAAAACTCTTTTTAAATTTTTAGAAAGTAAAGGAAACTCTTTTACAACTTAGAAAAAGTAATAAAATAATAACTTTATTAATTTTAAAATAGTAACAAAACTTTGGGATGTTACGCCGGGAACGGAAAAACTAACCGGTTTTTTCCCGGTTTAGCAAATTCAAATACCAATTTTTGAATTTCGGTTGGTTTTTAAGCAAATTGTGAGTTAACATTGATACTGAGTTGAGTAATGAGTTTTTTACACTTTTCATCCTCCTCATAACTTGCTATGACTTCTGTTGTCCACACAAGGGTGGCTGTAGTAATAGCTTCCAATTGTTCATCAAATCTTACTCTAGAAAAGCACATTTGCTGCTTTGTTCTCTCTCCCTTTCTTGTACTCCACCTTGTAATGATAGCCCAAGAGTTCCACCATTAATTTATGTTGAATCCCCTTGGTGAGCCTCTGTTCCTGGATGGACCTCAAACTCTTCTAATCAGTTCTAATAATTAAAGTTGTCCCTACAAAGTAGTGTTTTCATTTCTTGATTGCTTCCAAAATTGCAAGAGATTCTTTGTCATAGGTAGACATAGCTGTAGCCTTGGGACTAATAGTTTTACTCATGAAAGATATGGGCCGACCTCCTTGCATCAAGACTACTCCAATTCCATAACCACTGGCATCAACTTCAAGAGTGAAAGGTTGAGAGTAGTCAGGCAGTACTAGAACTGGAGTTAAAGACATAACAGTCTTGATCTCTTGGAATGCTTCTTTTTGCTTATCTCCCCATACAAAACCTCCCTTTTTAAGAGTTGTAAAAAGAGGTTTGCAGATAATGCCATACCCTTGGATAAATCTCCTATAATATCCTCCAAGCCCCAAAAAGCTCCTCAATTGAGTGATTGTCTTTGGTTCATCTGCTAATTGCCTCCACCTTGATAGGATCAGTAGCAACTCTATTGTATCTAATGATGTGTTCCAGATACTCCACTTGAGACTGTCTAAATACACATTTACTTCTCCTTGCAAACAACTCCTCTTTTATAAGGATCTCAAACACTTTCTGCAAGTGTTCTTCATGTTCTTCTCTTGACTTACTATAAATCAATATATCATCGAAAAATACTAAAACAAACTGCCTTAGATGGTTACTCAATATAGAGTTCATTAATGCCTGAAAAGTGCCTGGAGCATTAGTAAGCCCAAAAGGCATGACGATAAACTCATAATGGCCCTTGTGAGTGCTAAAAACTGTTTTCTCAATGTCCTCAAGCTTCATTCTAACTTGGCCCCATGAAGCTCATCTAACAAATCCTCAATAACTGGTATGGGATACTTGTTCTTGATTGTGTTGGAGTTGAGTTGTTTGTAATCGATACACATCCTCCATGACCCATCCTTCATTATCACCAAAATGGTCGGAGAGGAATATGGGCTAACACTTGGTCTAATGGTCTTGGATCTCAGTAATTGTTCTACCAGTTTTTCCATGGCATCCTTTTGGTAGTGAGGAAGTCTGTATGGTCTTTGATTCATTGGTTTTGTCCCTGGAACAATAGGTATAGGATGGCCACAGTCCCTTCTTGGAGGGAGATGTCGAGGTTCTTCAAAGATGTTTTGATATTTGTTCAACAATTCCTGTATTCTGTCTGGCACTTGGCCTGTTTCTTTTGGAATATTAATAGTGCTCTTTGTATACACTACAACACCCATAACTCCCTTCCTCAGTAGATTCCGCAGTTGACTGAGTTCAATAACACAATTCGGCCCTGATCGAGTCTCATCTTTAAACACAGCTGTTTTCACTCCATGTTTGGTAATGGAGAATTCTCTGGTTTTAAGATTGAGTCCAATTGGACTGTTGGTATATATCCAATCAGCTCCCAAAATGATATCATATCCTTTTAATGTCAAAACCTTCATATATGATGAAAAGTGTTCTCCTTGTATATCATAGCTACAATTTCTGCACAAGGTGTCACTCCATAGCAGACCTCCATTGGCTACCATTACTTTCACAACAGAATGATTGACCATTTTACACTGAGCACTTTCTGCAAGCCGAGGACTTACAAAGGTAGCACTACTCCCATAGTCCACCAGTGCAGTAGCTTTCACTCCTCCCATATGTAATGACAGAGTGAACGTATTGTTGGCTGAGCTAGTTCCATGTATTGCATGCATTGAGAGATGGAGTACTGCTTCGTTCTTCTGATGCTAAGGACTTGAAGGGGCTATTTCATACCGATCTACTCCTTGCACTCCCTGATTCACTATTTCTTCCTCTTCTTCATCAGATTCCTGTCCACCTTGTATTACTGTGAATAATTGTTTTTCACTAACTTTACACTTACGACCTGAGAACCATGGTTTAGGGCATTTCCTACACTTCCTATAATCCTTTCTAGTCCTATTACTTTGGACAATACTCTTGGCTTTATTATTAATGCTGGTATTTACTCTTTCTTTATCGTTGGAGTAATCATTACGGCTGAAACTAGTATATTGTCTGCCTCTTAGTGGATTGGATTGTTCAATCCTTCTAGCCATCGAGATTCAATTCTCCATGAACCGTCAGATCTTCACAACGCCACCCATTTCTATCTCAGTCACACGACCAAATGCCGATTCAGTATAAAGACTCCAGAAGCTTGAGTTCCTGACACCAGATACCAATCCTAACGTCACCCAACTCAAAAATAGCAAAAACCATAATCCGAGAGAAGACACCAAAACTGACACAGGTCAGGCCGCCGCAACGCACCAAACAAACAAACAAACACACACACACATACGAAAAGCTCCGATCAGAAGCCAAAGCACGACACGAGAGGAATCGTGTGCAGTACGTATCATTCCGGAGACGAAGGGGTGGGTGGTGGGGTACGGACCGTGAGGTAGTCGGCGTTGTCGGGTGGAGGTGCAAGCTCGCAGAAGGAGACGAGGCCCGAGATGAGGTCGGCGTTGAGCTTTAGCGCGCTCCCCATCTGTCCCTGCAAATCCTGCAGGGCACCCTTCAGGCACTCACCGGATCGCCGCCGCCGTCGACACAAGCGTGGAGGTCGTAGGAGTTGGAACTGGGAAGAAGAAAAAGAAAGGGTGTCACTTTGCAGTTTTACCCTGGAGCTATATGATAATTCACAAAACAAGTCTCATGTTTCGATTTTCTTGTTTCGAGCCTTGCTTTATCTAATTTACCAAAAGGTCCCCACCTTATCCCCGTGAGGCCGCGAGGCTCTTCTCCAGTGAGCAGAGAGTAAAGAAGCAGCATCGTTCTGATGGCCTCATCGTCGTCGCCGCCGCTCTCTCTTCTCCTCCTCCGGCCTCTTCCATGCATAGCCTTCATCTCCAAGCACCGGAATCCATTCCCCTCGCCAAGAGCTATCCGCGTAGCAGCTGCTGCAGCAGGAGGTGCTCAGCAGCGGTTGCTGCGGCCGCCCGAGACAGGCCGGTGGAGGAGGGGTGGAGGCTTCGCGTGCTCCTCGTACAATGCCAACAACAAGCCGCCCCCTCCTTCCAATGAGGTGAGGCGCATGCGCGCCGCTTCATTTCTGATATCGTACTGATCAGTAGTAGTAGTAGTGCTTCTGTATATTGTTGTTTAGTGCGGAATTTAGCATCTTGAAAGAACACACACGCACACAAAAAAAGATGTTAAAAATTGAATGCATCAAAAGAAAATGCAACGGATGCATTGGTGAATTATCAAATTGCGCAGTTTGGTCACAAAAAAGTGTGCAGTTTATATTATATTATCATGGAAACATTTCTGAAGTTTAGTTGGACTGTAAGCATTCCTTTCTTTCGCGATGTTTTCTTGCTGAGGATTTCGTGACATTATTGGGATATAAGCAGAATTCGGACGGGTGGCCCATCCTTCGCCGGTGGTATGTGCCATGGGAGTGGCAAACCGTTGTGTTCACCATGGTGGGATGTGGAGTAAGGTACTCTTATGTAAGCACTTTCGAAGAAGTATCTTGTTTACCTATGCTGGTTGATTATGTTTATTGCAATTTAATGCATGGTGTTGATGCTAAATATGACATGAAGAGTCGAAAGGTTTTTTGTTGTAAATTGTAATAGGTTGTTGCAGTAGTTCTAATTGATAGATCTGTACTTTTCTAGTATAGTTAAATTCTTGTTATTTACAGTAAGTTTAGATGTTAAATTATTTTACATGGCTCCGCTGAAGAAGGTATTCTGAGTGTTCTTTAGACAGCTTTGTTCTGACAGGATTGGTTGAGCAATCAGTTTTGGCATACCTAGGGTTTAAAGCTGTGGAGGCAACAATAGATGAGAAGGCAGAAATACTCTTTCTTGGACAGCTGTATGGATCCAAGTTCTTATTCTTATTCAATTCCTTTGCTGATTATGTGTATCTGCCAAAGAATGGATATTGCCAAATGCCACAATATTTTTTTTTATTGTTGTCTAATGCAGTAGTGTGACAGCAGTTGTGCTTGGTGTTATATTTGGCATCACCAATACCTTCCGACCATTCCCAGATGATATATTTCGTTATGGTCAGGCCATGATCTTGTTACCATGTTCACTTTCAATAAATTTGATCTTGTGCAAAGAGTTCATAATACATTCTTTTCAGAAAGTAATTTTCCAACTGTGAAAAGTATGGTGGAACTTGAACTACCTTGTAACTAGGAGTCTAAGACTTCCTCTTTTTCATGAGTGCTGCTTTTAACACTCAAGTCATGATGAATTGTCTCTTTTACAATTTTCTGATAGGAAGGAATTATGTTGACACAGTAATGTTGTTGCACTTTCAGAAATTAAAGAACCATTCAGGCTCCAAAATGGCTGGCTTCTGTGGGCTGGAATTGGCCTCTTTGGTGCAATCATTTCTATTGCTTTAGCCGGAACTGCGATGACCTATCTGAATGGTGAACCTCCAGAGAGAGAGGTCAGGCCTGTTATATGCTTTAGCAGACATACTTTTCTCGTGCACCACCATTCATTAATTGTTACTTCTCACACTTTATTTGTCACCGTACATTCTTCTGGTTCCATTTACCTTCAATTTGTAATCCAATTTATTTAGGGGGAACAAATACTGCAGTGAATCAAGTATTC